>JBBBDQ010000147.1:920000-1052500 GCA_037127315.1 Ascarosepion bandense | reverse complement strand
GAGGCTCCACCGAGGGCATAGATTCTTACAAGGTTGAAACTCTGACCTTGAAATTCTTTTCACTTTCTTATTTAAGGAGTTGTGCCTAGTACATTCTTGTTACCAGGGACGTCTTATTTACTCTACAACGTCCCCGATTTTGAGATTTTTCTTAAAGTTTCGATTTCTTATTAATCACGCTTCCTCTTTCTGGTGAGTTCACTACCTAGTAAACTTTGTATTTCTTCTGTTTTGGCTAAACAACTCGTTTTTCTGTTTTTTTTTCTTTTGCTGGAATCCATACTTGTACATTCAACTAATCCTTAGGGTGTTGCTACGTGACAGATATCATGCCAAACACGCATAGGTTCATCCTTTCTTGTGGTCATTTCTTCAGTAAATACGTTCTTGAACTGATTCCAGTACTTTTGACTTCCCATGTTTTCGATTTTTCTTTTCATTTCATTCATTCATTCTTTCTTTCTTTCTTGCTTTCTTTCTTGCTTTCTTTCTTTCTTTCTTTCTTTCTTTTATATTTTTGTTAACCTGTATTTGCAAATACGCCTCAGAAAGAATTCGATTCAAAAATTATTTTTCACTGTTTGAGTTTGCAAAAATTTCCTCTGGAGATGTTTATGGGTATTTAAGTTATTTTAAACAGTTTTTAACACTCTTCGTTGAATTGATCCAATAAAACGAGCAGTACACTACATCTTGTTTTAAATACTGGCGTCGATTCTTTTTTCACTTGACATTTTTGTTTTGATTTTTCATAATACTGACCCAACTCATTCGATAGAACATACGAAAAACACGTTTTCAATTCTTCCTTTAAATTTTCAGAATTTTTTATACATAGTCTCTTGTCCACTTATATTTTTGCAATAAATATTTATAGATAAATCCTAAAACTCAAATAATTATCTCTAATCAGTACCGAATAAGTATGTTTTAATATATAAGTCTTAAACTTTGCACACTTGTTACGAAATGAAATGCTGCTAATCATTTGACTAATAACCAATAATTTCTTACCAGAAACGCCACGTACGATTTTCGAACTTCTTTTAAATGTAGGCTATTCTTTGGCTTTCCCACTGGCTTCGTTGTTTTCTGTCATATCACTAGGAGTGTGTAGTTGGTTTATATCCACATTATTATTTTTCACATACACATATTGTTTTTGGTTTTCTGTAAAAATATATCTGTCTAAATACTGTGTACGAAATACTTTTCTATAAAATCTTTTCCTTGATTTAGTTTTACGGGGTGACATTATATGTCTGATATTTTTTACTTTTTATTTACGTTAAATTCTCAAAGAGACAGGGATGTGTTGCAAAATAAAGAAGACTTTGTTTGTTTTTTTAGGCTTAACGACCTATCAATCCTTATGGGATCATTTAAGGTCATAACCAATGATTTTTGGGTAAGGTTATTTTATTATTACAACATTTTTCTTTTTCAAGATTCATTCGGATTTGTCTTTTAGAGCAGGGTCCCCAATTCCGACCCTTGTTATTTAACCCATAACTGGAAGGAATGGACGGATTAATACCTTTCCCAAGGGTACCAGTGCTTAAGTGAATACAGGGTATTCAAACTCGGCTCACCGATTTCTCTTTCCGAGCCGATATCCACTGCACCACAACGCACATCCGTCACCCCGAGCCGATATCCACTGAACCACAACGCACATCCGTCACTATACGCTTACAGCACCTGGTATTCCCAAGCGGTCACCCATCTAAGTACTGACCAGGCTCAACGTTGCTTAACTTCGGTGATCAAGCGAGAACCGGTGTATTCAACGTGATAGGGCGTAAGCCCCTGGGTGTGTGGTATATTTTTAAGCTAGCTATTACCTAGCACACAACCTTCATATATGAATTATAAATGTATTTATTTCCTCATTTTCTTTGGTTTATATATATATATATATATATATATATATATATATATATATATATATATATATATATGAGCATTATTTTTCTTTTTTATCGCATTTCACATTCAGGAATCTCTAATATTCGTCCAGTAATACTTGCGCTGTTAGATTTTTTTAATTTTGTTCCAGTTTCTTTAGAATTCTCACACGTATTTCTGAGTTTTTTTCGCCTTTAACTCTTAAATGATAATGAATCTTTTAAGTATATCCGGAACCTTATAGTTAACGATCCCAGCATATGTAACACATTTATCGTCCTTTTTTCGTCTGATTTATAAACTTCAAACAAATATTATATAAAGAACTTTTCTGGCAAAAATTTTAGTCAGAATATTTACTTTTTCTTGATTTTCTGGAAAGTATAGAATGACTATTTTTTACGTTCTGCTTGTGCAAACTGGCTTAACAAAATATTTGTTTTTTGTTGTTGTTTTTTTGTCTTCTCAGTCGCTGCATTCTTCTCTGTAAATTTGCTCGTATCTACTAAAAAAAGCAGAAAATTTAATTCGGCCATATGAATTATATGTAAATTCAACTATGGCATCCTTGAATCGAGAATGAAAGAAATTGAATAATTTCCTGAATTCTTCTGAATTTTTTAATTAACTTTGTTATTGTTTCTGACGTTCCAGAAACTGCTATTGTTGCTGTTGCCTTATTTTTACCACTTGGGTGAATAATTTTTCCATATTAAAAATTTTACAACGTTAATTTACCATCCCACCGAGGAAGAGTGGGGCACAAGGGTAAAAAGTTCCCGTAGACTCTGCATATGGCAGGGTCGGATACCTAGTCTAATTTTTCTCAGACGAGACTCTTTCCACTGAGACTACTCTGGGTTCCTTTTCGCACTAAGGCAGATAGACTGACGAGGTTAATTCGAGTTGATGCACAACACTAAATACACTCAGACTTCAGTCTGGGTTGTTTATTTACTAAATATTTTGGTTACGTGATATCAATAACACAATTCATTTAACGATTACGTTTGTTGCATAGAAATCTGTGTTCGACCAAACGTATCAATATTGACACTATCTCCCTACATAACAAAGGATATATGTATTTTCTTTATGCACAACAAAAAAAAAATACATAAACCTGGTTCTAAATTCTCGTCATTATTGTTTTTATTGCGCGCCACAGCAAAAAAAAAAAATGCTATTTTTCTACTTATAATTAATATGAGATTGGATTCCGAGTCGCCACTGGTAAATCTTATCTCTGATGAATATAATATTGTCTTATGTGACTACAACGGTACTCCAAAGAACCCTCTATCATTTATTTATTTATTTAATGTGTCATGCTTAGTTGAATTGTATTACCAGGTGTGTTTTCTTTACTCCAACACACACACATCTACTATATATATATATATATATATATATATACTCAGAGAGAAAAGGTGATATGTGTGCTATATCAAGTCTATCTTCAATATTGTGCATTTCTTTACAATTCACTCAATCGGTTAAGTGTCATACGTGATACAAAAAGACCGAGAAAAAACTTTTTCATACTCCAGGTTGCCTTGTTGCCATGGTTTCTGTGGTAGACTGATTGCCAATCAAGGCTATAGAAACCAGCGTGTCCTCCTATTTAAACCACACCTGGGGGGGTGAAAGACGAATTAATAGCTTTCCCAAGATTATTCGCGCGTAAGTGAATTCTACTAATTCAAATTCGAACTTGGTTCTCTGAAGTTTCGTTCCGAGACGATATCTACTACGCGACAACACACGTCTGCAACATTCACAAAACATATACCAAATTTCAACAAACATGATTTTGTAGATAGATGTGTATGTTTGTGTGTGTCTGTGGGTATGCGTGTATGCATATGTTTTTCTGCGTGTGAGTATGTATGTGTGTACTAGATTTCATATCCATCATTAATAGAAAGATTTATAATGTTCCCAGCTAGGAGAATTTAATCCGTACGTTCTAATGAACGACTAATATACACATATATTTAATTAAATCAATTTATAAAATTATCTTCATATTTATATAAAGATAATTATAATATATTACTCTATAAAGCGACGTGAAACAATCAGGCTGGTTCTCGAGATGTACAAGCAGTTTAAATATTCAAAGATCTTGATCACTGAATATTAGAAGTAACCTTAAATTCAAGTGTACCAACTAATGGCTAGAAATATTTAAGCACACATTAATCCACGTTGAATATCTCACAGATATGATAAGTGAGAAAGCATTATTTTCGATTTATCTAAAAACAAATCTGTTCTCATTTTTTAGTTTGTGAAGTGACTAGTTTTTCATAAATGTTCTATTTTCAGAGATTTTTCTTGTTTCCATACGCTAATTTTAAGCTTGATTGTTTTAACAAATTACTAGCGACTGTTAGGAATTGTGAGATTTGTACTATTGAAAAGTTTAATGAGAACAAGAGTCAAAATCTTCCTGACTTAATATTACGTTCTGTTCAACTGTAGATTTTGTCATGTCAAGTAGGCCAGTATATATCTTTAAATTTCAGTGAATGAAGATACAACATCATGCATAAACGTGACAGAATCTCTGTCATTTCCTTGTATTTTAGGTGTATTTTATCTACATGTAACCGTTGTTTCCTCACATGCATATCCTAATGTAGCAGGCTAAATCATGTGTTTATTTTTCGGGGACATAACTATTAAGAAGACTGAGTTTGTGCTATACTTTTAAGCTAGCTATTACCTAGCACAGAAATATCCTTGGTAAAGGAAAGCTCATTCCAGCCATGATTTGAATAGCAGGACAGAAAAAATACTATAGCCTTGGTTATAGAAAAAAAGAAATGGCAACTTGCTAAGGGATAGATTTTACCTAGTCAGTCATGGATCGCAGGAAACATGATCACCCTAGCGTGTATCACGTATGTCAGTTAACTGACTAATAAATATACACACATTTGTTTAATTGTTCATCGTACGATATTAAATCATAATATGTTTTTGCATCCGCAACACCATCAGTATCATCATCAACTCCACAATTACGTGTGGTTTTAGGATCAATGTTTAACAGAGCACCTAAGCAGTTCTCTTAAAATTTTTGAGGCAGATATTAATTCATGTGTAGCGTGTCATATGTTAGTGGACTTGTTGGAACCTATCCCTCTACAGGTCTAACCACAGCTGATATCATTCAACTTCATTGTTACAGACTCAGAACATCCCTGATTTGGCCGTAATGAAAGCCTATCTATGGTCCCTAGGCTAAGAATTTTTGCCTAACTATGCATCCTAGGTTACACCTATTGAGCTATATTGTAGTTGACAACCAATGAACATTCACTAGTTGACAATGGTGCAATGTTTTAATCAGTCTGCTTGTCTATTCACATGTATCACAAAAATTATTGTTAGGGAATTGAATTAATGGCTGATGACCTAATCATGTAACAGTTAATGCTAGTCTACGTGGTACCACCGGCACTAGTAGCCTGACACACCACAAATCTACTACTTGTTTAACTGTCTTTTACAGTCATATTTAGCCAATTGACAATTATTTGTTCCAATGATAGACGTCTTCTCGTCATTCGTGAGTCAGGTGATAGGGCGAAAAAATAAAGATAAATTCAACATAATTATATATTCAAACATAAGAATATACGATTACGTAGTAGAAAAACAGATTTTTAACACTAATTATTTATGTATTTATCTATCTCTCCCTCCCTCCCCCCTCTCTCTCTCTCTCTCTCTCTCTCTATATATATATATATATATATATATATAATCCTCTGTTTCGCTTTATAAGAGATCTTCAGTGCAGCTAAATTATCCGTTAAGCTTCAAGCCGGGATCAAATCCCGATTAATTTGTCATGAGGCGAACATCTTACCACTGCGCTATCTGCGTAATGAATAAAAAATTAAATGAAAAAAATAAATGGCGACAATTTATCCATCGCATACTGCAATTTTATATATATATATATTTTTTTTTCTTTTTAATCGTATCACCACGAGCAAGGCAGTAATGTCACTGATGTGCAGGGGGATACATAAGTGTAAAAAAGAATAATTAGAACAAAGTAAAGAGGAAGACGAACCAGTTAGAAAGGAGCAATTGAAAGATGAGAATGCAGGTGTGATGACAGTTTTAAAGGTGGAGAGAAAGAAAAGGATATACGGGGTGGGGAAAGAACTAGAGTCAGGTGGTTAATAGATGATGTATTGACATTGCAATTAAATTCCTGGAGGTGGTAGCCGTCAAGAAAGCAAGAATATTGGAGCGAGTTCCACAGGCGGGAAGTGCGAGAGAAGAAGCTGCAGGATTAGAATTGTCGTCTGCATTTGGCTCACCTAACTGTGAATGGGTGGGACCCAGGCGCCAATCTGGTTGCACAAGTAAACACTTGTTGAGGAGGCACCAGTGACTTAAGTTCGTTCGAGCTGAAGCCGTGAAAGTATTTATAGAACAGACAAGGGAGACAACATTTCGTCGGTGGGGAAGTGGCTGTAGTTGAGCCGCCAAGTCAGTACCTATCACATTACTGCTTTTCCTTTGGACCCTGTCGAGAATACTGAGATGAACGGCAGGGGCGCCTGACCATATATGGCAACAGTATTCCATGCACGGACGAATGGTTGATTTTTATATATGCAGGATGCATTCAGGAAGAAAAAACATCCTGGCCCGACACAGTGACCCAACCTTCTTAGCAGTGGATTTAGCTATGGACTCGATATAGTGGTTACATTTGAAATCAGAAGAGAGGGTAAGGCCGAGGAGGCGCAGTGTATTGCTCTCAGGGAGAATCGCTTGTTCCTTGTATGGAACCGGACTGCATTGCTATTAAAATCGAACTGGGAATAGAAGTTGTGAATAAATAGATTTCCAAGTTGAATGCTACAGACAGAATTAGTACTTTGCACAGTAGTCACAATTTCTTGACTGGTAATTACTAAGCATTGCCCACATCCATACGCGCTGCCTACGTCTAATATCTTCCCGCACTGTAAGGTAAGTTGCTAAATCTTTTAGCTTTTTTTATCCAGCTTCCTATTATTTCATCGAAGCATATACCAACATAAGCAAAAATAGTGTATATATATCCAAAGCCCCTCACAAGCACAGACACCGACACAGTCACATATACACACGTACATAAATATTTACGAAATCCGTTAAGAATTGTATTAATTCCTCCATATTTTTATTTTAATTGTTTAAAAATTATTTTTACTGGATACTCGGAATATAGTAGATACTCTGTTAAACAATATATTTATATCTACCGGCCTGAATAAACCACCCATATATTGTTAAAAGATAAATGACCTGGGTCTTTGACAAGAGATGAAAAGTATTACCGAGAGCGTTTGCATGAAACGTTTGGACAGATTTTATATAAAGAAAAGAAATAAGATCACATGAAAAGTTATATAAAAATCAACTGTTATATATATATATATATATATATATTAATCATGTCACCCGAAGCAAGGCATTCCACTGCCACTCTAGCGCAGGGGGTTACATAGAGGGATTGGGTATGGGAAATGTCAGAAGGAGAGTGATAGACGACTTAGGATGTACATAGGGAGAGAGTTGGAGAGAGTCGGTGTGAGTTAGTGTGTTAGGAGGTGTCTATTGACCTTACATTTAAACTCCTGGATGTTGTAGCCGTCGGGGAAGCAAGCATGCGGTAGGGAATTCCACAGGCGATATATCTATATATATATGCGCGTTCATAAATTCGCTGCCACGTTAACCTTCAAATAAAACACCGTTACAAGATCGTTCTTAAAAATAAAAGGGTAAAAGTTAAAATCAGTTATTAAAGATTACCTGATGACTCCACTCATGTTAGAAATTTTGGTAGCGAAATAACTCGTTTAAAAATAGTATATATATATATATATATATATATATATATATATATATGTAGAAAGAGAGAGAGAGAGAAAGAGAGTGATAGATAGATAGATAGATAGATAGATAGATAGATAGATAGATAGATAGATAGATAGATAGATATGGTGCGGAAAAAATCCCCACTGAATTGTAGATTTCATTTTACGCTAATGTTACCTTCTGTTTTAAAACTCTCTGCAATTATAAAAATAAACACCTCGATCTCAGATTCATTTTTCCCTGTAAACATAATAGAATTTGAACTACATGCATGCGTACATACAAATATGCATGCAATACAGACATTTATGCATAGACGCTTAAACGCCCATATATAGATAGACATAAATACATGTTCGTCTTTTTATATATATGAACGCACAAATGTGAAAGTAAATCAACGTCTAGCTTATATTTGTGTGTGCATGAATAGATAATAAAACTGAGATAAAGTGTCAATTGCTTCGAGTTACAAGTTACATGATGTTGTGAAGGAGCATAATCTTCCACGGTCTGAATAGACATGTTGAATATATATGAATCGACATAGAGTATATATTTGTGTGTGTGTGACTTTAATAGGTTCCTGTATGTAATTTGAACTATTCCATTATCATGTGCTTATCTAATCTGTCACTGCTATCATTTACGTCTTGCCACCTGCCAAAGGATTAATGGTGAAATTCTATGAGAACATGACAAAACCTCTCCGAAATAGACACAAGAACCACTGAGCCATGTCATTCAAGAACATCTGTTTTATTTGATCTTTTCCTTGGTCTAAGAGTTAGAAGCGCCATAAATAAATTCATTGCATCTTTCTTCATTGTTTTTATACTTACTTCCCATTTGACTCATTGTGTTTTATTGCTTATTCTGTTGGGGGGGGTCGGAGCTGGATGGACTCGAAGCGCAACGTGCTCCAACGATTAATGTCGTCTCACTCATAATTTATTTTTGAAAAAAAAAATGACTTTTGCGTATGGTTTGGGGAAAATTAAATCAAGTTACATGTTAGGGCGCTTTTTAAATCCAGCAGTGCTACATGTGCTTTTCCCACAATGAGTTTGCGCTCTCTGAATGGCACACATAAAGTTTCTATCACGATCAATAAAGAACATGTAGGCAAAACAAGCATATGCGCTTAGATATAAATGAATCTTTTATAATTTCACGGATTAATATTATCTGTTTTCCTTGTATTTCTCTGGGCGTCTATGTAGGTCATTTTATTATATTGCAAGGAGTTCGCATATTACAATATCTTATAAATAGTAAGCCACTATGTTAGCACCTCTTTCGAAAACTGGCCTGAATAAGGGAAAATCTCTTGGGAAATTGTCAAGTGATTTGTAAGAGATTTTGGACCCAAATATAATCCTGACGATTGTAAGAGAATATTTAGTATCAAACAAGGAGCAAATAAGTAACGTTTTAACGATTAACAGGCTAAACCAAAAATAACAGTGGCTTCTTTAAAAATAGTACTACTATTAATACTGCTAATAATATTAATGATCTCAATAAATATTATTATTATTATTATTATTATTATTATTATTATTATTATTATTTTAATTGTTTTAGGATATATATAGCCTAGTTATTAACTTGATATAACATTCAATTTCCGATCATATAACCTGATTTTGAAATCAAATAGACTGAGTTATTCGAAGATGCTCGCATGAATTTTCAAATCATCGTGACCATTTGTTAGAGCTCATGGGTTTGTTTAAACTGTTGATCATGACAATTGATGCGATCTCTTCAACAAATAGTAGTTAAGGTATGCTGAGCCTAGTTTACAGTATAAAACAGTAGATGATCCCGTAGATTGTGAATTAACGAAATAAAGATTGGCCAGCCACCCCAGGAATCATGTGTCCACGGAAAAAATATCCAGTCATTATTATCTTGTTATAAAATGGAGTGGGAGGTTATTACGTTTTAAAAGAATTGAATGTGCGAGCTCATACATCAAATATATCAATACGTTACCAAAGAAGTCTAGACATGTCAAAAGTTTAATCAGGAAATAAGACAGTAGAATATAAAACGCGAAAAGATATGAAAACTTTAATCTTAAAGTAATTGTACAAAACAAAAAAAATTGATTCTCCAGATGTCACTCTTTATATAGTTATAAACACTTACTACTCTATGTAAAACATACTGCTACATCTATCTTCATATATCTTAAATTTAAATTGGTTAAAAGATATTAACAGCGAATTTGCATGTTCATTTATCTATTCTGACATAGTAGATTACTACCTCTCTATTTAAAAAAGAAATATAATATTAAACTCTAAACAATCAGTCCTCATCTATAACAATGAACAGCAGATAAAATCTAATTCCTAGGACCCATATGAAATTGCCATGAGAGCATTGGGGGCTGCAGAACCATCGGATCTTGTAAGCCTATTTATTTCGTAGAATTTCACTGCACATCCTGATGCTTAATAGCAGGTATTGGACGACGGCTTCATGATCGTCCATAATTCTATTAACCCTAAAGTAGATAGATTTCGTAAATACATACATAGATAAAAAACAAACCAAGTTATAAAGTTAATTCTCTTGATGTTACCCTTGATTTAGTTGTTAACGCTTATTTACCCTATTTAAATCATAATGCTAACCCTATCGACATACATTCTAAATCTACTCGTCCATCTTCTATTATTACACGCATACGATATTCATTTGGCCATAGAATAAACAACAATTTCTCAACTGAAAATATTTTCTATAAACACAGTCATTACTACAAAACACCGATTATAATTGCAATGATATTAAATAACATAAGCAAATTAATCATAATACCAAACATGTTCGAAATAAAAACATAATTTGGTATACACTACTATTCATCCATTTTTTTAATACCAAGTTAGGTAACACATTTCTTAACCTAGTTCAGAAAATCTTTCCAACTAATAACACCCTTAGAAGATATTTTTAATTAAAATACACTGAAAATTAGTTATAGCTACTCTGATAATCTGGATTTGATAATAAAAAACACAATAAGAAAATCCTGAAACAATATAAGGATATTATTCATTATAAACTTGTTATAAATAATGATAATAGCACCAATATTTGCAATTCCCATAACCCTAAAACATGCATTCTGCAAAATAAATGCCTTACAAATTCCATAGTATGCCAAGCTTTATCTCTACTATTGAAAATCTTAATTTTACCAAACAATATATGAGGTATACTAAGAATAGTTTTAAATCTTCTAGAGTTAAATGAAAAATATTAGCAAAATCTAGAATATGTAAATCGTTACATGAAATATGATTCCTTTGCTTACAAGAAAACGTCTATATAATTAGGTTCCCAAAGGCCTAGCTTGTTGAACCAACGCAATGAGATTATTAATTTTTGCAAACATGGACTTTTCCATACTCCTCGATATTAAAATCATCTCAATATATTTAATATTTGTTGTTATTTACAAAATTTACGTCAGTTTAATTATATACCTTAAACTTCCACTTATTTATTTAATATTTGTCATCTTTTATCAATATATATATATATATATATATATATATATATATATATATATATATATATATATATAATCATTCTTCCCCACAAAAAGGTAGTGAATCCGCTAGGGTGGAAGGGATGACTGAATGTTAGTGGTTATGCAAAGATACTTTTCAGGAGAAAGTGTAATAAAAGAATGAGAAGACAGAATGTAACGACTGCAGTTATATTTTTTAAAATTTTACAGGGATGTGCTTTGTGGTGCAGTGGATATCGGCTCGGAACGAGAAATCGCAGGGCCGAGTACAAATTCCAGTTGAATTCTTTTCATTCACTTACCCTTGGGAAACGTATTAATCCGTCTGTTCCATCCAGTTATGGGGTAAATAACAGGAGAGTTTTGGTTCAATAGCCTTGGGTTTTATAGCAATGACAACCTACTCCGGTACAATATTCTGCCCAGTTAGTCATGTTTCTTTTGAGACATGATCGCTCAATCTTGAATCACGTATAACACTTAACTGACTGGGAAGCAATAAGCCAGAAAAGAGATCTACTAGTGTGAAGTGCGATAGAAGAGACTGATTTCATAGAACTTACACAGTAAATTAACTTTCCTAGGAGCAGACCTATTAATTAATTCAATATAATCTTTTCACCTCATATCTGTAGAAAGTGATAGCCCGATAAAGCGAAACGAATCGCTCTCCTGATGGAAGGCAGAGGGAGATTTCCCAGATGCTTTGATAGAAAGCAGTTTCTTTTTGAAGTCTTTCCTTGTCCCAGTTATTGTAAACTTTACCTCATCAAACTGGTCAGATATACCATTAGAACAGAAGTAAATATTTCTGTCATCAGTATAGATACCGAATTGGAAACTGTGTCATTAAGAAGTTCATTAATGAGAAATAGGAAAAACGTAGATTCAAGGACAAATCCCCAAAGGACATGAAGGTAAATCTTTGAGAGATGGACACAAAACTTTCTTCCTGCGTTCAATTAATTTTGAACCCGTGCCATATGAAACCGTGATTATTCAATTTCAAAATGTTGAGAATTATACTTTACGAACAGAGAAGAAAGATAGTTTGGGTCTTTAAGTACGAATATTTAAATAAGAAGACAATGAACAAAGATTTACGTAGAAACATGTGAAGGAAGTCGAGTGTCTGAGAAATTGTGACGTCAAGAATACAAAGAAAACTAAAAGTAACATCCGGTTACAAACTAAGGATTCCTGGCGCATATTTTCAGGCAACAATGACTTGGTCATGTCTGAGAATAAATCTCATAAAAAATTAAAATAAACAAATTTTCTTTCTTTGGCGCATGCGTATTTATGTATTTGATTTTATTTGAAAATCAAAATGCAAATTAGTTTTCGCTTGTTCTGTTCTTGATCAGCGTTGAATTGTGAGAAGAAAAAGCAAAACGTGAACTACACAAAGGAATAAAAGAATTAAAATAAAAAAGCTATATAAAATAAATGAATCACACTGGGAATCATATATAACACTAAAAAAATCCTAGACTAAATAAAAGAAAGCAGGAAAAATAGTAACTGTATAAAAAAAGAAAGCGAAATAATACCGGACACAATAGAGACTATATAAAGGAAATAATCGAGAAAAATATATTAAAAAGGAAAGTAAAAGAATATATATGTCAAAGAAAAAGTCAAAAGTGGAACGACAGAAAATAAATAAAGAAACTGTATAAGGAATGCAATAACATATATATTAAGATTACATAAACATGGTATTTTCTATATAAAATTATCGATAAATTAGCTGAAATATTCTTCTGATTTTTAAAAATTTGCAGAATTAATTATTCTCAAACAAAATGGAAATAAAATTAAATTATTGAAAAATAACAAAGTCATTTGCAAAAGAGAACTCATTTAGAATCTTCATCCACTATTTTAAACAGTTCTTAACACAAAAGACTTCCCAAATGCGCGTTTCCATGGAACCAAATGATACAATATTATTTTCTAATTGTTAAATGACTTATTTATTGAATATAATTTTATTGTAATGTATTGCTTTACATTTTAAGTATATTCTGCATTTAATTCGATAAATTATATATCATGCTGGTATTATATTCTTTTTTTAATTCCTTTAAATTTTTGTTATAGTTTTATTTCGTCCGAGTAGAACAACATGGTAGTAGATATCTAAGTTTTAAGCCTTTATATACATAGTACTTTTCTGGAATTTATCTCAACTCCTTGGTGCTATAGCTTATCCGGTATTTGCTTTACTGGTTATAGACTACTTTATTTAACAAGGCAAGAAATAAATGAGTCTATTTCACAGTGTATATATATTCAATGTTTTAAGATTTGTTATATTCGAAACATCCGGGTCAGAATATGTTACAAAATAATAAGGAGCTTTTGATAATTGTACTGCAATTAGTTATGACTTTCTGTCTTATTTGGAGAAACATTTTCAGCTCCGAATAGCTGTGATAAATCGCTCAATGTTAGCTGACACATCACTTTAACTTTCTCGTTTAGCATTTTCTTTCCTCAAAGAATGGTATATGATTTAACAAAAGGGAAAAGAGGAAAACTGTTTTTAGTTTTAACAGTTGTATTTCATCAATTGACACAATTTATCAAGGCAAAAACGAACTGATTTACTTGAAATATATCTATCAACAAAAGAGAAATAGTGATGATTACAAAGGAATTATAAATGCTGATAAATATTCATGATATCAACTTAAAAATATTGTTTAATTACGTAATTTTTCATAACCAATTAGAATCTCTTCATGTGAAATATATTGTTTGGATTGTTATGGTATAAGAAATGAAGAGTTCAGCTGTTTCTTTTGATCGTTTTATATATTTATTGCATAAGTTGGCTTGAGAAATTCGTGGTTCCATTGGGAAAGGTGAGATGGGAAAAAGACTAGAGAGCAGAATAATATTTTGGTAATAATTTATGGCAGCTTTTCGAGGATTTTTCTTCTGAGTAAATTATTTTCTCTTTTGATGCGTATCCCATTTTATGTCGAAATACTAGTATTTTGTGTATGACCAGTGCATTTGTTAAATTGTTATATATGACGTTCCTGTTGCGTCAAAGGTAAGTCTTTATTTTTAAATTTATTCGTGTTTCTTCAAAGTATTATGAAGAACAGTTTTAGCAAGTTATTTCATATATGCTTGCTTCTGTGTTTTATTAGGTTTTTTTCATTTTTTGTTCTTTCGTTTTTGGATCTGATTATATTCATAATGGTTTTCCAAATGGTTGTGATTATTTGTCTTTTATTTAGAAGAGATAAATTGTTCTGGATAGTAGATGTTACGGTGTTCTCAGGTAATATTATGCATCTGTTTTTTGTTGAAAGTATTATTGTGTATAATGTCGTTATTTTTGTTCATTATTTTTGCATGTTATGTGCCTTTCTACTTGCGTTGTGGATAAAGTTGTATAGATATGGCAGGTTATTGAATATATGTTTTATGTGTTTCTTTGGATAAATTTGGTGACTGCAAATGCTTAATGCTCTTAAATAAAAACCTATAAATATATCAGATTTAATTTTAGAGTTGTATTTTTAAAAGAAAATGTTCAGGTCGTTTTTTAGTAACTTTGCTGTAAACTTTAAAACTGAGTTCGTTCTTAGTTTTCTGTCATATACCTAGAAATGAAAGAGTATAGTTCATTTTGGCTTCAACTGTGAATCTATTGCAGGATAATTGCTGTTAAGTTAGTTGACAAGATCTTTTAAAATAGTATTTTATGGATGTATCAATAGAGAGTCGGCTTCGTATCTGAAATAAAAAGAATTTGAATCGGTAACTTTCTGGAAACTGTAAAGATAGACAAGCAAAAAAGTTTCATCGGTAAACAGAATTTTTTTCTATAGAAGTGATCACTAAACGTAAAGAAATAATGTGATAGCATCAGGAAACGACGGCTGAAGTTTCTTGGACATGCAATGATATGTGAAGGATGTGAGGACCTCATACTAACGGGCCAAATAGAGGGTAAGAGAGACCGTGGAAAATAGCGTCTAACGTACTTGACTGGCCTGTGTGGGTGGATAGGGGAACGAGATTTGCGAGGGTTAACTGGGGAAATAGTGCTGACAGCCACCAAGGATAGAGATGTTCGCCTGCGTCCTGAAAGAAAAAGGCACATGGAAGAAGATGATATTTGTATTGTTTTGTTAATTACTTTTAAGTAGATTCAGAATAGTATATTCACACACACACACACACACACACACACACACACACACACACACATATATATATATATATATATATATATATATATATATGTATATTACGAATTAAGAAATTATACGGATATGGTATTAAGCGACATATTTATTTAAGTTGATTTGTTAGAATATTATTTGTAATGAATATTCGTAATTGAATTGATTGTCTTTGTTTTCTGTAATAAAATAGTATATTTTCATTATGCAACGGCCAAAATATTCTAGAAATTTTGTTTAGAAAATAATTATCTTTCGGCAGAATTTGAACCTGCATACTCTCATACACCGGGGAAAGTATCCATTAAAAATAAGGTTCAAGTAAATAAATTTGAATAAATATGTCGGGTAATACAAATGTCATTAGCCTGCCAATTAATTACACTCACACACACACACACACACACACACACACACACACCACACAACACCACACACGCGCGCGCGCACACGCACACCAAAATTATTACATGTCACATCTATGACGTTAATTAATTTCGATTGCGATGGAGTTACATTTCTCTTGTGCCTTTTGTAATTTAATCAGTCAGTCAGTTAAGTGCCATACGAGACATGACTGACTGGGCAGAAGATTATCCCGCAGTAGGTTGCCATTGCTTTCTGCGGTAGACTGGTTGCCGACCAAGGCTATAGAACCCAATCTGTCCTGTTATTTAACCCATAACTGGAAGGAATAGACGGATTCATACCTTTCCCAAAGGTATTTGCGCGTAAGTGAATTCAATGAATTCGGCTGGAATTCGAACTCGGCTCCCCGATTTCTCGTTCTGAGCCGATATCCAATGCACCACAACGCACGTAATTAAATGGTTTACCAAAAATAAAAGTGTTTAATTATATAAATTTATAACACTATTTTATCAAATTATTCATTTAATAATCTATATTCTGCTGCTAGGAAGTTTGGATACCTGTGCAGGGTCAGGAAGGTTTTCTCTTCTGAATCCACCTTGCACAAATATAAATTTACCACCCACTCTTTCATTAAATAGTATTGTCACATCTGGTCGGGTGCCCCTACTTTAAATCTCTGGCTTCTTGACAAAATGCAAGGGATAATCAGCAATGTAACTGGTCCCGACCTGATAGCTCAACTCTAGTCACGTTCCTCTGACGTAATGTGGCTTCCCTCTGTCTCTTCTACAAATACTTTCACGGATTCTGCTCCGATGAGCTTAGCACCATGGTGACCCCTCTGCATGAATTTAGTCGAGCTACTAAAAATGAAACCAATCAAATGTAACCACACTTCTACTCCATCAGCTTCTTTTGTCGCACTTCTCGTTTGTAGAATTCCCTTCCGTATACTTGCTTTCTTGACAGCTACAATCTCCATGAATTTAAATGCAAAGTCAATTGCCATCACCTATCACCTTGACTCGCATCTAATCCATGACAAACTTTCTTTCATATTCTTCCTTTCCACTCTAATCTCATGTACCACTTTTAACATCAGTGTTCTCACCCTTCTCTTACTCATTCGCGGACATCTCCGTAACATGTTCCTCTTTCTCATCATTCACCTCTTATGAAAACTTCTGCCCAACAGTAGCAGTTCTGCCTCGCTTGGGGTAAAATGATTGGAAAAAAATATATATTGCTGGGATCTTCTGTTCATCTCGAGGCTTCTGACAAAATCCAAAGAAGGATTTGCAATGTAATCACTTCTGACTTAGCATCACGACTCCTCTCCCTTTCTCACCGACGTAACGTGGGTTTCCTTGTCTCGGAATAATAAATTTTAAAAAATCTATTAATTTTTTAGTAATGAATCAGTAACTATAATGTATTAGTATAGTGTATTTATGTTTGTTGGATGTGTGACGAGGCATAATGAATAATGCGAATCATGTGAAATCAGCGAATTTAAGTTGGGCTCAATAATTTCATTTACGCGCATATTCCGTTAGGAACGGTATGTTTCAATCTCTTTTCATCCCACCTATAATTTGAATAATAAGACAGACAGGGTCCTATAGCTTTGTTTTTAAATAGCCTATCGCAGAAAAACGGCAACTGATGTCGCTATACTCTGCTGCTTTGTCAGTCATGAATCGTAAGAGACATGATCGCCCAGGCGTAAATAGTGTATGACACATATGAGTATCTCTACGTTTTTACGCTACGTATTTACTCATTCATTCTAATTTTCCCAATTTCACATAGAAGGTGTGACATAAGAACTGCTTGAAATACTAGAAGATTTTAATTAATAAAGATATGCGAGTAAATTTTATCATGTCGGTGGACCTACAATTCATCTCGAGGTTCACAATAAAATCCAAAAATGGATATGCAATGTAATCGTTCCTGACGTAGCATCTCGACGAATACTTTCTTGGCTGCTGCTCCATTTAGACTTTTCCTTGGTGCCACGTTTATGTGAATTTAAGCGTGCTTCTAGATTTTTTTTTTTTTTATAAGCGTTTCACCCCGAGCAAGGCATGTCACTGACACTACTGTGCAGGGGGCTACGTAGAGTGGAGAAAGGCTGATTAAATATAGGAAATAACAGAGGGTGGGTGATAGGCGGGTGAAGATACCGAGAATGAGGGTTGGGTAGATGAGAGTGTTGTGAGAATAGTTGGGAGTTAGTGTGATAGGAGGTGTCTATTGACCCTACATTTAAACACCTGGAGATTGTAACTGTCGGGAAAGCAGACTTGTGGAAGGGAGTTCCACAGGCGGGAAGCGCGAGAAAAGAAGCTGTTGGAGTAGAATTTACGGTTACATCTTATTTGTTTAACTGTAAAAGGGTGGGACCTAGTTGCTAATCTAGTATCTCGTGTAAATTCGTGCTTAGGTGGCACCAGTGATCTAAGCTCATCGGAGCAGAAGCCATGAAAGTACTTGTAGAAGAGGCACAGGGAAGCTACATCACGCCGGTGTGAGAGCGGCTGCAGCCGGTCTGCCAAGTCAGTATCAACCACGTTACAGATCCTCCTTTGTATTTTGTCAAGAAGCCCAAGGAGAGCAGCAGGGGCACCCGACCAGATATGGCAGCAATATTCAATACACGGGCGGAAGGTAGATTTGTATATGTGCAGAATAGTTTCAGGTGGGAAAAATTTCCGGGCCCTGCACAGGGAGCCCACTTTCATAGCAGCAGATTTGGCAATGGATTCAATATAGTCATTCCATTTGAGGTCCGCCGAGAGTGTAAGGCCAAGGAGGCGTAGTATTTTACTCTCTGGGAGGCTAGACCCTTTCACCAATGGAATAGTTAAATGTAACTCCACTACTCTTCGAACAGTTTCTTTTCCTGCACTTCCCGCTCATGAAACTAATTTCTCTGATTGAGAAAATCTCCAAAAGTTTAAATGCAAAGTTAATTGCCATCATTTATCTACTTGATTTCCATTCATCTCTTTATCTTTTATTCGAAATCCTCTGTACTTGTTTTTATTCCATCACTGTAATCCTCTTCTCACCAGTAGCATTTTTGCCTTGCTTGGCGTGAAAAGTTTATAAAAATGTTGTGTAATTTGTTTTAAATCAGTAAATATTTTCAGTAAATTAAGATATCATTAATTGATATTATATAACGAACATTTTTCAGTCTTGAAGCGCTTTCCAGCGCATACTCATACAAGTTGGATTTCTTTTAAAAATCTGTATTGCAAAACAATTTTTCTATGGTATTGCAGATCTCTGTTATGGGTCAAAACCTGATTATTTTTTTTTATCTTATTTACGTTGATACATTTAAAGAAAGGTTTTAGAAAGTTTTATGGTAATATAAAATTTTAGAATATCACGTTTACACTGATTCTGTTAATTTCCAAAGTAACTCTGTCATATATATCATATAGTATGTTCATTATGTCTACAACCATATTCACACGATTTGACAGCGCCAAACGTAGAACTCTATATATCTGTCGCTTTGTTAGCAGAAGAAATGCAAGCCAATAATCCCTTAGTAAAATTAACTCGAGGCGCTTGTTTCTTCGGTTCACCTAAGATGTGTTTCTTTCTTCTGTTTAGTAAAGATACCTTTACAATGATCTAAAGAAGAAAAAGATAAAGATAAATAAAAAATTTTACTGAACTATTTCACTACTATCAGTTAATGTTACTCAGTTATCTCGCTAACGGCAAACTTTTCTGAATAAAGAAGCAAGTTGAGTTCGGTATATTATTATCAGTCGCAGTGCAACCTTTTGATTTGCTGACGGAGGTGAGTACGTCCTTTCCGCATTTCCCTATTTTATCTTTTTTTGTACCTTTCATTCTATATTTTAATTCTTTTTAATTCAATATACTATTCTCTCACTCTTTTCACTTAATTCGAGTTATTAATCTTTTTCTTAAATTACATAATAATTCTTCATATTTGTTTGATATTAGTTCTCTCTTTTTATCTCTGCTTCTCATAACCTCTTCCCCGAATTTTAAGGACATTGAGTCTTGTTGTTGATACCGTTTTTATTCTCTCTGCTTAAATATGTTTGAATACCAAAGGGCTATTTCAGTGTATTCTCTACTGCAGTGTATGAGGTATTATTACCTTCATTAAACTTGAAATAACACTATATTGTTTTATTAACACCAGAATAATAATACTATGCACATGTACACCCTCATTTGTATTATCAACGTAATAAAACATTAATTTGAAACAGTGCTAATATAGAAATAAACCTGTGAATATTTATTATGTTATATGCTTGGTTAGGTACACACTCAGACCTCCAATATATATATATAAATATAAATATAAATATAAATATAAATATATATATATATATATATATATATATATATATATATATATATATATTATAGTTTAGAACGTGTACAAATCATAATTTAATACAAAAGTGTACTCTTTGTTTCGACATCGAAAAGACAATGTCTCATCAGGTAGTTAATAATGATGGTGCTAAACGTTATTTTTGAAAAAAGAAAGTTAAAAAATCTTACTTCCCCTTTATTTTTTAAAAATTGTCTTTGTTTTGTACGAGGTAGGGAGACTAGAAAGGATGGGAAAACAAAAAAGCAATAAAAAACGGGGAAAACAAAGAAAAAAGAGAGATACATAAAAAAACATGCATACACAAACCGATGTCCAAAAGAGAGTTCTACACCTAGGAACAAATTGTCCAGTGTGTGTGTGGGGGGGGTGCGTGTGTGTGTGTAGTAAATTGAAATGTGTTAGGCAATTTTGCAAATTGGACATGCTTCATCCATTAAATTAATTTCAATAGAATAAATTCTGAATTAGCGAGACAAAATGTGAATAACGTTATGGGAATGAGAACATGACTTTTGAAGGATTTCGTTACAGAATTAAAACTATCATTACAGAAATAACTTTAACAATCTCCACATCAAATTTGATATTCATGTAATTACGATTTAATTACTTATATATTTAAAATTTATTTAACTCATCTTCTCTCAATAGTAATTCATTACGGACATACAGCAATAAATCTATTTACTTACATTTATATATGCTTAATATGCAACTGTAAATATACATGGAAATGCATATTATTCACACTCTTTAAAATGAGAATGTATTATCTATTTCAAAAAAGTATATCAACTAAATTAATGTTTGAATAATGTAAATGGCGGATGAAGCTCGATCCATTCACACAGGCTTAATTAAGAGTATTTACGACTACATTAACTAGTTCAACTGTAAAAGGATGAAATCTTAACGCCAGTACATTACTGCGCTTAAATTCAAAATGTCTAGGTAGCATAATGAAGAGCTCGTTTAAACTATTATGAGAGCATTAAAAGAAAATTTGTCTGCCAGGAGTTGTGTTTCACTGCATCAGAGATCATCAGGACAGTTAGACATCCGATTGCTTCTAGTCAGGATTGAAAACCGACCAAATTGACATCAGGCGCCGATTCTACCTCTGAACTATAAACGCTCGGTACAGGAAAGCACACTCTAGCGTGTCATATACAATGTAAACATATATATATAGCCTATACCAAAAAATATCCAGCTTCCCAAGAACACTGATAAATACATGACCTTAACCAAACATACACTAACAGATGACCAGAAGGAATTCTTACAAATAAGGCTAAAAGTCAATTACAATCCAAATTAACTTCATCACAAAGAAAACGGAAATCGAAATCCGAAATATTAGGATAATTTTTACATAATTTATATCCTCAAAAGAACTAAAATCATATGATCACATGAAAAATTATATAAAACTTAACCATGATACAATGTCTGACATTTTTCATGTAACCTGCATAAAAGAGAGATTGCTGCCCAAATATATATATATATATATATATATATATATATATATATATATATATATATAGTAGAGTTGTAAAATATGAATTATGTCCAGGAATAATAATTCATTCAATTTTTTTTCATAGTGCTTTCCCACCATATTACGAACATCTACTTCTTTCATTACTTTTAATAAATGTCAATGGGCGTTCATTTTACTATCGAAACTCGTTTTTATTTTACGATTTTGGGGAATCCAAAACAAATATTCTCTTATGAGAGAATTTTTGAATAGGTCAAATACATGATTTTTATATATATTCGTAATCTGGAGTACTCACTCGAAAATAATATATGAAACCAACATTCCAGTTTACGGATTTCAAATAAATCCCGTCGCATGATCATATTTATATTAAGATGCGTAAACATGCAGGCCTTAGAATAGATAAATGATTAAATATACTGGGGCTCTCTTTTCCTCCTTGTAGTTCTTCTGGCGATATTTAAAATGTTTTTGTATTGTGATACTCGCCATGCCTGTAAGATTTTGTATATCAATACATTTCATCTATTCAATCTATTCATTCATTGAATTCAGAGCTTGGAAGGCGGCTTCTAGTGGTTGAATATTGGAAGTTTCTATTGATTTGGTGGGATGTCTACAAAACATGTATGCACTTTCTTTTTACAGAAACAAGAAAATTCTTACAATTGTTTGAGTTATATGCCATCTATGCATTACTAGAATGAAGACCACACTGGGACTTAAGGAGATGACATTCATAAAATGAGCCAAGTCAGTACAATGTTCATTAATATCATCACCATGGTGGATCTAATGGAGATATCACTCTATGTGTGAGAATCTTTCTGTTTATCCGTGATAATTTTGAGGTTTCTGTTTCAAGACTTCTTTCATAAAATAGAGAAAGCTTATTGAATTCGAGGAAAACGTAAGGTATTTTCAAAATGTCAACCTAAATATCACATAACGCATTATTATTTCTTACTTTTTAATGTTTTCTTCATAAGTAGTGTCATTATTATTTGTAGACTAATTTTAATGATTATATTATTTATATTGTTATACATTCCGTTTCTACAGTCATCTTAAGTTTATACAGTTAAAAATAAAGTGTGATTCAACGTGTTTTTTGAGACGACATTTGTTCTGGGAAGGTTTTATTTTAATACGATATTATTGTGATTTTTTCTTTCTCGACATGTTAACCCATTTTCTGTACTGCTTGTCTTCATTATTTTTTTAACTTTCCATGAATAATTGTATCTCAAAAAATTAAATAGGTTTGTAATTTTCTTAATTAATTATTGATTATTTTAAATCCATATTTCTTCTTCTGTTGGCTTACGGCTTATCACGTTGAATACACCGGTTCTCGCTCGATCACCGAAGTTAAGCAACGTTGAGCCTGGTCACTACTTAGATGTGTGACCGCTTGGGAATATCAGGTGCTGTAAGCGTTTAGTGACGGATGCGCGTTGTGGTGCAGTGGATATCGGCTCGGAAAGAGAAATCGATGAGCCGAGTTCGAATTCCAGTTGAATACCCTGCATTCACTTAAGCACTGGTACCCTTGGGAAAGGTATTAATCCAGTTATGGGTTAAATAACATGGTAGGACTTGGGGACCCTGCCCTTAAAACAAATCCCAATGAATCTTGATACTCGAAAAGAAAAAGTATTACTGGACACAAAACTTATATAAAAAAAAACAACTAAACCAAAACTAGTTTTTTAAAGCCTCATTTTTTTCAACTTAGATTTTTCGTCACATTTGTGTATCATTTACTTCTAGTCATTATCTGAATGATCTACTGGTGATAAGATAACATTTTAATCAGCAATTAATGCATGAATTTGAAGTTTACTACCATATTCTAAATTTGCGCTATCATTTTCATGGCTTGGAGGCTATAATTTGGTGATTTTCTTGGGTTATGTAAGCAAAAGACAGCTATTTTACTGGGTGGTGTTGTCTTTTAGATAAAAGTATCATGTGCTGAGATTTAAAGCAGAATTGGTACAATCAAACAAATACCATAAAATGGCTAATGCAAGAGTCTGCGAGACAGATATCCATAATATTTGTTATTTCATTTTCTCGGTAATGTAAAGCAAGCTGTATTTCATGGAATGATAAAATCATGTGTTTACGATAGAATATCTTTTTGCATAACAAAATTTTAGCAAATGTTCTCCAGTGCTGATGAGGCACACGTTTAAGATGGTGATACATCGCAAAAATATACAGTTATGCACAGTTTTCTGTTTCTATTTTCTGATATAAAAATTTACTGAATACTTTTTAGAATTCCCTTTTTTCTGTGATCCCTCTTTTTACACTTGATGTATAAGCTGATATTAGTCGGATCTAACCGGCATGAACAAAAATGTCTTCGACATTCAGTATTTCTGACTTGTTTACTGTATTGTCTATTATAAGATATTAGGATTTGAATATTGCAATTTTAATCTATGTTGTCTTTTCTACTTGTGGTCAATCAAAAATAAATTGTATCCCAAATGTGCAATGCAATCACAGAAGCAATTCGATGCACCTCTTGCATACACAATATATCAAGGTGTGCTTTCTTTTATCCTTCTAAAAGGAAGTCTACTGTGAAATAATTTGATCCTAAACGGATGTGGATTTCTCCTAATTTCCATTTGATTACCTTTTTTCAGATTTGATTTTGTAGTCATATTTGATGTATGAGGCGGTGAACTAAGCTTTTCTTTATCAGCAGGAACCGTATCGAGACTCCATATGAATAAGCTTATTGTAATTCTTTGTATAATAGTAAGAAATGTCGAATGTCAGCTTATGCAGCATATTATTCCGCCGACTTTATTATCAAGATGCATCAATAGTAGGAAATAATACAGAAGTTTTCCAATCTTGTCATATTTCTATTCAATGGGAGAACATATTTAGTGTTCGTTCTATCTAGAGATTCTGTCAATTAACTTGTACAGAATACTGAGTAGCACGTGCATCACTGAGAGAGAGATATAATATATATATCACCTTCCTCTCTCAGAAATTTCAGTAAAAAAGAATTAGAGATGCTACTGTTCACCTTTGCCTCAGCAATCACCGAGAATTGAACGAGTGTTTTAACTCGACAATTCTAATGTTGAAATCAACGTGTCAGTGAAGAATAGACACAAAATAATGCCACTCCCATGTTGCAAAATAAGATCAGTCAGTTTAGGTGCCATACGTGATACACGCTTGGGCGATCATGTCTCGAAAGAGACATGACTGACTGGGCAGAACATTATTCCGCAGTAGGTTGCCATTGCTTTCTGCGGTAGGCTGGTTGCCGACCAAGGCTATAGAACCCAATCTGTCCTGCTATTTAACCCATAACTGGAAGGAATGGACGGATTAATACCTTTCCCAAGGGTATTTGCGCGTAAGTGAATACAATGGATTCAGCTGGAATTTGAACTCGGCTTCCCGGTTTCTCGTTCCGAGCCGATATCCACTGTACCACAACGCACTTCCTGCGTTGAGATAAGATCAGGCAACTGATAAACTATTTATGGTACTTGACTAGATATTTCCTGAAGACTATATGAATCATGTGGGTCTTGGCGAAAACCTTCTTTCCTTGAACATTATCCACTGGAATTATAGAATCACAAATATATGTAACAGTTAATAGAAACACTATCATTTGAGGTTTTTGAACAACAGCTACAATGTTTATCCTATACAACTCGATGAGAAAGTATTGCCTTCATCAAAATATTGATGTTCACACAACGTTAAATAAACGATTAGGAATTAAACCACCATCGTTATTGGAAAGATCAAAAAGAGATGAGACAAGATGTTCATAAATTAGTAATTTAGTTACCCAATATTTAAATAATATTTGCAAATATTAACTTCAACTAAAAAAAGGAAAGGAAATATTTCTATTAAATAATATTATTCACTTCGTTTATATAGTTGTATTAGTAAAAGATATAGTCGTTTACTACTTTGGCTTTTTCACCAAAATATATTTTAATTTATCTGCCTTAATTAATTAATATTCTACTGTTTTGTATAGCTTAACGTTTCGAACAGTTTGCAGAAGCACTGATCTTTTTAAATTTCCTGCTATTCCTTTCTTTTCTCAAAGGGTTTCAAAGCGGTCACTGTAAATTCAATCCAGACTATTTTTTTAGTTTTATGTGACTTGATTCTCCGTTGGCTACATTTATATGAACAAGGCGGAGAACGGAATATCTATATGAATATCAGCAAGCTGGTAATTTTTCAACATTTTCGACCAATATTTTACTTAAATTGTTTACCTAAAAAATTTATAATTCACTAAATTAGATATTATGAAGATAGGCCTGAAATTATCTTTCGAAAGGTAATCGATTTTGCAATTATGTAAATCCTCATGATATCACGTTGAAAAAGAACTGACACCTCTTTACTATCTCGTCTACTTTAGACATAAATAGCCTTTCTTTTGACATTGACAGGATACCATATGTAGCATGGACTTGTGTTTGGAGGCTATGGTTGGTGGTTTATAGTGGGCCGGATTGACTGTGTCTCCACGCTAGTCTTTACGATGGCCCTCAAGTCAATGCACGAAAGTTGAATTGTCTCTGTTTCATGCTCAAAATCAAATCAGTCATTCTTTTATCACTGGAAATTTTTTCTTATGATAAAAAACAGCACAACCTATATGGTTTATATTTTATTTTGGTGTATAGTTTATTTGGGCCACTAGGGAGAATTCGCTGACTACTTGTCAGTGGAGAAGTGGGTTTAGACCGTGGCAGTAACTCCCATATTCAGCTATTGCAGCTGGATAACCTTAACAGTGATATTTATCACTGAAGAATTTGGAAGAGATATACGTTTTACCATGAAATCACCATTGTTACTGATTTTCATTTAAGTATCTATTAAAAAACACCCCCATATAATATTTGTTTTTGCGGACTTGGGACGCTATCGAATATCATTCTCAGAAGTAAGATATATTATCAAAAATCCATGTAACTGTTTTTTACTGGAGACCTTATTTATTTTTACTAAATCCATAACATCTTCTCGATATAAAAAAGGAAAAACTACATGGTTCCCATATGAAGAAATCTAAATGTTCAAAAGATTGAATCCAGGCTTCAGAAGCTAGTACCTGCAAGAATTACAAATAGTAAAATATTGATAGATTTCTGTTAGGTTTTGCCTCTTCATATTTTCTTAAAGAAAAATATCATTTTGTAGAGAACTCTGGGCATACGTATTTGGAATGTTAGAGCTCAACAGCTTGTTTTACCAGGACATTACCAGATGATAACGGATTTTGCATGACATAATATAGTTCTAAGAGTATATTTTTCATTCAAAGGAGACATGAAAACGAGGATAAAACATTTTATAGTGTTCTTTATTTGGATAAGTTATAATCCGCTCATACTTCCACTATATCAGTATTGGCAGTGATTTAACAGATGTCGCATTTGTTGAATTAGAAACTTTTGCAAATAAGTGTAGAATCGAGTTATATTCAATTTGTCTTTTTCAATGTTGACATTTAAAAGAAAATCTGGAAAAGAAAGCTCAAATGAAAGATCGGTAGTGGGTGAAATTCTAAATATTCCTATAAACAATTTATATGAACAGGAAATGCTTCAAAATTCACGAGACGTCTTCTATTCACACAAACACACGTACCTCTTCCGCTTTTCTCTTTCTCTCTCTCTCTCTCGTATTCTCAAGCAAAAACACACAGAAACACAGAGACAAATATATGATAAACCACAATGCATAGAGAATTTTTTTTTATATACACGCCATTATGTTTAGAATTTTAGAAGTATATACTCCTTGACACTGAATTTCGTGATAGCATATGTTATTCTTAGGCATTAAAGACACAAATGCAAACAAATATTTCAGTTTGTTGTATGGTCTTTAAATTAGTCAAATTCCATTCGAATATAAACTAATTATTCATCTACTGTTTAAATATGAGCGGATTGTATTGTGTACACCCCGATAGATAAACCTAAGCTATTATTAAAAAATCAATAAATAAGGTTTGCAAATATCTACAAAAACCTGCTATTAAATTGTATGAAGTGTTGTATTTTTCAAAGCCATTTTAACATAGCATCAATGGGTATATATTAGATGAATTTTTGTATGCATAATAATTCATGTTTGCTCTTAAATAATTTTAACTTATCTTCAGACATACGTATTCTTGAACCAAGGAAGTCTTTAATTATGAAAATGATAAAACATGATCTGCATTTACTTTTTGTGAGTTCAAACTTGGGGACGTTGTCTCCAAAACATCTGACAATATCAACAAAGCATAAGGAGGTGGGTCCACATGTGATCAGACAGTACAAAGCTCGTCCCAGAAATTCCATAATGGTGATGAAAGCCTTGCAGATGAAGACGGTAGAAGACGGTCATACATTTTTGCAACACTTGCAAGACTTTGTTGCGCAAAACACACGTCAGACTTTTAGAGAAATGTCTCAGACGCTTGGTACCAGCGCTGCAACAGTCTGACGTAATTTTCAAGTAAAAAATTCCAATAAATGTGTTCCTCATGATCTCAATGAAAATCAAAAAGTTAAGCGTTTTGAACTGTGTGTGATGTTCTTTCTGCGTAAAACCAGTGATCCCTTTCTTTATCGAATAGTCACTAGTGATGAAATGTAGATCATTTAGGATAACCGTATATGGCATAACCGTGATGAGTTCCCCACCCAAATTCTTCGAAAGCCAAATTTGTATCAGCAAAAAATTTTGGTGACTGTTTGGTGGTCTGTAATTAGTGTTATCCACTACAGCTTTCTGGAAGCTAATCAGAGCATTAATGCCGAGATTTACTTCAATCAACGTGCTGAAATGCATACAAGAAATGAAAATTGTATTGCTGAATCGACGTGGTGCACTTCTGCTGCACGATAATGCATGGCCACTTGTTGCAAGAATGACCTACAAAAACTCACAGACACAAGAGTTTACTACAACCTTCATATTTTCCTGATCCCACTGATTATCAATTTTAAGCACTTAAGCACATTTTTAAATAGTAAAACCTTTAGGTTCAAACCTGAGCTAGAATCAGCTTTCAAAGATATTGTTGCATCACAGTCTATAACTTTTTATCAACGAGGAATATATAATTTCGTCGATCGATGGCAGAGATCAATAGATGCTCAAGCACGTACTTCGACTAATTTCAACATTTCTACAGTTAATTTTTCAAGAATAAATTATATTTCTGAAATCAGCTATTTATTATTTGTAACAACCTAATAATTATTTAATTAAGTTATTTAAATTGAAGAAAATGCTGGATTTAACTGTATTTTTCTCATCTATCTTAGCGCTTTAATTTTTGTTCAGATTTTAATAATGATGTTGATTTCTGTGGATTTCATTTGGCAATACTTGAATTAACTGGTCCGCATTAACATATCCAAAGACATTGCGATAGGGTGAATAGATTTTATTGTAGATTAGTTTTCATTAGACATTATTTATCCTACAACATTTGTCAGAACGAAAATTAATTATTATTTCTTATTTTAGAAAATGGTCTTGTTCATAATGTCTATGCAGCGTCAAATCAATCCCTAGTTTCTCAAAGAGTTATATGTACTTAACTATTTTACTATCAAAATAGAAACTTTTTATGTCTAACTGCGCACTAATGTTAATTTTTCTTTATACCAATTCGTAATCAGTGATGTAACCAGTGATGTCACAGACTTCTTACTTGTAAACACAATATATGTACATCTAGCGCTTTAAAAATGAAAATTTAATTTGATGCTCTATTGATATTGTGAACGAAAAGCTACCTATGAAATGATTGATAATATATATTTTTTAATCTAAAAAACACGTGAGTACGTCTTTGCTGATCTACGAAGATTGTGAAAAAATTATACTGCGTTTTTTGTGTGAGAGAACCAGTTACCCTAATTCTTAGTGGATAGATTGCTAGAGAGTATAAAACGCAATTAAAAAAAGCAAAGAAATATCAAGGAAATGACAACTTATTTTCATGTAGAAATCATGTGTTTAGTCATAAAAAGACTGTTTGTAGTCCTCAAAACAACTGTTTTTGAGAAATGCGTCTCATTTTTCTGTGTTCATTCGAGAATGCCAACAATCATGAAATCCTGGAAAATAAAGAAAGCGTACGGGACATCCATAAACATTATGAAATAAGGATTGTGAATCCCTGTCTGTAGTTTGAACATCTTGAGAGCTTTCGATATTGTTTGACACACGGTTATTCCTTAAAATCTAAATAGTTAGGCTTTCACTAGGCAATTTTTTGAACTAATTCATTCCTAGAAATAAAATTGAGAAATGAATGAATGGTTACGCGTCCAGTTTCTTTTCGAACAAATGTAGATGTCTCCCAGGGTCCCTGTTCCTGTTCCTACGATATTTTTGATTTTCATTATCGAGGCATCATGGTATTTTCGTTGATGACATAATCATTTAATCTTGTCTTAATTTAATATTAGACCAGTTTGATAAGGCAAAAATGAGAGCTGAGATCGAAAACCCCATTCAGTCTGTTGTTGAGTGGAGCAAAAATGGCTTGTTAAATTTAATGTATCCAAAATTAAATTTTCTCCGTTAATCATTTGAAAGAACCCTTTCTGCCTTCCATCATCACGTCTGATGCTGACCTCTAGAAGAGTCACTCGTTGCGCTTCTTGGGCTGACGTTTTTGGCTGACATGAAGTGGAAAATCTCTATTGAATCCATCTTAAGGTGAGTTGCTATCAATTCGTTTCACTGTGTCGTGTTCGACATTTTTTCTCTTCAGAGGATATCTTACATATCTATAAATGTACCATTCTTCCATGATTACAATATTTCATCAAAATGTGGTCCGGGAAATATGCTATTTATTTAGAGCTCCTTGATAAAATCCAAAAAAGAATCTGCAATATTTTCAACCCTGGTCTAGCATTTTGGTTGTAGTCACTTTTCTAATGCCCTAAGGTAGATTCTCTTTGCCTTTTCTATAAATGTTTTCACGGTAGCTTTTCGGATAAAGGCTTTGCTATGGTACCTAAATTCATTGAATTTATCCGCATTACTAGCGTGACTACGTGTTTATATTAATTGACTATTGAGCTGGCTAAGTGTAACAATAAATTCTATGCTAACAGTTTCTTTTCTCGCATTTCTCTGTTGTGAAACTCTCGCCAGGCTCTCTTCTAACCAACTTTTATATGTTAATGATGTCAATGGCTATCTACTGTTCAACTGGGCACTCTAATTTTTTGTTCTCGCTTCTTAGCAAAGCTTGTTTCTAACTCACCCACACTCGTTAAACCTCAGTGTTTTGATTAAAAAATAAACATATTTCATTTTATTACAATATGTCATTGGATACATATTATCTCTTTTGTAAAGAAATAAATCCAGTTTGACTGGATTTTGTCAGATTTGGACACGATTTTAGATGAAATAAAACTGAGTTTTATACACACAAGATTACGGTAATTAAGTACCGTTTTATTCTTCCTATTCATTCTAGATTCAAATTGTTTATACTATTTACATTGTTTAGAGTGTTTTCCTCATCTTCATTTTCATATTCACAAGGTTTCTGTAGTTTTACACTGCGGCCTCCTTCTGAGAATATATTTTGGAATATTCAGCGGAACCCATTATTTAGTCCACTGGGGTAAATTGTTCTAATTTTACGTGCTATACCTTATTATATCTCCTTTTTAGGTAATTTGGCTTTATAACTCAACTTTCCACGTTTTTGTTCCCTGTAATTTGGCCGGGTATTGAACTCAGATCTTTGGACAATGTTACTTTTATCAATTGGGCCATGAGTTCAGAAAATGTCATTTGAAGAAGGCCGCGCATTTAATGGCCGAAACGTCATAAATATGGCAATAAAGATATGGAGAAGTCTGTACAATGAAAATAGTGTAAATAGAATATCTCATCGCAGAAATATAGACGGATTTCTCCTCTCTTTGCAAGATTCACTGATTTAGCTGATAGTAGCAGAAATATGCCGGGTCAAATTGCTATGCTTTTATTCCAAAACCATTTTTAGTTATTTTACAAAATCTGCATACTTATGCAATTTTTCTTTCTCTTACAGTATCATTTTGTGGATCCGGAAAATCTATTTTCTCATTTTAACATAATTATTATCATTATTTACTAAGATCAGTTTTGGTTTCCAATTTCGGAATAGTTTGTACCTAAAAACAGAAAAAAAAATAAGAGGCACATTTAATAGCAGACCAGAACAAATATATATTAATACGATTTTTTAAAAGATCAAAAACAAAAAATATGCAAAAAAAACGCGTGAGTGAATTATTCAATTCCATATCCTGGCTCACAATGTATGCCCTTGCAAAGTTGCACTTATGTTGCATTTTGCTTGGTGAATAAGTAGCGTTGTGGCAACTTTACTATAAAGTTGCATTCAACAATTTTCCTGATCAACCTAATTACATATCTCTGACTTTATTACAATGTAACGGTAAAGCTATGAAGTGCTGTAGCAGTAAAAGCTCTGTATTAGTTGATTGTTATATCAGCATATACCTTCACTTAAAATACTTCTCTGTATAAATAATATCAATAAAATACAATTTACTGTTGTGTTTTTAGAATCATTCATTTAGAAGAAGTATTAACGTTATAATATCTGTCTTATTCATTTTCTGGTAAGGTTAAATTGAAACCAATATGTTTGTTAATAATTCTGTGATGAGGTAGTATTTACACTATTTACATTCATAGCACTAATGTCCTCATCTTTGTTGTTACTTTTACGACGTTTCGGTTTTTGTACGCCCTGGCCTTCTTCAGGGGCTACCAATTTCGAACGGAATCCTTTATTAAAATCACTGGGATATATCATTCTCATTCTACGAGTTTTAGAAGTCTATAAACATTTTTCAGTTTCTGTGTTACCGTGCAGATATGATGTGGCAACATCATATTTTATTTTATTTAAATATACTGTCTGTCAGTGGAGACAGCTGATTCTGAAACAAGAGACAAAATTTAAACATAATGAGACGCTGAAGGTTATATGTTTCTTATTAAATGCGAAAATAACATGAATGATTTATTTTATATACGGTTTATCAACCAGATGTGGGGTATTTAAAACATATTTTAGACTATGTGTTATTGTGATAGAATAATGCATTAAAAAGGTTTTGAAAAATAAGAAAGATATTTTCCAGGTAAAGATCATACAATTTATTGCATAAACTTATATCTATACCAATAATATTTGCGCTTAAGTCAGTATAAGGAGCCAGGTTAGGATTCGAACCCACTAGGCCACTATCCATTACAACACCCGCTCTTCAACTGAAAGAAAAATCATGAATATGCTTACTCATTGAATTATTTGGAACAAAGCCTTCGGTAATTAATAAATCATTTAAAATTTGAAACCATGTTAAATCAATCTGGATTGTTTTATTCAGTCAGTTAAGTGCCATACGCGAAACACGTTTGGGCGATCATGTCTCGAAAGAGGAATTATCCCGCTGTAGTTTGCCGTTGCTTTCTGCGGTAGACTGGTTGCCGACCAAGGCTATAGAACCCAATCTGTCCTAATATTTGACCCATAACTGTTGGGAAGAGACGGATTAATACCTTTCCCAAAAGTATTTGTGTGTAAGCGAATGCAAGGAATTCAAATGTAATTCGAACTCGGCTCTCCGATTTTTCATTCCAAGCCGACATCCACTGCGCCACAACGCACATCCTTGTTTTATTAGTTGAATGACTAAAAATACGGAAGCAATTTCAATCGAACTTAGATAACACTGTGCAATAAATGCTACCAAATGCTAACGGAATGTACGAGTGTGAATAAATAAGTCAGCAATATAATACGAATTTATTAGCTAAACTATGATGGTAACATTTTCACGGCATATTGGTCTAGATCAGAGCATTGACAAACATGTAAAGAGTCTTCTGCTATTAAGATTCTTATTTATTGATTTAGCCCCGTAACTTCAACGGAAGCGTTGTGATAGCAATATTAATTTTAATAGTAATTATACTGCTGATAAATATGAAACAGAAGAATCGTCGAAAAAGAAAGACATGAAAAAAAAAACGTGGAAATAGATGAATCACTTCGAATTTGCCCGAGGTTTGTGACGCGAATGAAAGAAAAACAATTGTTGTAGAATTGGTAGTGTGTACATTATAAATTCCTTGCTTTATTATGGCGGCTTTGTCATAGTTATTATGTTTATTTAGTGGATGAGGGCATAGTTTTGTCGGCTACCATTGTGACCAGACGGAAAAAGTAGAATGCAAATGATTACGTTTACATGTATTTGTTGTCGTTTAATTGTGACTGGTTACGTACAAATCATAACCCGTGGCGATGAGCAGTGTACGTGAATAAAAATATTCACATTTGTCACTCGTACTGAATTGGTGAGTGGGGGAAAATAAGTAAGAGAAAGCGTGAAAGAAACATCTAACTGCAAGCGAATCAGTCGGCACAAGATATTACTTGTGATTGAACTGAACTAATTTTCCACACAAGTGTTGTTATCCATCTCATTTGTTTCGCAATTTGCTGGAATGTTTTTCTTTTTGTCGATTCATATTTGCTTGAAATTTGTGATTTAAAGAATTGTTTATGTTCCTGAATTATTTGTTTTGCTTTTGTTTTTATTTTTTTTAAAGATTTCTACATTATTTCTTGCATCTGTGTTAATTTAAAAATTAAGGGGTTATCCATATTTACATCCAGAATTATTTTCAGATTTTTTTGATACTATCACAAGCTTTTGGCTATTCTGCCTTCGGCTTAACTGATAATCCCCGGAAGAAGACAGATGACCTAATGTTCGAAGCGTTTTGATAATAACGATAATAGGATCATTAGTCTTAATATAAAAAAATTACTCTTTTCTTAATTTTTGCTAAATTGTGTATTAGAAATATAAACTTGTTTTGTTAGTTCGATCATCACATGTCTTGTTATTTCAATGAGTGCTACTCATTTGTGAATTTATACCAGCATTGTATAGTAGATTATAATAGAGTATTTAATAAACAGTATGTCACATACGTCTATGTATTTTCACGGAAAAAGCATAACATTAATGTAAATTTAACATTCAGGTTTTCATCTTTGTGGATGATATTTTAATCTTTGTTGATGTTACGTACGATTATTTCTTTATATTGACATTTTATGAAACAAAGGTAAATGTCGCTTATGTATTGAGTTCGTTTCTTTCTTTTCGTTCTGAAATAATATAAGTGAAATAAAAAAGTTAAAGATATCGGGATAAAGTCAACTTCGTACTGATTGGAGATGGCCGAATCTCTACGTTATGACTAGGGCTGCAAAAAATCACGTCCGAACGATCTCGTTGAAAAAAGGAAAGAGAAACATTTTGTCTTCTCCGGAAGTGGGGGTCATAAAACCGTACAGGTAACCAGAAACCTTTTCAGTTTTCTTTATAACTTACATCATAGGAATTTTCTTTTTAGCTATTTATTATTATTTTAGTTTTATCTAACCCTCTAGGGCCATTCGTATCATATTTGATACAGTATGAAAACAAGCCTTGAAAGAAATATTTTCCTGAAAAATTTTTTAAGAGAAATATTTTATAAATTTCAAATGAAAGCAGTACTGACTGCTCAGTCAATGAATACCAAATGTTTCCTTATAGGGAAATACGAAATGTTTCCTTATAGGGAAATACTGTATCAAATATGATACGAATGGCCCTAGAGGGTTAATATATTTCTACATTTTAAAATAGTTCAATTTTGTTAATGAATGCCAAGAACCCATACAGATTGATAGGTGTATAGGCTAGACAGTTTAATTGTTGAACTATTTCCTAACCTGATCATTGGAACAATGCTTGCACATGCGTACTAAGAACATATCAGATGATCAAACCCATAAAACTAAAATTGCTTTGAAATACTAAAATATTATTTAATTGATAGAGATTTAAGTTTCTTAGATATTCACATACGTTCGGATTTCGTTCATTATAAGATTAAATATTTACTCGTATAGGTCTAATAGTGGACAGACCGCGTCCCAACCGACATTTTCAAACACTGACCAAATGACAAAATATCACTTAGTCGGGTAGTAAACATTTCAACATACTCTCATATAGGCTGCTTTAGGCATTTCCATGCGGGAATTATTAGGGATAGGCGTAGAAGCTAATTCCTTCTAAAATACGTTGTTGTTAATTTTATTTGCTGCTATGGTAATGTCTGAAATTGGTTGTTTTTCTGACAGGCAAAAGTATATGAAACATCGCTTCCCTATAGTGATTTCTTCGAAAAAGAGAAAGTAAGTCTGCCATATTCAACTTCAAACTTGGTCCAAATATCCCCAAAAGAGAATCATTTCCTTCAAGGCAAGAATCTAAATCGACTACAAGAGATCCAAATTCATACAATTTAAGATCTAGAATAACCAAAGGTAGCTAAAACAAAAGCGTATGCAACCACCATCCTCATATATATATATATATATATATATATATATATATATATATATATAAAATACCGTACTAAAGACCTCTGATACACCGAAACAGGACTGTTTGCAGATTATATATATATATATATATATATATATATATATATATATATATACATTAGGGTTATACTCACTCACACATAAATATAACAATTATAAATAGATATAAAAAATCAAAAACATTTTTAATCGTTCCATCCTAAGAAAGACGGTATCGCCACTGATGCGAATGGGGCTACATAAGAAAAGGGTGAAGGTTTAAAATGGAGAAGACGGAGAGAAAGAAGAAACAGATACTGAGGTTTTCAGTTAAAAGGTAAGAGAAGGATGGGAATACCAGTGTGAAGACAGTTGTGAGGGTAATGTGGGAAAGGAAAAGAACAAGCACACGGGGTGATGGGGAAGGAACGAGAGAAAGACTGCAGTTAAGTGGACATAAGATAAGAATTGTCCTAACATTTACATTCTTAGAGATTGTAGCTCTCAGGTGAGCAAGTAAACGGAAGTGAGTTCCACAGGCAGTAGGTGTGAGGAACGAAACTGCAGGAGTAAAAGTGGCAACTGTATTTAGTTGATTTAATTGTAAAAAGGAGGGGCATTGTTGCCAGTCTGGTTGCTCGAGTAAATTCTTGTAATTGGGGCATTAGTGAGCTAACTAGTCGGCGCAAAAGCCATGAAAATATTTATAGGATGGAACGAGGGAAGCCACATCAAGCCGGTGAGAAAGTGGCTAAAGCTGAGCTGCCAGGTTGAGACCGATCAAGTTACAGATTCTTCTTTTAAAACCTGTCGTGTATCCTGAGATGCATGACAGGGGCGTCCGACGAGATATGATAACAGTATCTAATTCTCGATTGGATGGTTGGTTAGCATATGTACAAGCTGGAATCAGCCAGGAAAAACTTCCTAGCCCGACACAGTGACCCAAAATTCCTATCAGTCGATTTAGCTATTGATTCAATGTAATGGTTCCACTTGAGGTTGGAAGAGAGGGTAAGACCGAGGAGGCGCAGTGTATTGCTTTCCGGGAGACTCGTTTAGTCAATGTTGATAGGGAGGGGAGGGACTGTCTGTGGTAGTTGACAGATAACAGCTTCGTTTTAGATGCAGTAAAATTTACAAGCCTTTTTTTAAACCCAGTCTACCACAGAGAGTAGGTGATTCACGAGAAGAGCAGCGAGGTTATCTTTCACCACCTCGTCAGATTTCTTACTGATGTAAATGTAAATAGTAGTGTCATCAGCGGAAATGCCTACTTGGGAATTGATAATTCCAGGGAGGTTGTTTATGATGATCAGAAAGACCGCTGAGCCTAGGATAGAGCCCTGAGGAAACCAGCGTTCATGTGGTAGGATGTAGAGACATGCCTATTCATCACGACATTGATTATGTGGTAAGAAAGGAAAGACTAGATCAGATCAAGCAAGCGCTCATTGATACCATAACCATGTAGCTTACTCAAAAAGACAGCGTGCCAAATCATAGCAAAAGCTTTGGCGATATCCAGGGCAATAGCTAGAACTTCACCGGATTTATTGAGCGCCAGGTATATATACTCGGTAATGATTGTTAACATATCGGCAGTAAACCTGGCAAAGCGGAAGCCATACTGTCTGTCTGAAAATAGTTTATGGGTAGTAAGATTTCCAACTATTCCAGCATTGATAATAGCCTCGAACACTTTTCTGAAAATTGGTAAGAGGCTGATAGGGCGATAATTGGATGGGTCCGAGAGTTCCCCTGATTTCTTAAATACAGGAACTACAGAAGAGAACTTCCAGCAGACAGGAAAACAGGAAGCAGAAAGGCAGTAATTATAAAGTTAAGAAAAACAGAGGAGAGTTCAGGGACACATTTCTTCAGGACAATGACAGGCTATCTGTCAACTCCGTTCGATTTATGGTGTTCAAGTTTTGATATTATCTTTGATACCAGAAAGTGGGTTATGTGAACATCTTTCAGTTGAGCCTCAGTTTTAAGAGATAAGTCGGGTGCGGATACTCCAGACGAATCAAAAGTAGAGTTTATTGATTAAGAGAGGATGGAGGATTTGCTATTGTTCAGCACATGTTTGCAGAGCTGCCAATATTCTTTGGAACCAAGCTTGGCAGCAGCTATGCGCAGCCTCATTATCTTAGCAATCAATAGATAAGCGTCATTCAATAACCTTTTACACTCATTACGAGCAGAGACAAATAAGCATCTATTGTAGTTGGACGCATGGCTCCGGAATAGAAGGAAGTAATCGTTGCTGTGGAAAACTGCGGCCGAACAGGCAGGAGAGAAGCAGGGAGAGGAATGAGGTTTGGAAGAGAACTTCGTAATTGGTATGAAGGCATCAATGCCAGCTTCTTCCAGAAAGAAACCTCAGACGCGCAGTCCTCAACTAGGAGACAGAACACTTTTCACAAGGGACGTCGCATAGGAAATCGGGAAACGCATCTATTAAAAATCCTGCTTGTAGGAGGCTCCTGGGGAAGTGAGATACATTAAGAGAAAGGACAGCGTGATCGGAGTATCCAAGAGTAAAGCTGCGAGACTTTGCAGGATTCATTTACAGAAGTTAAGCAGTGATCTAGTAAGAGAAGCGTATTCTGAACTGATACTTGGAAAGCGCGTAAGGAAATACATCACGTGCATAAGAGATTGAGCAATAGCAAAGTTCATGGCTTGAATACCAGCTGAATCAATGACAGAGTGCGCATTGGCATGGTGTGCATTATGATCTCCGAATACAAATATGTTAGTAGATTGGTGGGAGAAAGTAGCCTGGATATATTGTCGGAAATACTGTCTAGCAGGGAGCAGTCGGATGTAGAGAGGGAATAGTACAGAAAGCTATTTAACCGATTTGAGAAGTGACAGACGGAGACACATGTATGGGTGGTCAGGGGATTCGGGATATGTCACACTAGCTAGAAAGATGTGTTTATTGACGTAAACCCCCAGACCATGCATATGGACAGTGGAATCCTTCCTTAAGAGAGGAAGGTAGCCATGAATCGAGAAGTCAGAGGAGGGAATCAAGGTGTTAAGATTAGTCTCACAGAGCGCTAGAATGTCAAGGTGGAAAGGTGGAAAGGTTCAACACTACAAAAGTTTGTACGAATACCCTAGGTGTTCGTGAAGGAAATGTTAAGAGGTTTATGTGATTTTATTTTGCCTGGTTTAGCTTCTTTTTTGTTTTTAATTGTGATACATTTTTTATATTGTGGTTGGTGAGGAGAGATCTCGAGTAGAGGAGGATGACGGTCATTAACTGCGACATGCGCTGGAAGGGAATTGGCGAGGGCTGAAGTAAAATGTGGCATCGGGTTGCCCACCGGAAGCGCTTGCAAGGATACCTATCCATTTGCGACCTGGCACTGAAAGTATCCAGATATTATGCAACTTTGGATCAGAGCAGCCGCTTTGACGCTACGCAAGAGTTTGAGCTCCTAAGTACCAGCCGGAAGCAGCAACAAGAAAATAACCACCACGGCACCGTCTCAATAAAAAGACGTTGCCACCAACCACGCACATCGCAGAAAAATCGCAGAAGCACCAATACTGAGGCATTAGGAGTGGAAAACACTTGCTGAACAGGGAACAAGGGATAAGGCTCTATAACTGCTCAATAGTGTTGGGAGGCATGTGAACCGGGCAATAGTAGGGTCTATTTACTCCAATTAAAAAGATAACCTAAAAAATAAAGATAATTATAACACACAGACACACACACACACACACATATATATATATATATATATATATATATATATATATATATATAGATATAGATATATAGATATATATATATATGAAACAAATAAATTAACAGAAAATAATATAACTACAGAACGGTAAAAGAACATACACAAATCCCACAAACCAAATACACACAAGAACACAATCGAAAAAAACAAAAAACAAAAAACGAAACCCTTAAGAGGTAAAACCTGCCAATAAAATTAGGAATAGTTCAAACCAATATATAATACAGCAAAAATATGTTAACCTACGTGGCAAGCAAAAATCAACCAAAAAAAAAGCAATGAATCGGACACTCATTCACACGTACATCAAGAAAGCACTATATAAACATTAAAAGGAAATCAAACACCTGCACAACAAAGATAAAAAGATAAATAGTTAAAGAAAACCAACCAATAGCATATAAGTCCATTCCCACAAAACATCAATTCACACCACTTCCATATAAAAAAGAAATGAAAAACCATCGGAACACAACAAAAAACCCAGCCCCGAAGAGTGAAATCATAATAAAGGCGTTTTCAAAAACTTCCAAATCGACGTGAACCTGCTCAGTTAAACTGACAAATTATTTGCATTAAACCTATCAACCCTTTTTACGACAGCGAATAGTTTGCGATAAAAAGCCTGCCGTCCAGAATATTTTTTTGCCAGTAGAACTACTGAAAAAACAATTTTAAACATTATCATAAGTCAACACTGCATATATATATATATATATATATATATATATATATATGTGTGTGTGTGTCTGTGTGTGTGTGTGTGTGTGTGAGTGTGTGTGTGTGCGCGCGCGCGCTCATACACCCATATAGAATTTATAGAATTTCTTTTTTATCGTTTCACGGCAATCAAGACGGTAACGCCACTGAAGCGCAGGGGGCTACATAAGAGGACAGAATTAGATAGGAGAAGAGTTAAGAGAAAGACGAACAAGTTATAAGGAGTGTCAGAAAAGATGAAAGAGAAGGATGGAAATGCAGATGTGATGACAGTTACAAAAGTGGAGAGAAAGGAAAAGATATACAGGGTTATGTAGAAAGAACTAGACTCAAGAGGTTAAGAGATGGGTATTGACATTGCATTTAAAGTTCTAGATGTTGTAGCCGTCAGGAAAGCAAGAATATGGAAGAGAGTTCTACAGGCGGAAATTGGGAGAAAAGAAGCTGCGGGTGTAGAATTGTCGTTTGCATTTTGTCGATCTAACTGTGAATAAGTAGGACCCAGTTGCCAGTCAGGCTGCACGTGTAAACTCCTGTGGCAGGGGCACCATTGATTTAAGCAGAAGCCATGAAAATATTTATAAAACAGACAGAAGGAGGCCGCATCCCGACGGAGAGAATGTGGCTGGAGTCGAGCCGCTAAGTTCGTACCTATCACATTACTGATTCTCCTTTGGAGTTTGTCAAGAACACTGAGATAAACAGTGGGGGCGCCTGACCATATCTGAAAGCAGTATTCCATGTATGGAAGGATGGTTGATTTGTATAGGTGCAAGATGGATTCAGGCAAAAAAACATAATGGCCGGACACAATGACCCAATCTTCCTAGCAGTGGATTTATCTATTGAATTAATGCAATGGTTCCACTTGTGATCGGAAGAGAAGGTAAGGCCGAGGAAGCGCAGTGTATTGCTCTCAGGGAGACTCGCTTGATTCAGCTTATGAGAGGCAGGAGGGGTTAAACTGGTGTTCATAGAACAGGGCTCGATGTTATATAACTGAACTATTGTATATATTTATAAATATGCATAGATATGGAACGACTCAAACTACACAATAATCAGGTGCATAATATGACCTGACTTTTTCTAAATTTGAATTTTTATCTACCCGTTTATTAAACTCCATTAAACTTAGCCAAAAATTACTGCCCAATTTGCGACCCAGTCTTCAATATTATCAAAAACCTCAAATATCTATTTTATTTCATGACGCCTCCCTGGGGACCAAAACGATCAATCTAGATTTTTCCATTGCAATGTGTTTGTTTGATTCTCCGGAGTGTTGGGAATTGGTCTGCATTTTGTTATTATGAAGACTTAAAGGCATCTTCGAGATAAGAAAGAAAACACAGGCTTATACAGAGGCGACACCTTATTCTTACTATGAAAACAATCCAACAACAAACTGGGCGATTGATAAAGGCCTGAATCAAGTTTTTTAAAGATCACGAACTTGAAATCACTATCACCAATAACGCTGGAAATATAAACTTCCTTTGATCTAAATAATGGTCTGTACACACCAGTCACTAAAAATTCTTACAACCAAAAACAAATAAAAAATATTCTAATCACGATCATAGAATACTAGACAATATTCATATATCTATCTAATTTAGATTATTTTCTAACTTTAGTTATAATATTGCTTTTGATCATAGTAAAATTAAATATATTAAGGCCTTAGCTAAATTAAACACAATGTATTTTAAGAATTCTCAGATCAGTGCAAACGTAACACCATATAGTTTAAATTAATGTTTTATAATCTCAAAACAAACATCCGAAAATTTTTCCTAAATATTATTTACAAATATTTCAACTATTCAACTACACTAAAAATATTTTCAACGAAAACAATGTTCAGCTTAGTTACAGTTGTATCAAGAACTTCGATAAATATATTTAACTACATAACAATTTTAAATAAAGACATGTTCAATATACAATATAATAGTAATTCCACTATGAAAAACCGTAACCGTACCCCAAATAATTGTAACTACCAAGAAAAATACGATTTCCTCAAATACGAGTAATCATTGTAAATAATGTTCAAACAAATAAAATTTTAAAAAATATGTCGGTTAATTCCATTTATCAACTTTCTGTAACATATCATGAAATAAATTTATCTTTGATTATATTTGTCTACTTTAGGATACGAAAACAGAGAAGATATGAATATTACAAAAAATCAAGATTTTATGTATTCATAAGGCTTAAATCATCTTCGCGGTCGAGTGTTTAAGACATGTCGCATCAAGTGACCGCTTCCGCTATGTCTAGGGTTCATAGTAGGATGCATTTTCCCCTACAAAGTTTCTTGAATATTCAGGCAGGTTTAGATACAAATATACTGCTTAATCAGAAAAAAAGATTATTTACTCAAATTAAAAATAATGTTCAATCAAATAAAGTTTTAAAAAATATGACGGTAAATTCTTTTCCGTAAAATTATTTGTTATATATATATTAGTCATCCACATACAAGCCCATTTCGTTGTATCACAGCTCATCAGTGTGGCTAGATATTTGTTTCTGGCCGGGATCGAAACTCAACCGATTTGGTGTCAGTCGGAGTCTCTACTCCCTAAGCCATCGGCGCATGGAGGTCAGAGAAAGGAAATTTTAACGTGTGTATGTAAGCTGTGTATACAGAGACCAGTCACCGAGAGAGCTCAATTCATTTCTAAAGAGTCACGCATTATAGCCGAAGTGGAAACTGTTTTTAAAATTATTTTTCTATAGTGCTCAATCGTAATGAGAGCTTAATATATATATATATATATATATATTAGAGCTTAATATATATATATATATATATATATATGAGAGCTTAATATATATATATATATATATATATATATATATATATAGTAATCTACATACAAGCCTGTTTCGCTGTATCACAGCTCATCGGTGTCGCTATATATATATATATATATATATATATATATATATATATAATCATTTCACCCCAAGCAAAACATTTTACTGCCACTGTTGCACAAGGGATTACACAGTTGAAAAGGATGAGAAAGAGGGGTTAGCTACAAGAAATATCAGGAGGGGGATGGTAGATGGATGAGAATGCCAGTACAAGGGGATGGAGTGGATGGAGAGAAGAGCTTGAGAGAATGGATGCGATTTAATGACATAGGAGATGTCTATTGAACTTACATTGAAATTTCTGGAGATTGTAGCTGTCGCGGAAGCAAGTATATGGAAGGGAAATCTACAAGCAGAAAGTGCGAGAAAAAACGCTCTTAGAGTAGAAATTGTAATTACATATTATCATTTTCCCTGTAAAATGGTGGGACCTAGTTGCCAATCAAGTAGCTCGTGTAAATTCATACCTAGGTGCACCAGTGAGCTAAGTTCATTGGAGCAGAATCCGTGAAAGTATTTTTAGAAGAGGCACAGAGAAACCACGTCACGCCGGTGAGAAATCAACTGCAGCCGGGCTTCCAAGAGGGCTTCGATCACAATACAGATTCTCCGTTGGACTTTGTCATGAACCCCGAGGTGAATAGCTAGGCACCTGACCAGAGGTGGCAGTAGTATTCAGTTCACGGGCAGATGGTAGATTTATCTATATGCAGGATGGATTCAGACGCAAAAACTTCCTGGACCTTCACAGAGAACCGACATTCTTAGCAGTAGATTTAGATATCGATTCAATATAGTTATTCTACTTGAGGTCCGCTGAGAGTGTTAGGCCAAGGAGGTGCAGTGTTTTGCTCTCAGGGATGCTAGCCTGATCCATGCTAACGCGGGGTAGGAGCGGTTGTCTTTGATGGTTAATACATAGCAGCTTCATTTTGGAAGCATTAAAATTTAAGGGCCATTTCTTACCCCAGTCTACCACGGAATGAAGGTCCTTTCCAAGCTCGGCAGCGAGATTCTCTTTGTAAACCTGGGCAGGTTTTTGATCGAGACGATAGTAAACGGTGGTGTCGTCAGCGTACATGCTTACTTGGGATCTTATTACATCGGGGAGATCGTTAAAGTAGATCAGGAAAAGCGCAGGACCTAGAGTAGAAACGTGAAGGAGACCCGCGTTTGTATGGTAGTTTTGGGAGGCATGTCCATTCAATACTACCTTCATTGTGCGATTTGAGAGGAATTACTGGATTAGGTCAAACAATTGTCCAGTTATACATTAGCTCCGCAGCTTGAAAAGAAGACCAGCATGCCAAACACTTTGGAAATATCCAGTGCAACTGTTCTAGCTTTGCCATTCTTGTCGAGAACCTGGTATATATACTCACTGATGGTCGTTAGCATATCAGCAGTAGACCTGGTGAAGCGGAAATTATACTGTTTGTCCGAGAAGAGTCTGTGGGCTGTGAGATATTGAACCACCTCGGCGTGGATGATGGCTTCGAATACTTTGCCAAAGATCGGTAGAAGGCTCATAAGGACGATAATTAGCGTGGTTAGAGTGTTGTTCAATATTCTTAAATATAGGAACTACAGAGGAAGACCTGCAACAGGCAGAAAAACAGGAAGCAGATAGGCAGTAGTTGTAGAGCTTAGAGGGCAGAGGAGAGTTCAGAGGCACATTTCTTCAAAACTATGATTGGGATTCCGTCAACTCCGCTCGGATTATGATGGTCAAGTTTTAAGATTATGTTAGCGAAGAGATAATGTGGACGTCATTTATTTGGGCATCAGTTCTAGGTGAGAAGTTCGGGTACAGATACCCAATCTCGAATTTGTGGAGAATCTATGAGCAAAGCATTCAGCTTTTTCCGTAGAAGAGGTGAGAACCTCAAATTCATAGATTATATATACATATACTCCCGATCAAAAATTTAAGACCACTTAAAAATCTTTAAAAAGAATTTTTTTTTACAGATAGATTTTAAACTCCTCCAACTTAAGGGGTTACCAATACTACAATCTAAAAGTTTATGGAAACAAAAAGCTACTTAATTTGACTAGAAGAAAGTCCCTCATCTTTCATAACAACCCGTCTTATTCTCTTACTCAATGCAGGAGAAAATTTTAGGGCCTACCAGAGGATTTTGCTTTTCCATAATTCTCACTGTTCTTTAGAAAGTTGCAAATCACACTTTTACAGCGATTTACCTTAGCTGCGATCGCCCGCTGTGACAAACCTTGCTTATGGAATTCTAGAATTCGAAAACACTCAACTTTGTTAAGTTTGCTTGCTTTAGGCATGGTAACACCTTTACGCAGTGATTGCTAATCTCTAACTGAACTAAAAACATTGGAATTACCAGAGATCTAACAATTTATACCCCTGGTCTTACAATTTTGATCATGCGTAAATCACCTCATTTTATAAAAATATAAATCTCTAAATAAAATGTCTGGAATGTAGCTTTCTGTTTCCATAACCTTTTAGATTGTAGTATTGGCAACCTTAAGTAAGAGGAGTTTAAAATCTATCCGTAAAAAAAGATTTATTTTTAAAGATTTTTAAGTGGTCTTAAAATTTTTATCAGGAGTGTATATATATATATATCTCAAATCTTTGCTTTTATAAATCAGCAATTTGACGAAACGCGTAGGCGAGAAAAATATATTTTTCCTTTTGTTCTCCTTATTTATTTTTTATGTATATTATTTTTTAGTATTTTTCCGGTGCTTTCGTTCACAGAAAGTAATTAAACAAATGTAATTTACTTTCCAATTTACGTATTAAGATATTCCCCCAAATCGAAATATATATATTTTTATTCTATTTTTTAATTATTATCAAGATTTTTCTTTACAATTTTATTTTTAAGCCTCGTTTTAGCCAAATAACATTACACGTTTAATGTAGGTACGTCCACTCACTTTCGAAAACTAACATTTAAACTGAATTTTTAAAAATATTTTCTTGAAAATTTTATTATAGTTTTAATTGAAAGTTAAATGATTAAATTTACTATTTCCAGTAAGAAAAATGCTCTGGTGTATTTCAAACAGAAATTATATTGGATGGAATTTAAAATATATGAATTTTTTGAATTTTTAATTTTTCGGCCATTTTAAGAGATCAATACATTTGTAAACAAAAGTTAAATCTTGGTTTTAAAAAAGTACACAAATTAAAATATACATCTGCGATTTTATTTCTTTTAAATTAGCAAATTTAATGTTAAATTATTCTGATTTACCCAATTATTACCTATTTATAGCCTGAAATTTAGAATAAAACTATTTCTAAAAACATAGTTGAGCATTCTATTCTTTCCACCGTTTTCTAAATGTGCTGACAGATGAGAGATGTGAGATAAGATAAGTGCATGGCTATCACAAGTGAGATAATGGTACAATATTTTCTGTAAGAGGCAGAAACACTGAAACACATGACCTTTAAACGTATACACAGGAAATACCATACAGAGAAATATTTGAATACCCAAAAATTTAAGAATTATTTTTTAAAATACGAAGTCTCGACGATTTCTATTAAACTTTTTAAATTTCCATTAGTACATTTAATCTTACCTTAATAAGGTTATAAAATAACGACAACAAATTTTCAAGTATTTTAAAAGTATTTTTGAAACTTTATAAATTATTACAATTATAAATAAAAACAATACTTTTACAATTTCCTTATTAATCGAAAAAACAATTTTCTTCAGACTATAATGTCATTTATATATATTATTTATTAAAGCGGTAAAAAGCTGATCAAATTGATGTCATAGTTTTACTGCATTTTTTATTTTACTATTGGAAGCAGATTTTCCTAAATAATGGCAAAATGCTTTAAAGAAATTATATACATTCGCCAATAATTCCTGGGTTTAACTAATAAAGCCGATGATTCAAACAAAATGGAATTTCTTAAAATTTCATGAATTTATGTGGAGGGTGGGTAACAGTTCTTCAAAAATATACCAAGTTTTTTAAATACTAACTTCAGTAGAATTTTCATTCTTTTCTAAATAATTCCTGTAAATTTCATTCAAATCCAACAATTATTTGACATTTGCAAGAACTTCCAAATTGTTTGTCACGGGAAAAAACAACGAATTAAGTAATATTACGTTTTTCATTCGTAACGATTTCTTTACCCGCTAACTAAAATCAAAACTAGACATTTAACAAAACGCACAGAATTCAATATATTATGATTATGATAAATAAAATTGATATTCCTGTGTATTTTTTATAAAAATCTAGATGGTGCGTGACTTCTGGGACACTCTATATACGCATAGCTCATTCAATAATGAATTAGAGCACTCTGGTTATTAAACGTGTATAATGAAAATATAAGCGCTAAAAAGTCTGCTTTCTTCTACCGAAAGTTCATAGACCAGAGGTAGAATCGCCGACTGACGCCAATTTGGTCAGGTTTCAATCCTGAGTTAAAAAGCAATCGGAGTCTAACCGTACTGATGAGCTGTGATACAGCGAAACAGATCTGTCTGCGGATGACTATTTACGCTCTCACACTCTGGAAGAATGGTAGACTTTGAAAAAAACGTAGTTACTCTAGCATCTACGCATCGCTCATTCAGTAATGATTTAGATCACTCTGGCTAATGGCCTATGGTACATCATATGCTAAAAGTCTGTGTCCTTCTACCGAGCGTCCATAGCTCAAAGGTAGAATCGCCAACTGACGCCAATTCGGTCGGGTTTCAATCCTGGGTTAAAAGCAATCGGATGTTTAACCGTACTGATGAGCTGTGATACAGCGAAACAGATCTGTCTGCAGATGACTATATATATATATATATATATATATATATATATATATATATTTATCGTAAATTCAGATAAAACTTAGCTGGGAAATAATCATTTTCAACATATCATTTTAAGACATACATTTTCCAACGCCTTATAAACAGAGAATGAGGAAAAATTCTAAGTCCACAGGTTAGCTCTAGTAAAGGAAGAGGTTGGCTGGTATTGGATTTATAGGGTTAAGCTAGAGAAATTTTAGTAGTAATTTCCTCTTTGGTGTTTGGTGGTATATGGCTTGACCCTTGAGTTAGTAGTATTACTTGGTGGGTTAGTAACTTCGTAGCTAAATTTTTTAAAAAATTATTGTGACTATTTGGAAGTATAGGATAATAATTGTAATTTATAATTATTTTTGTGACGACAGACACTTATGATCTTCTTTTGTTTAATGAGGAGTATTATTTTTGTATTTATATTTTAAGAGTTTAATTTTTTCCGTCAAAAAGATTACATCTATCTCTTAAGCCATTTAGGGTCCTAGCCTTGTCTATGAGCTTCCATTTTATCTCGGGATTTAAGTTGTTTTCTTTTAATTCCCAGTATTTTCCAGAAAGAGTTGTTTGGTATCTCAAACTAGGGTTGGTGAATGAGTGTTTGTCGGTATAAAGCCGTTGCTTTCAAATTCCCGCCAAAATTCCGACATAAACATTACATTTCTCCTTATTTACCTTAGGATAGTTGGTGGCCTAATAGATTACATTTTCCGATCTACATTTACCCACACCCGGACAATTATTTCTACATTTACAATTACAGGTGGGTATCATTCTATTCTCTGTATTGGATTCACTACACTCCTTCAAGATTTGGATATTGTGGGAGCTTATAATTTTATACATATTATAAGTACATCAATAACTAATCTTGATAGTTTATGCATATATATATATATATATATATATATATATATATATAGAGAGAGAGAGAGAGAGAGAGAGATAGTGTAATCTATTGGGCGCGTAATATGATATGCGCTAAAAAAACTGCAATCTTCCATCGAACGGCCCCTGGTCCAGGTGTAGAGTCGCTGACTGACGCCCAAGCGGTTGAGTTTCAGGCCTGGGTTGTGTAGCAATCGTAGTCTAACAGTACTGATGAGCTGCGAAATAGATCTGTCTGCGGATGACAATATATATATATATATATATATATATATTCATCCGCAGACAGTCATATATAGTCATCCGCAGACAGATCTGTATCACAGCACATCAGTACGGTTAGACATCCGATTTCACTTTTACCCAGGATTGAACCCTACCGAACTGGCGTCAGTTGGCGATTCTACCTCTGAGGCGCTCGGTAGAAGGAGGCAGCCTTTCAGCGTGTGATATATCATGCATTCATACGCTAGTAGTAAGAGTGTTCTAATTCATTACTGAATGAACGATGCGTAGATAGATAGATAGATTTTAACTGATTGCGTTAAAAAAGAAGCTGCAAGAAAAATATTAAGAAGAAATATATTAACTTTGTAATATCAAATTAGATAAGGTTAGGTAAATTTCTCGCCGAGATCTACGACAGAACATGATATTATTCTTTTTATGTACATCTTTCTCTCTCCACATTCCCTTTTTCTTTTTTTAAACATGTTTCACAGTTTTGCAGCTCTATAAATCGAGACTTGCGAGAAAACATTAAGAACTCGATAAACGTCTGCATATTTTCTTGTCTGAATCATTCGGAATTGTACCGATGTTTAATATTTTTCTTTCTTTTTTCTGAATTAATGGTCACCTGTATTTTTTCTTTCTTCAGCTAGACTCGCTTTTTTAGCTTCCTGTCTTTGTACTTAATTTTATTTATTATTATCCTTGACTTGTCAGACTTTATGTGTATATTTTTATTGTTTCACTCCCAGTGAAGCGGTCGGGGTCAAATTCATTTTTACTGAATTGATTTGTCTCAGACGGGGCAGAAGGCATGCATTTTTATAGCCTCTTGTCCCTTAAGATACCAGAATTTTTTTTCTTTTGAGTTTCGATAGCATTCAGACGCCTTTCGACTGTCTGAAAAGCCTTTGAATAATAACTTTGTTAATAAAGTTTGCGGGTTGGAATGCGCGATACTCGGCCTTGGTAAGAATATAAAGTAAAGCAAATCATTAAAGAAATCAAGTGAGGTTCACCCTGTACAAGGCCAGGGGGACACTGGATGTAGATAGTTTCGTTAGGTAGCAGGTTTACAGATCGTAGGGGAAGAATATAATGATTAAATATAGACCTGAACAGATTAAGATTGTAGTGATCATGGAAATATTCTCTTGGCAATTTCTTTCACGGAGCTTCGATTCCCTGGAATAAACTATTCGAATGAAAATTACTTCTCAACGATGGAATTCAGAGGTGGTTTGCTGCAATTTAAATTGCATGGCGGGTCCTTCACATGAAGGTTAGAACTAACTGAAGCAAAGAATAAATTTCTCCTGAGCACTTTTCGTTAAGTAGCAATACAGTGGCAAAAGGCTTGCTTTTTTTTTTTTTTTTTTTCAATCATTTCACCCCGAGCAAGGCAGAAACGCCACTGATGTGCAGGGGTTTACATAAATGTAGAAAGATTAATTAGAAAAGAGTGAGGAGTACAATCTAGTTAGAAAGGAACAATAGAAAGCTGAGAAAGCAGGTGCAATGACAGATACATGGGCGGAGAGAAAGTGAAGATTATACAGGGGAGGAGAGAGAGCTAGAGTCCAGTGGTTAGTAGGTGAGTATTAACTTTGCATTTGCTTCTTAGAGAAAGCTTGAAACGTGGAAAGTAATTAGTCACTCGCAAGAACTCGAAGTAGTTTGTGGAGTCTGTCGAGATTAAAGAATGTAGACTGGACAGCACCCGACTCAGTATGACAATATACTGCATTTTTGGACTCTTATGAAAATAGAGGAGTGCACGTGGATTTAGGTACTTACTAGATGTATACAGGTATTCGACAATTCTATCTGCGTTTTTTACTGATGTCAGGTTTCAGTTTAAATCTATGGTGATTTCGAGGCCCAGTATTCTTTCAAAGCATGTTGCCTTTCCGAGGGGACATCCGTTCATCATGGCTGGTGGTAAGTCTGTGTACGATGGAAACGTTTTATGTTGTCGAAAAGATCATGATATGCAATTAAAAGTATATATTATCTAATAAAGTTTTAAACTTAACGAATTTAAAACTGTTTCTCTTATGATACGACACGGAATTAGTGTATGTAGATCATTTTATATATATATTCAGAGATGAACAATAATGAACATCTACAGAAATAATATTGGTAGAGATACTGTCCAACTCAAGTTTTTTAATATATAATGAGGCCGACTGCGAGTTATCTTGTGCTTGCGATTTTCTGGTGTATTTTCATCTGCAGGTGCAAAAAATGAGATCATTCGTTTAGATAATTTTAGTGTGAACACGATGTAAAGACTTCAGTTAAAGTTATAAATCAGCACATAAAACAACTGTATCGTTAATGTTGACCATTATAAACTCAACTGAAGTCAGATTTCGTAAATGACTTGTTGCAGTAAACGCGTGAAATATTTTTATAATTGCAATTATTTGCATTTACATCTAAATTATTTTTCTATAATAATATCGCCCCAAGCAAGGTAGTTTACTGCCACTGGAGTGCAGGGGGTTACATAAAAGTAGGTACCTCCACAAAATCGCTGAAAGAATAGCATAGTATAAAGGAGAAAGTCCCCAAACTAAATAAAAACAAAGTTTTATCGGCAAAATGTTTATATTATCATTAAGAGGATAGATCAAAGAATTTTTAATTATTTGTTAAATTTTTTAATTATTTCTAAAACGTTTGAAATTTTTGTAGAAAATCTTTTTTTTTCTTACGTCAGTGCGAGACCTAAATTGCCGTAACGTTTATTAAGTAAAAAAAAAACAAAACGTAATATTGTACAATGCACTATTTTGACCGTGAAAGACACATTAATTTGGAAATTCTTGCTAAAATCAAATAATGGTCGGATTTTGATGAATATTTCAGGACTTATTCCTAATTTACCGCTACCAATTCTGAAATAAGTATTTTGTATAAAATATTGGTAAAAATATTCTTTTTTACATATGTTACCCCCACCACTAACAATTAATTTCTAGAAATGCTTAATAATTCAACACTGGATAGCAATAAGCCTACTATATTTAAATTCAGGAGTCATTGGGGAATGCTAATGAACAGTTTTTTTTCCTCCAGTGGAGCCCGTTTTCTTAAGAATAGGTCCGAATTGCGAAAAATGCAAAAACTATGCCAATTTTTATGTGGATAAACTTCTGATTGCTTTTATGGACAATATAAATTAAGCATAACATAGTCTGAAAAGAAAAAAAAATTCAATGAATAATTAATTTTTACAAGTATTATTTTCATTTTTTTAAAATTTTTTAATTATATATAAAAATTTTATATAAAATGATTCAAAATTATTGTTAAATTTCTTCCTCTATTGAGCCGGCTAGGGTATGTAATTAATACATGAAGACCACAATTACTAATCGAATATTTAAAAGTTTAATACAAATGATTGAGACAATTGATTTTTAAAATAATTAAAATATTTTAATTGTGTGCATTTTGATTGCCCGTATCTTTATTTGTAACGGGTGGCTGTACGTGATACTTATTAAATGGTCACTTGATTCAAGGGTTGTTTTCCCTTACATAAAAAATTACATTCGTATATTTTTGTCGCCTTTGATCTCCCTACGTTAGCCTTCTTGACAGCTTCTGGTTGTAATTAGATTTGTCAACACTTGATATAAGTACTGATACTACCGTAACTGATAAAAACTTTTAACGAATATTTCAGAATATTTAAGCAAGTATAATAGTTTGAAATCTGATAAAGGTAAGTTTTAATTTTAAAAATTGACTTCAATAACGTGTCAGCGACGTATGATTTTTGCAAGATTTTTAAAACAGAAATGTGGCTACTGTTTACATATGTGTCGATCAATCAAAAAAATGTCAGTACGTTTAATTTTTTTTAATCTGAAAAAATTTAGATTCCAATCAATATCATTTCACTTTAAAATACGCCAGCGTATCTTGTTTACTGGAATTACTAAATTTAATCTCTTGACTTTCAATTAAAGCTAATTTTAAAGCTAAAATATAAACTATTTATTTTAATAATTTCATTTTAAAATCATGTATCGAAAAATTATACTGAAAAGTAGAGGTACCTACATAAAAAGCAAGTTATGAGAAAGAGTGACAAGTTATAGGGGGTGTCAGGAAGTGGGTAAGTGAAGGATGAGAATACTGATAAGAATGGAGTGGATGGAGAAATAAGCATGAGAGAGGATGCAAGTTAGTGAAATAGGAGATGGTTATTGACTTTACATTTAAATTCCTGATTGTAGTAGTTAGGGAAGCAAGTAAACGGAAGGGAATTCTACAGGTGGTAAGTGCGAGAAAAGAAGCTCCTGGAGTAGAATCTGCGTTTACATTTTATTGGTTTCACAGTAAAAGAGTGGAACCTAGTTGCTAATCTTGTGGCTCAAGTAAATTCATATATAATGGGCACCAGTGAGCTAAGTTCCGCGGAGCAGAATCCGTGAAAGTCTTTATAGAAGAGGAAGTCACATTGCGCCGGTGAGAAAGTTACTGGGTCTGTTCTGCGAAGTCGGTATATATAATCATAAATTATATTTAATGATGAATATTCTACATTTTCTTTCTCTATGCGTGTTTTATTTTCTCACAATTGTTTTTGTTCATTTATTTTTCATTTTCGTTTTTGTAATCGCTAGATTTACTACTTTTTATGCTATTTGCATTCATTTCCTCATCTTTGTTACTCTTACCACAATGTTTCGGTTGTTGTGTCTCGGCACCGGCCATCATTAGAGAATTCTTAACTGAACACTTTAATCAATCTTTGTGGTAGACTCTTCCCGTGCCATTGTTCTCATCTCGTTATTTATTTTTAGTACTGCTCAGTTATTGTTGGCCTGTTTCTATTGGTTCCAAGTACCAATTCCTTAATATACTAGCATATCGATCCGTAAGACACAATAAACATACATTTTTAACATGGTTTTTATATCCCAATCCTAATGCATTATTCATGGAAATGCAGAAAGTTGTGTTTTTAAATGAAATCCACTTGTTGGATGTCCGTAATATGTTGCTTAGGTGCCTATGATTGCAAGTTATTTTGGGTGCTTTCCAGTATAAAAGAAACGTAAAACATGGTAAATATTAAAAAAAAAATTGTAACGCGATAATGTTTATGCAATTCGTTAATTTTAAACAAGCGAACTTCAAATGAAACTTTTGAGAAATATTTTCAGAACAAATAACATTTTATTTGATGATTTTACACCTGGTAGTGAGTTTATTAAACCATTGAAAAAAAGTAAAATGTTCACTTGTAGACATTAAGGTATGTTCAATAAAACCCTTGAGAAGAAGAGAAAAGTTAACTTACAATGACTGAGGTGTTTAATATAACCTTAAGAAAAAGGGAAAATTCAATTACAAACATTGTGATATGCTCAATAAAACCCCTGAGGGTAAGGAAAAAGTCCCTTTGCACAGAATGAAGTGTCTTTAATAAAACGCTTCGTGAGAAGGAAAAAGTATTTACTTACTTTGATGGAGAATCTACATCGGCAAAGCACGAAATGTCGATTCAGTTGATGAGTGATCTGTATCTGCGTTTACACAAAAAAGAATCCAGTGTTTTGTCATATCTCGTATATATAGTTTCCATGTAGCAAGTGCTGGCTCAAAACAAAACTCTTCAAAAATACGAGGAAAGCGCTGTCAATAGATGAATAATAATAGCAATTTTATTTTCCGAATTTTTCAAAACGCTGCTGGAAGTACAACACGGAGCCTATGCGTGAATGTCTGAATTTGGTTATTCGAAACCTGACTTTGAGATAAATTCTGGGCGGATATATTTTAAAATTTTATAAACGTTTAATCTTCTATATTTGAACGCTGAGCGTTTATGTAGTCGAATTACTACTGCAAACATTCTCCTTAGATATTTTGAGTATTTGCCTTGATACAAGGAACGCAACATCAAAAATCAAATCAACGTGGGTTACATCGAGCGATAATAGGCGAGGAATATATTATAAAATGTAAGGCGCTAGTATTTGCCTTTATTTCTAAGATGAAGCCGCATTAAGTCACGAGTTATCTCCCTCTAACACTGCAAGTTACTTGTTCACCACTGCTATAGCCTTATATTGAACTCATAACTCTCTGGGTCAAGTCACAGGAATTAAGTAACGTCTTTATCCATTGTGCCATGTGTTCTTAAGGACAAGTGAATTTTCGTAACTTATAAACCTAATGTTCAGTAACCATTTTTTTACCGGAGTTCATATTACAATTTCTTGAGGTTAATAGTTTTCTCTAGTATTTTTGATGTTATAGGTTTTCTCTAGTATTTTTTATAAGAGTCCATAATGCAATATTTTACACGAATGATTTTCTCTGACACTTTTGATCGTGGCATTACTACTACTCACAGAATGAGAATGATATATCCCAGTGATTGTAATAAAGTTTTCGTTTCGAAATTCCTAGTACCTGAAGAAGGCAGGAGCTTACAACGACCAAAATGTCGTACAAATTGCAACAAAGATGAGAACAATAGTCCAAATAATGTAAATACTTTGTAAAGCGCCAGTTTAAATCACGTCAAGGCTTCTATATTTCCTCAAATTTTGCAGTTCAATTTAAGTTTCGTTAAAAGAAGCTACCCGAAAATTTGAGAAATAAGAATAATAAATCAAATATCCGAGAGTCATAAATTTGTTTGTATAATATTCAGTCCATACGTCGACGATTACAAATTCAGTTGAAATATGACTATTAATAGTTGAACAGTTTTTGTTAATGAAACTAAGGAAGTTCATCTCTCTCCCGATTTCTCTCCTTTTTTTTTGTTTTTACTTTAATAATTTCTCGTTGCTTACTCACTCCAAGGGAATCTCAGTATTCTTCTGTAGAACACATTTCTGCTGCCTTCTATTAACTCGTCATACGTGGGGAGATTGTCCAGTATTCGCTTTCATACAAAAAAAAATATGTATCAATCAAGCACACTTTTTGTTGATTCTGATGTTTCTCATCATTTTGCTTAGCTTTTGGAAAGGCTCTTTTACTAGTCCGATACGTACTCGGATTTCAGTGTCACATTTTACAACAATCCGAAGATAGCAAACCTTTTGTACTTGCTTGATGTTTCCAATTTGTAACAAGCACCCTGTGTTATTACTTTTATTGGTGGGTCTCTTACTTTCTATCTTTCTTCAATTCATTGGTTTTTCTTTTCTCTCCTTTTACTGCCATGCCTAGCAGGTCATGTAGTTTTTTTCTCCCCCTATCAACTACCAACAGAATATCATTTGTTTATCCTATATTGTTAAGATTACACTGACTAATCATACATACTGGTAGGGTCTTCAGTTCTTCTGCGATAACCTCGCTAATCAATCTGATTAGAGGATACATACTATATTTGTGTAGCTACATCATTTTGTTTTCATTCTGTATAAAGGTATTTGCTGGGAATAGAAATTCTAGATTAATCTCACATCTTTCCGATAGATCAGCTTTTTCTAACAGTCCAAATATATTCTTGTGTCTTACCTTTTCAAATGCTTTTGTAAAAATTATAAAACCGAAGAACACATACTTCGGCAGCTATGTTAATATTCTTCATCTAAACTTATTTATAAATTGAAATTTGTCTGTGTGTCTGTGACTGTGTGTGTGTCCGTTACCTATAGACCCCGAAACGGCTGAACCGATTATCTTGAGAATTTACACAGTTGTACTATAAGCGTCTGCGAGTGTTCGTAGCTAGGTTTTGTGTCGAGCTACCCCCGATAAATACCGAAAATCGATAATCAAAAAATCGGGTTATAGAAGGAGTGGTCCGATTTTAATCAAATTTGATGCACTCATAGACAAAGACATAAGAAACTATATTCAGAAGTTTTAAAGTTGCAGTTCCCACAATAGTGCGATAATATATATATATATATATATATAAAAGGCAAGATGTTTGTGTGTGTTTGTTTATCTGTCTGTATGTCCTTTATACAAATCCACAATGTTTATCCGATTCTCACCAAACTTCACACAAATATTCTTTAGGCTGAGTCTGAGCTCCAGGACCATGGATTAATTTTAAAGCTTTCATTACACCCGAGCAACGCCGGGTTATACTGCTAGTGTCATTCTAATCATGAATACTGTTTATCCCAGTATCTTTAATAAAGTAGCACTCTTCTTGTCCTTTTCCCGATAGAGTTCTGTTTGTGCCCTATTCATCAGGATTCGCATCATTAATTTGTTTATGTGGCTCATTAAGGAAATTGTCAGATAGAGTTCATATTTATTATCACCATCTTTGTTTGATAATGTTATAAAGGTTTAATTAATGAGAGACGCTTGTATTTTACATCTGTTATATATTTCGTTTATTACTTATGTGAGATTGTCAGCGTCGCAATTGTCTGCGGCTGAAAGCTTTCCTATTATGATACCATCTGGTTCTACTGATTTATTCATGTTCATCTCATCCTCACATATGATAAAAGGATTATATAAAATATCTCAGTGTAGATTAAAATAAGATTTCAGTTTGCAGTATCATGATGTTTATCCGGATCGGCTGACAAATGAAAAAAAGCAATTTGACACTATTCCAACTTTAAATAAACTAAAAAATGCAAATAATATAAACAATGTATAAAATATAAGCAATATCGGCTAAGACAGAAAAAGGATTTTAAACAAAATATTACCTGTTTTTTATACGAAATAAGCAATGGAAGTAAGTCTGTTTTAATGCGTGATAGGAAAAATAAATCAGAGAACCGATTTTCTTACATTTATTTACGCCTATTGGAAAACCTATGAATTCATATTTTCTTCGCCATAAAAGTTATGGGTTAAATAGCAAGAAAGACTGTGTTTAAAGCAATGTTAGAGATGGTGACTCGATAAAATCACCCATCTCACCGTTAGCCTGGGAAATTTTCCATCCTATTTTTGAGCATATTTTGACAGTTAATTTTCTAAGAGCCATTTAGTTGTGGCACAAGACCAAAAGAATAGGGTACATCGTGAGGAACGAACTTACTACTCTACTATAATATGTTCCTGTGAGAAAATTCTGCTAACCATTAAACCACGTCAAGTTGACCGAGCGTTCTACCACAGACAGGGAAAGAGTTTTCTTATTTTTATAAATATAGTCTATGTAAATGAGCTGAGTTAAGTTAAAATATTAATGTTAAATATCCAAATACTGTAATGCGTTAAGTTTTAGTTGCATAATAACCTCTTATACTACACTTAATGCCGGACTTTACTTTCTTTGGCAGCATTACAAAAATGTATTACTGGTAATTCTATTTTTCCAAAAATATATTTCAAAAAGAAAAAAGAATTGTTGTTATATTGAGATCGAGACACCATCAGTAATTAACGTACACTGTAAAATTTAAATAAAATGAAGTAATACAGTAAATGCAAACAATGGAAAGTGAGACATAGATAAAAATGTAAATAATATCTGAAATATTGACGGAGTCAAAATCATGGAGGCAGTGTAAATTGTGTAAACATTTTTTTCAAATATATATAAATTAAGAGAGAGAGGAAAATATAAAGATGAGACGAAGAGAAAAAAAAACGAAAGTATTTCTTTACACTTTACTTTCTCATTAGAAAAAAAATAATTGAAAAATTCAGCATTTGTGATTTCAAACAAAACAAGTTCATTTCAATCTCTCATTTGGTAGCGGGGGATTTTCCGATATCATATTATATATATTTATATTTACCTTTGTTTTCTCTCTATTTCGACTGCTTGCTTCCCAGTTAACTTTGATATTCAAAAGGTTAAGTTCCATGTCCAGCAAGACGGGACCATCACTAGTTCGCAGGGGGTTAATCTGAGAAAAAGATGGATACAGGCTTACTGAAAAAATGATAAACGATAAACGGGATTCAAGAAGATAGAAGATGGCAACTGATGTTGCATTTAAATTTTAGAGATTGTAGCTATCAGGGAACAGACTTCCACACGCGGGATGTGCGAGAAAATAAACTGTTTAAATAAAGGTTATAGTAACATTTCCGTAAATCAATGGCAAAACGTTGGAATATAGATGCAAATATAGTCTGTCAGTCATTAAGTGCCATACACGCTTGGGCGATTATGTCTCGAAAGAGACATGACTGACTGGGCAGAAGATTATCCCGCAGTAGGTTGCCGTTGCTTTCTGCGGTAGATTGGTTACCAGCCAAGGTTATAGAAACCAATCTGTCCTGTTATTTAAGCCATAACTGGAAGGAAGAGATGGATTAATACCTTTCCCAAGGGTATTTGCGCGTAAGTGAATGCAATGAATTCAACTGGAATTTGAACTCGGCTTCCCGATTTCTCGTTCCGAGCCAATATCCACTGCATCACAACGCACATTAGTAGTACACTTAAATTCACGTGGGAGTGGCACTAGGAGTCAAAGTTCATTAAAGCAATCAACTTGAAAAATATTTATAGAAAATATAAAAAAGAAACAGAGAGAAGACCATTCACGTCGATGAGAAAGTGACTGAAGTCGAGATGTCACGCTAACATTGTAGATCCTTCTTTGGATTTTGTCGTGAACCTCAACATGAATAGCAGCTGCACCTACCAGATATCTTTACCTGTATATCGTAATAAATTAAACATTACTAATATTTCAAGAGGATCTTGGTGTCTTATCCTCTATGCATCTTCGGGAAAAAGTAGAATGAATGTAGGAGTAAATAGCTTGAGAACGTAGAAATGTCACTCTTGCTCATATGTTCCATATGTGATTCCCGCTTGGGTGATCATGTCTCTTACAATTCATAACTTACCAGATAGAAGAGTTTCCCACAATAGGTTGTCATTTTTTCTACGATAGAATAGCTAAAAACCAAGACTTATAAGACCCAGACTTTTGTATTTATTTAAGTCAAAGCTTGAAGGAAAAGAGATCGATTCCCACCGTTTCTAATAAAAATTGTTCGTAAGTGAAATTAATGAACCTTGACGGAAATTATCTGATTTTCCATTCTAAGGAGCTATCCATTATGCTTCTTCACATATTTAATTAAAAATTACACGATATGATTTTTTTTTTTATAAGCGTTTCACTCCGAGCAAGGGATTTCACTGCCACTATTGCGCAGGCTTCAACATAGAGTGGAGAAAGGATGGTTAAATATAGGAAATGTCAGAAGGTGAGTGATAGGCGGGAAACGATACCGAGAATGGGGGTTGGGTAGATAAGAGTGTTGTGAGAATAATTGGAAGTTAGTGTGATAGGAGGTGTTTATTGACCCTACATTTAAACACCTGGAGATTGTAGCTGTCGGGAAAGCAGACATGTGGAAGGGAATTCCACAGGCGGGAGGCGCGAGAAAAGAAGCTGTTGGAGTAGAATTTACGGTTACATCTTATCTGTTTAACTGTAAAAGGGTGGGACCTAGTTGCTAATCTAGTATCTCGTGTATATTCGTGCTTAGGTGGCACCAGTGCTCTAAGTTCATCGGAGCAGAAGCCATGAAAGTACTTGTAGAAGAGGCACAGGGAAGCCACATCACGCCGGATAGTTACTAATTATTTTCTGAAAAAGTAATAGATTGTTATAAATGTATTATTTCGAGACAAGTGAAGTCAACGTCACGGCTATGAGAAAGTGACAAAAGTCGAGATACTAAGTCAGAACCGATTAAATTGCAGATCCTTTCGGATTTTGTCGGGAGCCTCAATATGAATAGCAGAAAAGCCAAGTATTATACTTAATTTATAGTAATTCTGATAGTCGAATACTAAAAAATAAAGTAGAATAATATGTTTCAACAAAAATATAGATTATTGAAAGAATAATTAGATCAAAATATTACGATATATTTTATATAAATAAACACATATTTTGGTAAACTATTAAATTGCAAAAGGCACGAGAGAATTGTGCTGAAAGATTGCCATATTAAGTAATCTATATGAGTGCAATTCCATCGCAATCAAAATTAATTAAAGCCATAGATGTGACAAGTAACAATTTCTCTCTTTCTCTCTAACACTCACTCGGTTTATCTCTTTCACCGACTCTCTTTCACTTAGTTTCGTATAAATGTCAAACATTCTCAGACTACAATATCTTCTAAAACTGTCGCATATGACAGATTACAACTAAAATTGTTATAAGCTATAATCTGTGGAAATATTGCCTCCTGATATATGTCTCGAAAGGTTTTAAGTAAAGCAAATTTAACTATTTAGTTGGTTGGTGTTTTGATTTTGTTTAACAGCATATCAAACTGTATGAGTTATTTAATGACGTAATCTAAATACTTTTAAGTATTTTATTTTAGAATATTATGGTTTTAATCAAATGTCTTAATGGCATTTAATTTTGAAGTCTATCTGGTGATTGCTGTAGAGTCGCCGTCTAGTTGTGCCGTTTATGCCTACTCAGTTCGCACACACACACACACACACACACACAATCATGATTTCATTCCTTTTTCATATATTTAAGTGTGCTATATTAGAAATTTATTTAAAGCGATTTCCATACATTTGAACTAAATTCGATATATATTTAACCATGCTTCTTGCTTTCGACTTTTCAAAAGGAATCCATATTTATTGAGAAAGCTCCCGGATCTATTGTACCTTTCACATTTTGAAAATAATTACACCTGATACAAGCCTTCATGGGTAAATAAATAAAGATTATATGTATAAATATAAATTGTTGCGTGATATTTTTACCTGTCTTCTTACAAGGAAGCAATAACCAATCATTGACCATGCAGCCATTATTGCTGACTTTTGACATTCATAAAATCTTTCTCTTGAAATAATATTTCAGAATAATAGGTTTCTCTAGTCAAGTAGATTTTTATCACTGCAGTATTGATGAAGCTTTCCTTGCCGACATTTTATTTTAACAATGCTATATAATCAAATAACGTTTCTAATTAAATGTTCTAATTAATTCATAGAGAAGACGTAGATTTGTGACTTTCTCGGGAATACTAGCACGCAAGTGAATATAAGAAACCCAACTATAATTGAAACTCGGCTCTCTATTTAAAAATTCAGACTCATTATTTATTACACTACTTACACATCTAACTTTACAGTACCTTGTTTTCCCAGCTAGGCACAGATCTAAATCCTGACAAGGATCAACTTTGCTTTACAGGAACCAGAGTTTCAAAATGTTGTTGCCGTAAGCTTAACTGTTAAGTTGGTTTTGCAACTCGTAATTATTTTTCAATGATGTGCTTGTATTGCAAGGGATATCGGTACTGAAACCGATCTAAATCCTGACAAGGATCAACTTTGCTTAATTTTGATGATCGTACAGGAACCAGAGTTTCAAAATGTGGCCGTAAGCTTAACTGTTAAGATGGTTTTGCAACTCGTATATATTTTTCAATGATGTGCTTGTAATGCAAGGGATATCGGTACTGAAACCAGATTCTATAGGCTGAATTCATATTTCGGACCATTTTGTTTCATTCAATTTTGCGGTTAATAACATAAAAAGCAAGCCTCCATCTTATTCCACTAACTAGCGGCATCATATGACGAGCGCATGTTAGTAACCAAATACACTGAAATAAATTTTAAGAGAGTAAGTAAACCACATCTTTCTTAGCAATTCTTGTGAAACGTGACTGATCCTACAAAACATTCACCGTTGTAATTAAATAATCTCTGTGTCGAATCAAGTGGTTCAGTTCTAAACTGAGATTTGGTTCCTCATTTGTCGTAACTGTCACTAGTAAATGTAGATGTGGGATCTTACTTTGCTGATTGACATAGAAATATTACACCCCTGTCAGAAGATTTTGCTCGGATCCATAGAAAATCAATGTCTTTCAAGTGATATTCTTGTAGCTTTTGTCCTGCTGCTGTACTCATGTAACCTCAAACTATCCCTATACTCGGGTTTAAATAGAACAGTATTTCTATTTTAATATTTTATAAGGAGGAAACGTTCGTGTCTGTCTTCGTTTATGTATGTATGTATGTATGTTCTGTGTGCATATGTCTGCATATGTGAGTGCAATCGGGTCGACTGCTGAAACTAAAGCGTATATCATTGTCATAAGTGATACTCATTCGGACAAGTATATCTCTTTCGAAACATGAATGACGGGACAGAAGATTTTCATCCAGTATATTGCGCCATTACTTTGTGTTGTAGACTGGTTGCAAACCAATGCTATAGAACCCAATTTGTCCAAGTTAATCCATAGAGAGAGAAGCAACGGATTAAAACCTTTCTGAAACGTTTAGAGTTTACGAACTCTTCTCTTTCATGACGCCCCATGCGAATTCAAGCCAAATCGGATAACTTGTAAAACAAGGTCCGAACATTTGATGCTTACAAAAGTTTTCGAATTAATTAAAGAATTCATCAAAAACCAAAGAAAAACAAAATTTGGGTGGTCTTTCGAGCAATTTTATCCATTTCTCCAAGACGCTTCACTGAAACTCACCTAAAATCGAGTCATTGGTAGATTGAGGTTTGATGCTATAATATGGAAAACAAAATTACAATTGACGAAAAGAGTGCGGCAAAAATTAAATGAAAAATGTTGCTTTTTGCGATCGTGCAATTCTCCGAAACGCTTAGATGCATTCCAACAAAAATAGGGTTTTTTTGTAAATCCTATCTGATAGTATGCCATAAAAATTCACCTTTTCTACAAGGCGCCAAACCCTCAGATGTTGCAGGATTAATGCATTCTCTTCTTCTGCATCACAAAATCATTGCATTACAATGCAGCCTTCTGTAACGCCCACCACCGCTATTCCGATTGTATATGCATCATTCCAGTTTATTGGAAAAATTGACCAAGCATTAGTCTCATTTTACATATGCAGCAAAAGCCAATACTTACTTCGCATTTTTTTATTACAGGTCACGACAACTTAATACTGTAGCCTTTTGAATAAGCACGTGACGTTACCATTTCAACATAACCACTAAAAATTCCCGAGCAATGCCAGTTTGTATATTTATTAAGGGTAAAAATCTATGAAATAAACATAAGGAAATAAATGTCCTAGGTAAACTTTGTAAAATGTTTACATTGGAGTATAGTTAAATGACAAAAACTTTAGAGAAACTGTATGTTTATTAACTTGCATATATCTTCTTTTTTTTTTTTTTAATCATATCACCCCAAGCAAGGCGGTAAGGCCACTGATGTGCAGGGAGCTACGTAAGAGTGAAAAGATTGGAAAATAGAAAGCCGGAAACGACATCCTAAATAGGGAACAAGGGATGAGCCTCTACACCTGTTCAATAGACGTGGATGGAGTGTGAACCGGGCGATAGTTCAGTCTATCTACTCCAATTGAAAAAAAATAAGGAAAAGTGAAAAGATTGGAAAAGAGAAAGCCGGAAACCACATCCTAAACAGGGAACAAGGGATGAGCCTCTACACCTGTTCAATAGCCGTGTGTGGAATGTGAACCGGGCGATAGTTCAGTCTATCTACTCCAATTGAAAAAAAAAATAAGGAAAAGTGAAAAGATTGGAAAATAGAAAGCCGGAAACCACATCCTAAACAGGGAACAAGGGATGAGCCTCTACACCTGTTCAATAGACGTGGGTGGAGTGTGAACCGGGCGATAGTTCTGTCTATATACTCCAAATGAAAAAAAAATAAGGAAAAGTGAAAAGATTGGAAAAGAGAAAGCCGGAAACCACATCCTAAACAGGGAACAAGGGATGAGCCTCTACACTTGTTCAATTGACATGGGTGGAGTGTGAACCGGGCGATAGTTCAGTCTATCTACTCCAAATGAAAAAAGAAATAAGGAAAAGTGAAAAGATCGGAAAAGAGAAAGCCGGAAACCACGACCGAATTCGAAGGAGCGTGTACCGGAAAGCGCTTCCTAAGCAAGAAACAAGGCGATCACCTCCACTCCTGCTCAATAGAAGGGGGTGGGTTGTAAAACGGGGTAATGGAGGGTACTATCTACTCCAATAATAATTATAATAATAATAAAAATTTTTTAGTTTTAACTTAGTATAAATAGAAACGAGATTTAAACGTAAAAATTTACAATAGCAATACCCCTGTTAAAAAAAATTCAGGCATTATAAAGACAAAATTAAAGACAAAAATTAAAGACAAAAATTAAAGATCAAAATTAAAGACGAAAATTAAAGATGAAAATTAAAGATGAAAATTAAAGACGAAAATATAAATCGCAAGTCAACATACCAAGAATGTAAGACAGACTGACAAAGTTGAGCTGAAATACCGAAGTAGGATTCCGTTCTGTAATTTTCCCAGAATATTTTCGTAGTGGCCCGCCATCTTGGGGTAGCTGAAGTCGAGAGAGAGAGGGAAAGAAAGAAAGAATGGCTGATACTACACCACCTCTATCCTTAAAAATTCCTTCAAACAGTGAAACTACTGTGAAGTCGAAACGAGATTTAAACGTAAAAATTCACAATAGCAAAATACTACCCCTCTTAAAAAAATTCAGGCATATTAAAGACAAAAATTAAAGATAGATAAATCGAAAGATTTGTTGAAAAAAAAAATAATCAAATAGATATTAAAATAATTTAATTAATATTTATATTTCTTGTAATAATTATAGATATTTACATGAGGGTATAATATTAAGAATTGTATTAGAGTAAAATAATAATAATAATAATAATAATAATAATAATAATAATAATAATAATAATAATAAATCCTTTACCTCAATCATATAAATGGAACCTATGAGTCTGATGAAATAAACATCAAAAGAGGTATATTTCAAGGTGATTCTTTATCTCCCTTACTATTCTGCATATCATTAATAGCACTAACCAGTCAACTTAATAAGACAGAAAGTGGTTATAAAATAGGCCAAAAGAAAATAAGCCATCTATTTTACATGGATGACTTAAAGTTATATGCTAAGAATGATAATGAGCTGGAAGGTCTTCTGCAAACTGTAAAATGCTTCAGCGAAGACATTGGAATGAAATTTAATTTGAATAAATGTGCTAAAGCTACAGTTTTACGTGGATCAATACAAGAAACATCCTCAATTAGCCTAGAACCTGCTGTAACAATAAAAGAATTGAAACCAGAAGAAGCTTATAAATACCTAGGTGTAAATGAGAGCGAAAACATTCACCATAAAAATATGAAAGAAATAGTGCGTAAAGAGTACTATAGAAGGCTACGAATGATATTAAAAACTGAATTAAATTCACAGAACAGAGTTATGGCCATCAATAGCCTTGCAATCCCAGTTGTCCAATATAGCTTCAACATCTTAAACTGGAATCTAAACGACATCAGGCGAATGGATGCTAAAACAAGAAAGCTTCTTTCTAAGCATAAGATGCATCATCCAACGGCTGATGTAGACCGTCTATACATAAAGAAGGTGGAAGGGGTCTTATTCAGCTGGAATTGTCATACAAGACAACAACTATTGGCTTACTAACATACATAGAAACAACAAAGGATTGGATGATACAATTAGTAAGGCAACATGAAGAAAGAAAGAAAAAATATTCAATAATAAAAGAAGGCAGTAAATACAAACAAGATTTACAGTTAGTAGATTCTGTAGAAAAGCAAAACAGAAGCCAAGAACCAACTATTGCGGCAAAAAATATGAAAATGAAAGCCAAAGATAAAGCTCTTGAAAAGGTGAAACAGCGCTGGCAAGACAAACCTCTGCATGGCCAATATCCAGTACGTGCCAATAAATCCAATGTTGACAAAGTTAATACTCATCGATGGTTACGTGCATCTGGATTAAAGTCTGAAACTGAAGGATTTATACTTGCAGCACAAGACCAAAGTCTTTTCACGAGAAACTTTCAGGCAAATATTATGCATAATAATATGGATCCAAAATGCAGGTTTTGTGATAAACACCAAGAAACAATAGACCACCTAATCTCAGGCTGTTCTGTGCTTGCCCCAAACGAATATAAAAATCGCCACGATAGAGTTGGGCAATATTTACATTGGGCAATGTGCAAACATTATGGAAAAGCTGTAAACAAACACTGGTATGAACATCACCCAGCACCGGTTACAGAAATAGTAGATGTAACCATTCTATGGGATTACACCATCTACACAGACAGAAAAATTGAAGCAAACAGGCCAGACATTATTGTTAAAAACCAGAAGGAGAAAACTTGTCTATTAATTGATATGGCTTGTCCAGCGGATTGTAACATAGCAATCAAGGAATTTGAAAAACTGTCAAAATATAAAGACCTGGAAATTGAAATAGAAAAAATGTGGAAATTGAAAACAAGAGTTGTGCCAGTGATAGTAGGTGCACTTGGAATGATAAAAAATGGAACAAAACAACACATTGAAAGAATCCCTGGAAACCCCAGCTTAAGAGATATACAAAAAATTGTCTTATTAAGTACAGCCCACACACTAAGGAAAACGTTATCTATGTAATGCTGGAGATGATAGGGAAGATAGAAAAACATGAAATGGAGCCATAACAACACGCCACTACCTGCCTTAGGTCTCCCCGCAGACTTGTTTGGTAGTGAGACCAAAGCAGAAATCGAAATATGATGAAAAATGACATAATAATAATAATATATAAAAAACAAAATGAATTTAAAAAAATTGTTTCTTAAATAAATGGATATTAAAAAATAAAAATTGATATTTATAAATTGAAAAATTTTGAAAAATTAGAGTAAAATGCATTCTTAATCAAAATATAAATATTATATTTACTGAAAAGTCCTTTTAAGTTATGTCAAAAATGTAAAAGCTTTTCTTTCTTTCTTCAACTCTTTTCTGTTTTTCTTTTTTCTTTTTTGTTTTAAAACATTTTCAGATATGAAGAAAGCTGAAAGAAAAAAATTCTAACAATACTGTATACATTAAAGGAAATAGGGTCTAGACAGAGCTTTTAAAAATTAGGTTGACATTTTGGCTGTTAAGCTTGAAATATAAGTTTTTTTCAAATTTAAAGTGAATACCTATTCTGATATGTTAAATTGAACACGCGCATAAATTTTCATGTCTTTCCATCTTTACAAATAACAAACTATTGTTAAATATGAGAAACTATTGTTTCATATATTTAACATATTCTAATATACTGATGAGATAGAAATCTCGAAACATATAAATTTTCGTGTCTCAATGTATTTTTAATTAAAAAAGCAAATCATAGTAGTCTATGCGCCAACAACTCAAAGCTCAGAGGACGAAATAGAATCATTCTATTCAATACTGGACAGTGCTAAGGCTCAGTGCAAAAGCCAAGAAGTCAGGATAATAATGGGGGACTTAAATGCAAAGGTAGGTAAAGATAGAGAAGGAGACACGAACGGCAACTTCGGACTAGGAGAGCGCAACGAAAGAGGAGAAAAATGGATCCAATGGTGCTCAGCCAATGACAAGGTCATTACTAACACCTGGTTCCAAGAACACCCACGACGTTTATGGACATGGAGAAGCCCAGGAGGGGACACGAAGAACCAAATAGATTATATAACTATAAACAAGAGATTCAGGAACGCAGTAGTCCAATGCGAAACGTACCCAGGTGCTGACTGCGGAAGTGACCACGTCCCAGTCATCTGCAAACTAAAAGTGAAACTCCGAAGACTGAAGAAACCCAGCATAACACCAAGACTGCAATACGACACACTAGAGGATGATCTCACCCTGCAGAAAGAATATAATAACAGCGTAAAAAAGAAATATGAAGAACAAATTGGAAAAGGATACCCAAAATGGGAGTCACTAAAAGAAGCAATGGTGACCTCAGCGAACAACATAGCCTCAAAGGAAATCAGACGCCGAAGAAAAAATGAGTGGATGACCGAAGAGATCCTCCACATGATGCAAAGGAGACAAAAAATAACGCCAAGACACGGAGCAGAGTACAAAAAACTTCGCAGGGAGATAAGGAAGAAATGCAGACAAGCCAAAGAGCAATAGCTCAACAACAAATGTGCAGAAGTAGAGAGACTGAGCAGGAACAACAAAGCAGAAATGCATAAAGATATAAGAGAACTGACAGGACAAAAAACCTGTTCCTCAACAGGATGCATAAAATCCAAGGAAGGGACAATCATAGTAGAGAAAGAGTAAATACTCCAGCGATGGGAAGAATACATAAAGGATCTCTTTGGCGACAAGAGAGAACAACCGAGAATACACAAGAAGATGGATGGACCAGAAATACTAAAATCCGAAGTGGAAGCTGCAATGGCCAAAATGAACAGAAATAAAGCACCTGGCCCAGATGGCATAGTGATAGAGCTGCTGACAGCCTCAGAAGAATATGGCATAGAAAAGATTACCGACATAATAAACGAAATTTATAGCAGCGGAATAATACCAGACGACCTATGCAAGTCGATATTTATAGCACTGCCGAAGAAACCAGGTGCAAACGAGTGTGAACTACACAGAACTATCAGCTTAATGAGTCACATTACAAAACTGATTGTCAGAATCCTGATGAATAGAGCGAGAAGCAGTATCAGGCCAGAGATAGGGCAGGAACAGTGCGGATTCGTCAAAGACACTGGAACAAGGAACGCCATATTCATGATTAGGATGTTCTCTGAAAGGGCATTACAAATGAACAAAGACTTGTACCTATGCTTCATTGATTACGCGAAAGCATTCGACAAAATACGACACAAAGAAATGATGGAAATGATAGGCAACCTCGACATTTTCGGCAAAGATATAAGAATAATCAAGAATCTCTACTGGCAGCAAACGGCCTGCATACGGACAGGTAACGACCTCAGTAGATACACAAAGATAGAAAAAGGCGTAAGACAAGGATGTGTCTTTTCACCGGATTTGTTCAACCTATACAGCGAGAATATTTTGAGGACCCTAGATGACACACCAGGATTTATTATTGGAGGCCACAACCTGAACAACATAAGATACGCGTAAGATACAGTACTGATTGCGGACACGGAAAGGAAACTGCAAGATCTCATACAGAAAGTAGCAGTGGAGAGTGACAAGAAGGGACTACAAATAAACTTTAAGAAAACTGAGTGCATGGTCATCAGCAAAAGATACAACCCAAAATGCCAAATACAGGTCGGGGATAACAGAATCAAACAAGTCCAAGAATTTAAGTACCTAGGAAGTGTTCTAACAGGAGATGGAAAGTGCGACACGGAGATCCGAAGGCGAATTGGCATGGCAAAGGACGCGTTCCAGAAGATGAGCAAAATACTAACACACAGGAAGATCTCAATAGAAACGAACAAAAGAGTGCTAGACTGCTACGTGATGTCAGTTCTTCAGTACGGCTGTGAATGCTGGACAATATCATCGAAAATGAGGAAAAAACTGGAAGCGGCCGAAATGTGGTTCTACAGAAGGATGCTACGGATATCGTGGACTGAGCATACAAGCAACGACGAAGTGTTAGAAAGAATGGCAACAAAAAGGAAATTGATGCAGAGCATCAGGAAGAGACAACTGAAGTTCCTGGGACATGCAATGAGGAAGAAGAGCCTGGAGAACCTGATACTGACTGGTCAGATAGAAGGAAGGAGAGACAGAGGAAGGCAGCGGATAACATATCTGCAGAGTCTGATCAGGTGGATGACGGAACGGGGGTTACCAGGAGCAACAGGAGCAAACATACTAAGAGCCACAAGGGATAGGGAGACGTGGAGATCCATGATCGCCTACGTCCTGAAGGGAGAGGGCACATAGAAGAAGAAGAATTAAATATATATATATATATATATATATATATATATATATATATAGAGAGAGAGAGAGAGAGAGAGAGAATAAGATGTAGATATATATATATGAGGGAGAATGCCAACTCAACACTTAACTAAACGGAGTTAAGATTACTTGTCAATATATATATATATATATATATATATATTGATGAGTTTTGACATCATGCTAGCAAAGTCATTGCTGCCTTCCGTACAGTTTCGTCTGTATTTTCACTCACAAATCTTGCATGAAACGGAGGAAGGTTTTTCATGTATTTTACAAAGGTGCCGTGCGCTGAGATCGCAGAGTCGGCCTTAGCTAGTTTTCTAGGATAGAGCGAGATCAATTTTTAACAAGACCAGCATGTTCAAACATCGCGCATATATTGTCACTTGGCCGAATGTTTAATAAGTTAATTTTCTGGTCATGAGACCCGGGTTACAATTTCAACGTGATCGAATTTCTTCGGAATATATATATTCACGATATTTTGGCTTATGTACCCTCCAAACTTCTACAGGTGACTGAAATTTTCAACCGAATCTTTTATATCGATTACTCATGTAGATTGTTGTCGTTTCATGAGTAATATTACTTCTAGATGTCTTAGTCATCTACATTTACCACAATTCTCGAAGATTTTTCTTTTTTCTTTCACTACTACTGCGGCAAGATATTGAACTCACGATTTTTTGGGTCAAATCACTGGATCCAACCAACGCTTTCATCAACGGGTGATCTGTGCGTGGTAATAAATAGAAGAATAACAAACCGAACAGTGTAAATAACGTAAATGATTTATCTCAGAAATAAAGACAAAAATTGTACATATGTTCTAATTAGAATGAGAAAATAGAAAAATAATATTCTTTAAAACATTGCAATATTTTTATTGTCAAGCTGCTGAATTTAACTTTTGAAATTTATTAGCTTCTAGGATTCATATAAGGAGAATTTGTTTCCCAAGTTTTTGTCACATTTACCGTGACAACCCAAGGTTTTGAGAGACAAGTGGTAAGAAATTGATAGTCCGTAGCCGCCCGTACGGCAAAATTCTTGAAATAGTCTCTGAGGCGGTAGACATAGCACTGTTGCGTGGGAAAAATCAGGATCATCAGTGAAAAAGTGAAATTAACGTAAAATGACGTAGCTCTTCCAGGGGTTTCACACAGAAGAGTCTCTGAGACTTCAGCTTCACATTTTGTACTTGGTCAGAGTTCTTCTCACCAAAGAACCAGAGCTTATAATGGAGAATAGACATTTTACCAACCTATTTCTTCATATCACAAGGGTATCCAACTTGTCTGATGTGATCTCTGTCTCTCTCATACACTATATATATATATATATATATATATATATATATATATATATATATATATGTACGTGTTTATTTGTGTTTGTGCATATGTGCATGTCTGTGTATATGTATATGTGTGTATGATTGATTCTTGATTCAGTTATGCATACTTACAGTAATAAAGGATGTGCATTGTAGTAGAGTGGAGATAGGCTCGGAACGAGAAACTAGAATGCCGGCTTCAAATTCCAGTTAATTCGTTGCATTCACATACGCGCAAATACCCTTGAGAAAATTCTGAATCTCCCTGCAGTTATGGATTAAATTGCAGGATAGTTTGGTAGCCTTGGTTGGCAAACTGACTACTACAGAAAGTAATGGCAAACTACTGTAGGAAAATCTTCTGCTCTGTCATTCATGCCTCTTTCGAAACATGCCCGCCTAAGCGTATATCACGTATGACACTTAACCGACTGACTGTCATTAATGAAACCAAATAAGCATACTTGATTCCAGTCGCTTATTCACTTATATTTATAACAGCCATAGTATTTTACAGGTGTAACTTGGCATAGATTTTTAATGAATAATGTGTAGAATAGCACACCAAATCCTTGAAAATATATAACAGATTAGACAAAAGCGCTCCAAAAGAATAACTTTTGAACGATTTCAACAAATAAAGTTTAGAAATGAAATTGTTTATTCCCATACGAAAACGCTAAAAGGCTTAACAAACGCACCTTGTCAGTCATGTTTAATGGAAATATATTATAGAAGGCTTGCTGCGTATTCATACATTTGCATACATATATACATACACATCTCGAAAAACTGATATTTATATACATGTACCCATATACATACACGTATATACACCTATAGTGTATACACACACACACACACACACACACATACACACACACACACACACACACACATATATATATATATATATATATATATATATACACTTTATTTTTATCATGAGAAAAGAAACAATTTATATATCTGAAATAGGCTATTTAAATATGAAATGATATCAATAATCAATTTAGAAGTTAATTTTCGTCAGGGAATAACAGTATATAATTTCATTGTTCATCTAAAACAATTAATTAAAAAAAGAATCACGTTAACCGACCGAGATATCAATATTCCTCCAGACATATAGGAATAACAACTTACTTTCTCCGTTGCTATTGGAGATGAGGCCAAATGTATGGCCATTCTGCTGAATAGATCGCAATTATTTTAACATTTTAAGAAATGCTGATACAATTTTGTAGTGTAGATTCTTAAGGTTGAATCTTTTTGCAGATCAATCGATTTTATGCACCTTGCTAATTAACCCTGCATTTTTCGTCGCTGTTAAACCTCTACGTCATATCTGATTTCACGCAAATTCAGTGGCGTCTCAATGGAACGTTACGAAAATATCATATCAAGTATTCAAGTAATCGATACTGAAACAAGAAAACTACTTACATTGAAAGAAGCAAAAAATATATGTTGGGAATAATTTTTGTTTTGATGGCGAGGGCAAATATAATAACATTGGAACACCAATTAAATAAAATACTTGAACAAGATGCCCGTAGCAAATATTAAGATGAAAAATACAATTTTTCATTCGGCTAATTGCAACAAGTCGAAATAAAAATAAAACAGTTTCGGAAACGTGAGATCTGGACGATATGCTCGTAATTAATATTTGGCAAGAATTTAATTTAATAATTTGTGTTTTTTTTTAATGGTAAATCAAATCTATGAATTAACATATTTTTTTACTTTGCATTCCAGAGGGAAAATAGATTGGACAAACCGCCTCCGAAATGATTTTGAATTTAGAACTAAATCTAATTCTTCATTTGGCATTGTCAAAAGTATGACGAGCTAGAAAATCCCAAGATGTCAAAAACTCTGAAAGCAAAAAAGCGATTTCAAATTTAACATTCCGTTATTAGCGTTGAAAGACTTTTTTTGTTTTCTACATCATTTAACCCCAAGAAAGATGATAATGCTACGAAGATGCAAGGGGGTACTGTGACTGAAAGATAATAAGGTTTTAGTAAAGAGAAAGGAGAATAAAATGAAAGGGCCCAAGAAGACAGAATATGACAATTGTCGTTTCATTTACATTTTCTAAAATTGTAAATATGTTACGCAAGTAATGAAACCGTAAAAAATTCCCACAGCAAAGAAACTATTAGAATATAACTTACGGTGACATCATGCTAATTCAAAATTATAGATGTGAGACATAGTTGCCTATCTAGCAGTTCGGTTAAATTCGTGTACCATATTCGTCAGATTAACTGCTATGAAATTAGTAACATGATTAAAAACAAAAGTACACACATGAGATTAGACGAAAAAATTATGTTGGATCTACAAACATTGTTTTTTTAATTTTTACCGCGGCTGATTTCTCACTAGATTAGTCAGATCAGACCAGTTATGGAGTATTGTTACCATATATGGATTGAAGCTGCAAATTATCACATTTATTATTAGTATCTCTCGATCTCGGTGAATGAAAAATAGATTGTTACCTTTTTTGTAAGGACCGTGAAGCAAAAACGGCAACGCTAGAAATATGAAAAACGGTCATGCACAACTATTACGACATTGAATAATCTGAGCTGATAAAATCACGATAATATTTAAATTTCCAGTAACAACATATCCATCAGGAGTGCAAGATGGCTTAACTTATTATTGCTGTTGAATCATATATTAAAAGAGAGTTTTTATGATATCAATTGAAAAATTATCGTCGAATGCCCCAATGAATGATCTTTACAAAACTATGAGTTGACATTCAAGAAGTACTGAACTCTTATTGTTATATATCGACAAACAACAAACACATATATAAAAATATAAATTGTATTTTTATTAATGACGATGAACCGTGTAGCCTAGGGAACAGAGAGTGTTGAGAGCGCGCTTCTAATGGGTTGACGGGTTGTCGTATCTGTTGCTCCTCTGGTCTGGTCTGGCTCTCTGTCTGTCTGTCTCGTCTCTCTCTACTGCTACTCTGGTCTGGTCTGTCTGTCTGGTGAATCCGTGCGCCGAGGTCTTTTTATAATCTCCAAACCGGGACTTTTTCTTCCGGTTGCCTCGCCCACGCACGCCCACGTAATTCTCAGAGACACCTGTTCTGTTTGCCTCTGTAGCCATTTCCGCTACTGCCGGAAATAAGGTCAAACAAACATCCGTTCCTTTCAACGACCGGAAACACCCCCGCTTGCATCAGCCTTCCTCGGGTGGGGCCAGGTTGTTATATTACATTATTTCAATAATAACAATTACTGTACTCTTATGCTTTTTTGACTGTAATTCAGTATTTGTTAATCATATGACATCAAAGGAGTAAAGTAAGTAAGACACATGAAGGAATAATGAAAAATACTCGAAGGAATAAAGAAAAAAGAGAAACATAATTAAAAAGCTAGAAAAATAGAAGAGAGATCAAGAAAACAGCAGATGACAATTGAGATTGCATTTAAACTTTTGAAGATCAAATTAGGCTGGAAAGCCTGGAGTCTGAAAAGAGTTCCATAAGCGAGAAGTGCGATAGAAATACTGTTAGCATAAATATTATAATTACATCTAGCCAATTAATCTGTATATCTATGAGACATCATTGCCAATTTATGTGACTAGAGTAATAAAACCTAGGTACCATAGCGGAAAGAACAATTACTATCAAGTTATTGATAGAAAAGTCACGGGTAAGCTATAATAATGCGGTTGGTGAGTGAGTGAATACATGATGCCAGACCAGGACAAATAATAAGCGTTCTTTGGATTTTATCAAGAATATCTAAATATACAGCAGGAACACCTGATGATATGTTGCATCAATATTCCCGGCAAAGACAAATGGTAGGCTTATGAATATTTAAGATAGATTCTAGAGAGGAAAATTGTTTGTACGACACAATGCACTGATTTTCTTAACATCAATCCCAACAATGATTTAAATATCATATTTCTACTCTATGTCAGCCGAGAAAGTTGGTCCGATATGGCACAACGTCTCAAGCTCATATAGGTTAGTACCAACCATGTTGATACGAGGTACAAAGAATTATTTCAGGGTATAGAGATAATGTTTTCTCTTAGAACTGTTATAAATAACAAGTCCGTCCTTGCCTTAGTTAACAATTGACAATATGTGATGTTTTGGTCATCTACCAAATTGACAAGATCAGATTTACTATTGAGGCAAGAGTATATGACTATGTATTCAGCATAGATATAAATTTAAAAACTGATGCTATGAGGAAGGTCACTGGTGAAAACGAAGAAAAAAACTAATTAGGTTCAAGAGTAGAGCCGTGGTGGACAACTGCATAAGTATAAATATATGTACAATATTGTCTTTTCGGAACAACGAAATTGGCAAAGAAGACTGAATCAGTTCTAGCACTCATCCGGAAATACCATAACCTTTAAACATCTGAAAATGACGGGTATATAAAACCCTGTTAAACGCTTTCGAGATGGCCAAAGCGACAGCTCAAAATTTTATCTAAACCCCGATAGACTCTCTCAGCAATAACTGTTAGTACATCAACAGTTGATCTAGAGAAGCAAAGCCCATATTGCTTCTCTGTGAGAAGACACTGCGATGTGAGATGCTTAACCATTGATTGAGGTTTCTTGCAGTTTGACAAAAAGACGTAATAGGCGGATGGTTTGAAACTTCGGACTGTTCACCAGAGTTCACAAAGACTGGAAAAATAGAGATGTATTTCCATCAAGTAAAAGACAGCAAGTTGAATTGTATAATTTATCGTATATTATTTGCTAGTCTTAGAAGCACGCATATATATATATATATATATATATATATATATGTGTGTGTGTGTGTGTGTATATATATATATATATATATATATAGATAGATAGATAGATAGATAGATAGATAGATAGATATAGATATATATAGATATAGATATATACATATATATTATCATACGTCTATGGTAATACTTATGCAGTCATCAGGAGCATATTTCAAACTGACAGTTTAATAGATCTGAATTTACTTTCTTTCGATATACATAGGAACTAAATCTTATAAAGTTAAGTTACTGCTTTTTAATAAAAGATTGAAAATTTAGATATTCTACGGTTACATGTGGATCAAAATTTGAAATTAAAATTAAAATTAAACTAAAAAATAATAAAATACAGGGAGAAGGATTCAAAGTGACGTAAATGATGAGACTTAAAAATTTAGATACTCAAATATTACATGCACATAAAATGTAGGTAAAATTAAAATTTTAAAATTTTAAATCAAAATAAGAATAACATAAAATAAAAGAGAAGAAAAGAAAAATGAAAAGAAAAATTAAGAAATGAAATTTAGAATTAATTATTCAAGTATAACAAGCAAAATTAAAAATAAAGATATTGCATTGGAAAGAAAAGTAGGAAGAAATAGGTAATTCTAAGGAGGGGTTTATATCAATCTGGGTCTAAGAATTTACGCAAGTACTTTTCTATGACTGCATTTAGCCATCAAATCCCTTTTTATTAAGCACACTTAATTTGGTACTTAAACGAAATTAGATATTTGTTGGTGATTGTCTTGGGATGATTTGATTCCAAAAAATCTAATTTATTTTCGATTAATGCCTGTGTGATAGAAATAACAACCATGATTTCTGCATCCATTGTCGCGTATGATTCAGCTGAGGTCTGCAAATTGGTATTGCTTTTTTGCTCTGGAATCTTAGGAACATTTACGAGTTATGTATCTTCGGACTTTACTGAGACAAACGGACTGATATTCCTCCGCAAAACTAATCGACAAAAAACGGATAAACACAGAAAAAAAATTCATAAAATTTTTCAAAGACCATGATCTTAATATTACCACCTTAACTATCGTTAAAGTCCTAAATTTCTTAGATGTTACCCTCGACCTGAGATGTGGCCTGTATAAACCATACACTGAGAACTCACACAACCACACATACATCAACAGAAAATCAAATAACTCCCAGGAAATCCCTAACAACCTACACAAATCTATCCAATTTCTTTTAAGTACCATATCTAGAAATAAGGAAAATTTCGAAAATTCTAACATTAAATACATTAATACTTTAGAAAAATATATACTCAAGACTAGTTTAGAATATTTATCAAAAACAAGGTAGGCAGAAATACGTAGAAACTCGTAAACGTAGCATTTTTTGTTTAACCCACCCTTCAGTCGTAACGTCCAAACTAACATTGATAAACTATTCCTTAACTTAATACATAAACATTTTTACCATTCACTGAACCTAAAATAATTATTTAACAAAAACAATTTCCTATCAATTTCAGGGATTGGTGCAATTTATGCCTGGAGGAAAAATTGATGATTATAAAATATAACAATCTCCTTAATCAGCGTAATGTATCAATATTTAAATACAAACATAAAAATAAAATAGTCTAGATAAATCCTGATTGTGATTTGAATTAGTGTAAATTAAATTAATTTACATTAATTTAACTTGAAAATGAATTTAACTTGGAAAAAGTCTGGAATGTATGGTTAATATCATTTTACCACAAAAGTATTTTATATTTTTTCTTGTGTTTTTTATTTTTATAATTATTATATTTATAGTTATATTTTTAAGATTCTTTTTTCTTCGTTTTTGATAGAATGAGTATAATTATTATTATTATTATTATTATTATTATTATTAACGTCTTTTTGTTTGGTGCATACATATATCATATTATCACTTTATTATTATTATTATATATTATTATTATTATTATTATTATTATTATTTAAGATATTTTTTAAGATTGTATTTTAATATTTTATTTATTTTTCTTACTAAGAGTTATTATTTTAACTATATTTAAAATATATTACTACTAGTGGTTATATTGTAATTTATATTAGGATGTATGTTTTGTGATCTATTTTTCACCATAAATATATTACATAGTAGGTATCTTTTAGTTTAAGAATAAATGCCGTGTCGCGTTTCTATGAATGAATATAAGTATAATAGACGTTGGTTTCGATCTAAGATGTTTATTTTGAATTATCTTAAATTCTTTTCTATCTATAATATTCGCTCTCTTTCTTTTTCTTTTTCTTTCTTTTATTTATTTGTCTCTCTTTTTTAGGTTTTTTTTCTAACTTTTCCTTTTTCTGTATCTAATTATAAATTTTATTTTTTATTAGTTTTAATTATTTTAACTGAAATTTCTAAATTAATATGAATTTTTAAAATAATAGTAATAGTAGTTAATTTTCAGATAGTATTAAAATTATGATGTACAATTTATCTTGGTATCGTAAATATATCCCATTATATTTGAAACTAAATTTCCATGTTAAATTTTCCACGGCATGTTTTTCTAAGAAAGCAGACGAGTCGTTGGAGACGCTATTTCAATACATGAATTTAACATTTTATTTTATTTTTTTATTGTATTTCTTTGTCCTTTTTATTTCTCTTTTTTCTTTATTCTCTTCTTTTTTCATTTCTTTCCATTAATCAACCGTCTACATTTTCTTTATCCTTGCTTTTTTCTATTCTTTGGGGTTCTTTTTAAATGAGAGATTTTTTGTAAATAACCGTTACAAATATTTTGTAAATAATCGTTACAAAAGCAGAAATTAAATTGAAATATTGATGGATATGTGAGCATCTGTGTAAAAAAAAATTGGGGGAAATATTTTGAGGATCAACGGTTGTGCCATTTGGGTCTGACGAGCCGCAATATAATAACATTATGTGGTGAAATATATATTACCCATTGGAATTGTAATAAATCAGTTTTTTTCCTAAATTATCTTACTCTATTAAATTAAATAAATAAATTGAACATTTAGTTATTTTGAGTTCGTCTCTATCAGAATTTACCTGGATAGTATACCAAGTATATATATATATATATATATACATGTCTTTATTTATGCCAATAATTAAATAGGCATCGATAAGACATCATGTGGAGAGGGATTTATTAGATTGCATTTTATTGTATTATTTACGATCTATGTTAAGTTTTTCTAGTGAATTAAACGCATATAATGGAAATAGATTGGATGGAAAAACAAATACATCTGAAGATGGAAAATTGCAGAGTGAATTAAAATATTTCTTATGATTTGAAATGTTCAAGTTATGCTAAATTATATTTTAGATTCATTCGTGGTAGGTGAGAATAAAACGAAATAATCCCGTGTCATCTTTAATCAATTTTTGTAAATTTTTGCGTTTGTCATGTAAACAGCGAAACGTTTCAGTTTCTCTACTAGCATCGGCAGTCAAAAGCAGCAGAAATTAGATTCAAATATTGTTGTGGAGTAATTTTCGCACTGAAGGTTATAATCGTGCTATGTCGGTTGTTAATCGACTTAACGTACCCAAAATGTTAGGAACTTGGACATCTTTCTCTGAAAGCTGATTCCTTAGTGTTCGGCTAACTACCGACTTGTATCAACTGCCTTAGTCCAATTATGTCCAAACTGGAACCCAACAAATATTTCTACTGAACTCAGTTAATTCTTATTAATATAGAAGCGAGAGTCCATTATCTGATGAATAGGTGTGTTTGCCCATAACAAATATACAAACAGAATTATCAATGATTGAAAATGTTTATTCTAAGATACTTGTCTAATATAACCTACCTAATACTATTAATGTGTGTCACTCACATAAAATGTATCTCTTCTGAAATGAAAACATAATTCTAAGTTCAATTTGATGTGAATGAGTTCTATTGCCCTTGGAAAAGGCAGTAGATCATCTATTTTTATCCCAATTGTTGATAAAAATGTCGAATGTTTTCTGCAGCTTTTAGAATTAAAGTAACTAGAAGATGGACAACTCTGTGTTTGAACATTAAAGAAATGCTTCTTCTTCTATGTGCCCTGTACTTTTTCGACGTAGGTGATTATGCATTTCCACGTCTCCCTATAACTGGTGGCTCTTAGTATGCTTTCTTCTATTTCACCTCGCAACCCCCGTTCCATAATCCAACTGATCAGGCTCTTCAAATATGTTACCCGCTACCTTTCTATCTGGCTGCCAGTATCAGTTTTTCCAAGCCTTCCTTCCTCAATGCATGAACTTCAGTTTATTTCACCTGATGCTCACTATTAATTTTCTTTTTTGTTGCCATTCTCTCCAACACCTCATCATTGTTCACAAGCTCGGTCCATGATATCCGCAGCATCCTTCTGTAGAACCACATTTCAGCTGCTTCAAGTTTTTTTCCCTCATCTTCGATGATATTGTCCAGCATTCACTGCCGTATTGAAGAACTGTCATCACATATACATCTAGCACTCTCTTCTTGGTTTCTAGTGAAATTTTCCTGTCTTAGTATTTTATTCGGCTTCTGGAACGCGTCATTCGCCATGTCAATTCGCCTTCGGATTTCTGTGTCACACTTTCTACCTCCTGTTACAACACTTCCTAGGTATTTAAATTTTTGTACATGCTTGATTCTATATCCTTCACCTGTATTTTACATTTTGGGTTGATCTTTTTGCTGATGAACATGCATTCATTTTTCTTACAGTTTATTTGTAGTCTTTTTTTGTCACTTTCCACACCTAACTTCTGTAGGAAGTTTTGTAGTTTTCTTTCCGTGTCTACAGTCAGCACTGTATCATCTGCATACCTTATGTTGTTCAAATTGTGGCCTCTAATAATAAATCATGACGTACCATCTAGGGTCCTCAAAATATTTTCGCTGTACAAGGTGAAGAAATTACTCAGCCAAAAGTAAATTAGGTGGATAGACTGGATAGCTTTGAGTGTGTAACAGGTTTCCAATCATGGTAAGTCTTAATTCAGACTGCTGACAATCAGAGAGCAAACAACCTCGTTTTCTTTGATAGGCTTTGGGAAAGTGTCTTGAAAAATATCCATTGTTTGCCACAATTTACAACACAGTGCACATTGATCTAACTCAACAATTATATGGTTCTGGCAAGCAACAATACAACAACAACAGCAATAATAATAATAATAATAATAATAATAATAATAAAAAGAAGAAGAAAAAGAAAAAAAGGAGAAGAAAATGATGATCATAATAATGAGGAGGTTGTTAATGATGTTTATTATGATGAAGGATCTCAAGACAGAAATCAGTAGTATGTAGCATCGCGTAAATAAAAGCTTACATGATATAAACAATAGCATTTAATTGTGTAGCTCAAATTCCTGGAAGCTATATCAGAAGTAAAGTGTAAGTAAATGATGCACACTCCGAGACGTATGTATTACATTACGCTTTATATAAATATTTTATTATAACATTTACGATCTATGTGAAATTTTTTAATGCATTTCCAATTTTGTGTACATTTATCACTAAGCATTGTGCATGACATCATGTTCACTCTCACATTATATTGCAGCTACTTTGATTGCACTTTCTGAGATTAAATATAATGATCTCTATTGAAGTTCTTGGTTGAGTCTTAGTGGAATGCAATGCAAAACAAAAGCAAATACAATAATAATAATAATAATAATAATAATAATAAATGTCATTGTGCTACCCGAAGAATGAAGCTTGCATTATTTTCACCTACCAAATTGGCGTTGTCAACATATACATAATTTGTCAATGGATTCGGGTGGATTAAAATATAGTTTCTAGATTTGCTTTCCATAACCAGTTAGCTATGTTCGCTAAGGTCTGACAGACTTTGCATCCCTGTTTATAGGCTGGAGTAATGGTTAAGCATAATGGCCAGGTGTCTAGAGTGTTGTTTGTTTTCTATTTTTGAGGGATTAAGCAATAAAGACTGCTTGTGTATTACCATTAGGTACTTGGAAACATCTGCAATTGTGCAATAGAAGACCGGCAGCGCTGACGAAGTTAACTGACCGCGATATATGCAACAGAGAATTATCTGCTATTTTATAAGTTATTTTCATCAATACCTATTACTTATTCTTTGGTTGTAATACATATGACTTGAATGCAATTTCTCAGAATTACTGAAATTTTGATTATATTGGCACCCAAATATTTGTGAGCCAGAGTCACTTGATGAAGGGGACAAAATAATAATAATAATAATAATAATAATAATAATAATAATAATAATAATTTGGCTATATTATTTAAATGCAGCACATAAAAAATAGCCAAAGAACTCCAAGAAATGGTTGACGATCCCACTAAAATTCCTGCATGGATGACAAAAGGAATTACATTTCTTCTACCCAAGAATGGTGACACAAACAACCCGAAAAACTACAGACCAATTACATGTCTTCCGACAACATATAAACTACTAACATCTATTTTAACAAAACAAACATATTTATTCTTAGAAAGAAATGACATGATACCGCTTGAACAAAAAGGGTGCAAACGTGGCTGTTATGGCTGTAAAGACCAATTGCTAATTAACAAAATGATCCTGGAAAACTGCTACAAGACAAAGAAAAATCTTAGTACTGCCTGGATAGACTACCGAAAGGCATTCGATAGTGTGCCACATGAATGGATTTTAAAGACTTTAAATATATACAAGATATCGCCCGTCATCATCAATTTCATCAAACAGTGCATGTCTATATGGAAAACAACCCTTTACCTCAATCATATAAATGGAACCTATAAGTCTGATGAAATAAACATCAAAAGAGGTATATTTCAAGGTGATTCTTTATCTCCCTTACTATTCTGCATATCATTAATAGCACTAACCAGTCAACTTAATAAGACAGAATGTGGTTATAAAATAGGCCAAAAGAAAATAAGCCATCTATTTTACATGGATGACTTAAAGTTATATGCTAAGAATGATAATGAGCTGGAAGGTCTTCTGCAAACTGTAAAATGCTTCAGCGAAGACATTGGAATGAAATTTAATTTGAATAAATGTGCTAAAGCTACAGTTTTACGTGGATCAATACAAGAAACATCCTCAATTAGCCTAGACCCTGCTGTAACAATAAAAGAATTGAAACCAGAAGAAGCTTATAAATACCTAGGTGTAAATGAGAGCGAAAACATTCACCATAAAAAAATGAAAGAAATAGTGCGTAAAGAGTACTATAGAAGGCTACGAATGATATTAAAAACTGAATTAAATTCACAGAATAGAGTTATGGCCATTAATAGCCTTGCAATCCCAGTTGTCCAATATAGCTTCAACATCTTAAACTGGACTCTAAACGACATCAGGCGAATGGATGCTAAAACAAGAAAGCTTCTTTCTAAGCATAGGATGCATCACCCAAAGGCTGATGTAGACCGTCTATACATACCCCGTAAAGAAGGTGGAAGGGGTCTTATTCAGCTGGAATTGTCATACAAGACAACAACTATTGGCTTACTAACATACATAGAAACAACAAAGGATTGGATGATACAATTAGTAAGGCAACATGAAGAAAGAAAGAAAAAATATTCAATAATAAAAGAAGGCAGTAAATACAAACAAGAATTACAGTTAGTAGATTCTGTAGAAAAGCAAAACAGTAGCCAAGAACCAACTATTGCGGCAAAAAATATGAAAATGAAAGCCAAAGATAAAGCTCTTGAAAAGATGAAACAGCGCTGGCAAGACAAACCTCTGCATGGCCAATATCCAGTACGTGCCAATAAATCCAATGTTGACAAAGTTAATACTCATCGATGGTTACGTGCATCTGGATTAAAGTCTGAAACTGAAGGATTTATACTTGCAGCACAAGACCAAAGTCTTTTCACGAGAAACTTTCAGGCAAATATTATGCATAATAATATGGATCCAAAATGCAGGTTTTGTGATAAACACCAAGAAACAATAGACCACCTAATCTCAGGCTGTTCTGTGCTTGCCCCAAACGAATATAAAAATCGCCACGATAGAGTTGGGCAATATTTACATTGGTCAATGTGCAAACATTATGGAAAAGCTGTAAACAAACACTGGTATGAACATCATCCAGCACCGGTTACAGAAATAGAAGATGTAACCATTCTATGGGATTACACCATCTACACAGACAGAAAAATTGAAGCAAACAGGCCAGACATTATTGTTAAAAACCAGAAGGAGAAAACTTGTCTATTAATTGATATGGCTTGTCCAGCGGATTGTAACATAGCAATCAAGGAATTTGAAAAACTGTCAAAATATAAAGACCTGGAAATTGAAATAGAAAAAATGTGGAAATTGAAAACAAGAGTTGTGCCAGTGATAGTAGGTGCACTTGGAATGATAAAAAATGGAACAAAACAACACATTGAAAGAATCCCTGGAAACCCCAGCTTAAGAGATATACAAAAAATTGTATTATTAAGTACAGCCCACACACTAAGGAAAACGTTATCTATGTAATGCTGGGGATGATAGGGAGGATAGAAAAACATGAAATGGAGTCATAACAACACGCCACTACCTGCCTTAGGTCTCCCCGCAGACTTGGTTGGTAGTGAGACCAATGCAGAAATCTAAATATGATGAAAAATGACATAATAATAATTAATTGAAAACAAGTGTAGTCTCAGTAATAGTAGGCATACTTGGAATAATAAAAAATGAAACAAAACAACACATTGAAAGAATCCCTGAAAACCCCAGCTTAAGTGTTATGCATAACATTGTCTTGTTAAGTACATCACACACACTAAAGAGAACTTTGTCTACGTAACACTAGTGATGTTATGAGAGTTAGAAAAAACATGAAATGGCGCAATAACAATGCACCACGACCTGTCTTAAATCTGTCCACAGACTTGGTAATTAGTGCGACTATAGTAGAAATCGAATTATGATGAAAAATGACATAATAATAATAATAAGTAAATGAAGTGGAAGAAGAAAGAGGAGGAGGAACAGATGTTAAGATAATGGTAAAAAATATACAAGCAAAATTTCAAGGTGTATTGATGCACTTGGTAAAATCAGAGTTATTTTCAAGAATATTTCAGTTAAGCAGTATTCCTTGGGTTATATGACATCATCAAGAGTGTGAAAGTGGAAATATTGCTTGAAAAATGATCTATCATTACACTAGGGGTATCAGATAAGATATGAGCATCATCACTCGGTGTAAACATCCTAGATTCGTAGGGGATAAATAATATTAACAACAACAAATTTATAAAATATGTAAACAAACATTGGTATGTATATCACCCAGTACCGGTTACAGAGATAGAAGATGACACCATTCTATGAGATTACACCACCTACACAGACAGGAAATTTTAAGTAAATAGGCTAGACATTATTGTCAAAAATCAAAAAGAAATATTGATTACGAATTGATAAGGCTTGTATAGCGGACTGTAAAAAAAGCAACCAAGGAATTTGAAAAACTATCAAAGTATAAAAGTCATAGAGAAAAAATGTATATTTTTTTTAATCATTTCACTCCGAGCAAGGCGGAAATGCCACTGATGAGCGGGGGGCTACATAAGTGTAAAAAGATTAATTAGGAGAGAGTGAAGAGGAATACAAACCAGTTAGAAAGGAGCAATAGAAAGGTGAGAATGCAGGTGTGATGACAGTTTCAAAGGTAGAGAGGAAGGAAAGGATATACGGGGTGGGGAGAAAGAGCTAGAGTCAAGTGGTTAATACATGAGTATTGACATTGCATTTAAATTCCTGGTGGTTGTAGCCATAATACAAGAATAGTACCAGTGATAGTACTTAGAATGATAAAAAATGGAACAAATCAAGACATTGAAAGAATCCCTGGAAATCCAAGCATAAGTGATGTACAAGATATTGTCTTGTTAAGTACAACAGAGTAAGAAAAACTTTATCCATGTAACGCGAGGGATGTTATGGAAAACATAAAAAAAAGAAATGTGTTGGGACTTTCCGCAGAATTGGTAGGTAGGGTTACCATAGCAGAAAGCGAATTATGATGAAAAGGATACGATAATAATAATAATAATAATAATAATAATAATAATAATAATAATAATAATAATAATGATAATAATAATAAAGGCAACAGCAACAAAAATATAAAATACTACTTGTTGACTCACCTTGTTCAGAGGATGAAAGAATGAGTATATAAGGAAAAATTTAGAAAACCCTTAGAGAGTCGCATACAGAAGACCTTTGAATGTAAATGTATTCCATAACTAATGTATAATCGTATTGAGACGATATAAGACCTGCGATAAAATGCAACGAAAAAGATGCAGTACGAAAAACTATTCGGCAAATAATTATGTTTTCATTTTGAGTTTGCTTTTCTATAAGTTGTATACTGGAAACAAGGAAAAAAGTGATTGTCAGTGAAGAAATAATGACTTAGACCTGAACGTATTGTTACGTTTTTGCTTTTGCACTTAGCAGTGTGATTTGTGGAGAAAACTGTGGAAACTAAATGCTACTTTAGGAGGCATTTATGGCTGTATTCTCCGAGAATTCGTGATATACCATAATTTCTCTCTGCCTATCTCTCTCTCTCTCTCTCTCCCCCACACACACACATACACAGATATATATATATATATATATATATATATATATATATATATATATATGTTCATGTGTGTATGTATATGTGAACATGTGTGGAGAGAGAGAGAGAGAAATCATTCGTTTAATCTGACAATCTTTTTGATCACTGTAAACGTCACTGCAGAGCGGCTACACATGTTTGAGAAGACATACCAGTTATTTCCGAACAGTGAAATTAATGTCTCATAGCTCGGATCATCGAACGTATCATTAAAGAAAATATACCTCTCGATAGGGATCGATAGTGCATTCCTTTTTTTTTTTTTTTCGCTTTTCTTTTGTCCTGGAAAAAAATTATATTAGAAAACTCCATGAGAATACCACGGAAAACACGAAGGCAACATGTAAAGAAACCTTTCAAACTTTCGAAGATATCCAAACAAACACAAACAGACAAAATTCAAGAAAATTACATGATTCAGGAATATGCAGTCTAAAATTGGAATACTCAGGATCTACATTGTCGTCATGACAGGAAATCACAACGTAAAAAAAAACAAAGAAACGGCAGTTCACTCAAATTTAACATAAATATTCTAATCAAATATTAATATCTCAAAATCTAAAGCAATTACAAAGATGCAGACATTCATCTAATTTAATAAAAATTATTCGCTACTTTAGAATGACAGTTGATAGTCTAAATAATATGTCAAAAGTAAAACTTAAAGAAAGGAAAGATAACTTGCAAACGATCATCAACTATAGCTTGAATGTAGTTATTCTACATAAATAAACAATGTATTTATATATATATATATATATATATATATATATATATATATATATATATACAAAATATCTTTAATTAAATATGAAATAAGGAAAATTGTATTAACTTATGTAAAGATTTTTAGCATTCTAACATTATTCTGTTTTTTAAAGATCTACAATATAACAAATTGCTCATAATTTGCATCATTCTAGGTGATTTCGGTCACTTCTATAGCCATTTCCTTATTGTTTATGTCTCTGGTGTCGTTATTTATTCTCATATTTTGGTTGTTACTATGTAATTTATATTGTTTTGTTTTCTCTCCTACCATCAACCTAATATTATTTGATAGTGGAAATAGAGTATTGAATATTTTTAAATAAAAAGATGCTCAGGTGAATTCCTATTGCCCGCAGCAGTGGAGAACTTAAACTTAAAAGTTTCTTTTTAAAAATCAAAGTAAAAATATTTTACTACGTAATTGTCAAAACATGAGTAACAAAACTAAAAACAGAGACATTAGCACCTTTGTAAAAGACTGTAGAACTGGCCGAAAAACACAAAAAAACATGAATTGAATTTCCCTTGTTGTCCGTAATTAATAAAAATATTTTTATCAAATGGTTGCAGCCCAAGAATATATATATATATATATATAGTGTTTCAAAACTATATTTATTACTGTAGATCACGAATATTTAAAAGTATTTTATTTTGTTATAATTTACTTTGAAAATTCATTAGAAATTGAACCTCTTATAGAGGCCAAATAAAATATGATAAGCCGACGTGATTTTCCTGATTGCAAAATAATAATATGATTTGTGGAAGGAAATTCAAAAACAAATGCACGTGTTTTTCTTCTAATTGCCCTTTCCTTTATGAGGACATATGTCATCATTGGATTTCACATCTCTATATTCCTAGCTGATCTTAGCACGATTTCTCATGTCGCCCCTCCCAAAACCCGTCAAGTATGTTGCGCGCTGCTTTCCCCGGTTTCTCTTTCAATCTATCAGACCTGTGAGTATCAGACTCTCCAGATCTATCAGACCTGTGAGTATCAGACTCTCCAGATCTATCAGACCTGTGAGTATCAGACTCTCCAGATCCTATTTCATCATTTTATGTCACAAGTATATCATGTGTCTTTTCCTGGTGGTAAGTATTATATTCCTTTTCGTTTCCATTTCTCTGTAAAACATCATCATTGCTCACAAGCTCGGTCCACAAGCTCGGTCCATGTTATACGCAACATCTCTATTTAGAACCACATTTCTGTTGCTTCAATTCTCTCTTTCATCTTTGATGAGATTGTCCAGCAGTCACTGCCTATTGAAGAACAGACATCACATAAAACCTAGTAATTTCCTTTTAATTCGATATTAGTATATCGAAAACATAACACTTAATTCAGTCAGTTAAGTGTCATACGTGAGACACGCTTTGGCGATCATGTCTCGAAAGAGACATGACTGACGATTATCCCGCATCAGGTTGCCATCAGGTTTCTGCGGTAGACTGGTCGCCTACCAAGGCTATAGAACCCAATTTGTCCTGTTATTTAGCCCGTAACTGGAGGGAAGACACGGATAAATACTTTCCCAAGGGTATTTGTGGGTAAATGAATGCAAGGAATTCAAGTGGAATTCGAAATCGGCTTCACGATTTCTCATTCCGAGCCGATATCCGCTGCACCATAAAGCAAATGCAACAGTTAATTACAAATTCTTAAATTGCACTTCATTATTTTACTGTTTTGAAAATTTTCATACTGCATATGAGTACTTTGCAGGTTATTTAAAGCCAGAAAATATTTTTAGATCACATGACATTTTTGGTGAATATAATAATGATTTAATGATATGCGTCTTACTAATGAATCCACAACTGAAGATGGGATAAATTCATATCGTTACTAATGGTATTTGCGCGTAAATAAATAGAAAGAACCAAACTAGAATGAGAAATCGTCTCCCTGATATTCAATTCCAAGCTATTAACATTACACAAAAGCACCCAGCAAAGCACTGCACCTGATATTATCAATTGATCCCTGACCAGGTTTGACGCTGCTTAACTTTGATGCTCGTACGGAAACCTGTGATTAAACATGAAGCCGTTAGCCCATTTAAAGAAATAATTTGCAAATGAATATATTTTGTTTTGGTTTCATTAGGGGTCTCAGTATGCAGTTTATAGCTACATGAACCCCCTATTGAGTATCACAGCTCATCAGTACGGTTAGACTCCGATTGAAACCCAGGATTGAAACCCGACCGAAATGGCGTCAGTCGGCGACTCTAACCCTGGGCTATGGGCGTTCGGTGGAAGTAGGCAGACTTTTTAGCGCATATCATTATAAGCTAGCTCGCTCTAATTCATTTCACTGAATAAGCGATGCGTACATGCCAGAATAGCTACTGTTTATCAAAGACTACTATTTTTCCAGAGTGCTCAATCAGGGTGTGAGAGCGTATTTTCTAAACATATGCTGTTGAATGTAAGAGACAATGAATGTCTATAATGTTTAAACATGAGCCGTTATGAACGTCGTATTTTGGCTTTAATTTCAGTTAAAATACGACGTTTAGCACGGCTCATGATTAAACATAATAGACATTCATTGTCTCTTATATTTAACAGCATATGTTTAGAAAATTATTTGCTGCCTCGATACACTATATATATATATATATATATATATATATATATATGTATAATCCTCCGTTTTAGGCACGTATCAACGTTAAATGAAGAAACGTTCAGTTCATAATATGCAACTGATGATTGCATAATGCATGATACTCCGAGTTCTGCTTAAATCGTAGAATAATATGCATATTTATAAATTTATATTTTTGCTCTATTTTACCGCATTGAGTTTTATTATTTTAACACCTGATTAATATTTATATATTGATGTGTGTCCGTGCGTACACACACACACACACACACACACACACACACGCATGTATATATATATATATATATATATATATATATATATATATATAAATGTGTGTGCGTGTATCTGTCTGTCTTTAGATGCGTATATATATGTGTGTGCGCGCTCGTGTGTTACGAAATATCGGGAAGGGTCACTTAGTTTAACGCCCTACGTGAGCGAATTCAATGTCTTCCTATTTAACCCGTAGCTGGACGGCGAAGAGATGAATTAATATCTTTACCATGGATATTTGTGCGTTAGTGAATGCAACGAATTCAACTGGAATTCATGCTCGGCTTTCCGACCCGATATCCACTGCAACATATCCACGGACAACGGAGAGGGTAACGAAATATTAATGGCAAAAATGCGACTGTGTATATATATATAGCAGAAAAAATGGTTGAAAGTGAACAATGAAAAATATATGAAGAAAAATAATTGGTAAGAGAATAGAATCTGAGCAAATGCTGAAAAGGAAAAAAGGAAGATAAACAGATATCAGAGAAAGAGCCACCTATATTGATAACCAACCAACCCACAAATCAACCATAAGTAGCGCTATTCTACAAAAAATGTCAGCATGGCGTTGAGTGATTAAGAAATGCAGAAGCAGGAACAGAGAATTGGTTTCAGGATATTGGGTCTGGAAAGGCAGTCGTGGATTCAACCGATTCATGTTTTTCTCTGCTTGATTTCGGAAGTGGTGTTCGGGTGGGCTTCGCAGGAAGCGGAATGCTGTACATGCCTCTACTACGCCCCGCCCACAAGGCATCGACTTTATACGAGGAGGGGGATTAATTCCTTCACAGTGAAGTGGTCGCTCATAGAAAAAAATACAGATTAGAAAGGATGGCGACCCTCAAAATAATCCACTCAAATATCAGCTCTTTTTATTTAAGCGCTACTTTCAAGATAACTGAAGGAATAGAAGAGAAATGCAGGAATGGATAAGGTTAAAATCAGGAGAAGTGTCATGTATTATAAGCATTTTTTCCGAAGAAAATGATGATGAAAGACGGAAATCCGAGAGAATAATCAAAGGTTGTGAGACGAGAAAGATGGATGATGGAAGTGGGTAAGTAGAAGCCTATATAGTAAATCCTGACAATATAGAAGGCGTAAATATGAGGAAAGAAATTACAGAAAATTAGAAGAGAATGTAATACAGAAAGGGTGTGGATTGGAGAAAAGAGAGAAAATAAAGAAAGTGAGGTTAAGCGTGACAGTTAAAATGTAAGAGCAAAAGAACAAGAATTGATACAGAAAAAAGTATCTGGATGTGCGTTGTGGTGCAGTGAATACGGGCTCTGGACGTGAAATCGGAGAACTGATTTCAAATTCAATCCAAATTCACATATACCTTTGGGGAAAAGTATTAATCCAAAGCTTCTCTCTTCAAACTTGCGTTAAATAGTAGAATAGACTGGGTTTATAACAGAAAGTAATGGTAACCTGCTGCGGGAAAATGTTCTGCCCATTCAGTCATGTCTCTATCGAGGGAGATATGATAGCCCAAGTGTGCATCACGTATGACATTTATCTGATTGATTTCAAGAAAGAGGACAACTTACCAACTACGAGAACCAGTTGTATCCAGAGATAAAGAGACAGTATTTCCAAGTGTTATTCATCCACTTCTATGGTAGTGAATTTTGGGCAATCTACTCACGGATGGGAAGAAAATTCGTGGAAACAGAAAAGTGATTCTACAGAAGAACGCTTAAAAGTTCATAGCACGAAGTGAGTAAGCAACAATAAACTCATACGGGAAAGAGCAACAAGAAGAGCATTTCTATTTTTCTTCTTCTTCTTCTCCTTCTTCTTCTTCTTCTTATGCCGTGTCCTTTCAGGACGTAGGAGATCATAGACTTCCACTCTGCTCTGTCTTTTTCTCGCTACCAATATTTTCGACTTCGCATCCTTCCCAAACACGGCACCGCCATTAATTTGCTCCAGCTTATCAAGTATGTCTCGCACTACTTTCTCTTGTTTATCTTTCTGTGTATCTGCCTTGTAATTTTCCAGCTCTTCTTTCTCATTATATGTCCTCGGAATCTTATCTGCTTCTTACTGATATTAATTGTGAGTTTTCTTCTCGCTTGTATCCTTTTCCACACTTCATCGTTGCAGACGGGCTCCGTCCATAGCATTCTCAGTATTCTTTTGTAAAACCAGATTTCTCCTGACTCAAGTCTCTCCTTTATCCTTGATGCGATCGTCAAACATTCACTTCTAAACAGAAGGACAGATATCACATAGCTATCAAGCACTCTTTTCTTTGTTTCCAATGATATTTTCATTTTGAAATGCGTCCTTTGCCATTCCAGTGCATCTGTGCATCTCAATTTCGCACTCTCCATCCTCTGTCGGAACACTTCCCAGGTGTTTAAATTTCTTGACTTGTTTTATTTTAGTTTCACCGACTGTATTTGGTATTTTGAGATTTTATTTTCGCTGATTGCCATAGGTACAATTTTCTGGAAGTTTATGCTCAATTTTACTTCTCGCTTTCTTTTGCTACTTTAAGAATCAGAAAAAGACGGCTGATGTGTGTCTGACCACGTCTCGTGTATCAGACGAAGAAGAACACGTTTAGCAGCCTCTAACAGCACACGTCAAATGACGCTAGCATGTCATACATCTCGTACTGCCACATGGAGGGCTTGTCTAAATGCAGTTCCTGTATCCTCATCTCTTACAACGTGTGCATGTTTTTTTTTTCCATCTGATCACTCACCACAGAAGAAGATTTGCCAATGGTTTTTTACGTAAACTACCGATCTGATCTTTGGTCTTTCAGTCATGTTCAAAGATGAGCCAACTTTTGCGAGATATAGAATAACAATTTGAACAACTGAACAATTGTGCTTGGATCGGAATATCCATGCTACAATATATGCTAGCCACCAGCATCAGTTTACCATTAATGCTTAAGCTTTAATTTTAAGTCCATATGTTCATCCAGAATTCATCTTAATGGAGTTATCGACAGGGAGATCATATGAACACACTTTTAGGATGCATGTGATTCATACCTGATGCAGCTTCAACACATTTTAGTCCCATTGTTCACAATAAACTGACTGATATATACCATGACAGATGGGTAGATAGGGAAAAACCTGTTCCATAGCCTGTACGGCCTTCTGTTATCAATCCTTTCCATTAATATATGCATTAGACATTAATCATGCAGAAACTTTGCATCAACGTTTTTTTGGGGCCTACGAAAATATTCGAAACTCTTTGAGAGTATTTGAAAGTGTCCGCCAGTCAATTATCAGACGACAGCATGCCAGCGTTTAAGCAAGCGACAGACAGTTTAAAAAAAATGCTGAGTTAGTGTGCTCATGTACAACAATGACCTTGTGAAAATAGCCTTGTAGGGACATTTTACCTTTTTTGGTGTTTGAACCCGCCCCCAAAGTTTTAAAAATATCTTTGGAATGTATCTTGTAAGGCACATTGACAGCTTCCTTGTAGTTGTAGCTGTAAGTTGCGAAATATTCATGAGTAAGAGTGCTGTGTATCTGAGAAAGAGCGTTTGTAAATATGAAAGTGAACACTGGGATCAACGCAATGTGGCAATTCTTTTTCATGCTTGAACCTAATAAAGCCAAGCCTAAACATTGCCTTGAAAACATTGTCTCACACCGCTTCTTTTTTATCCCATTGTGATATATGGGGGTACACTTTAATATTATATATATATATATATATATATGTGTGTGTGTGTGTGTGTATGTATGTATTATTTTAAATTCAAAAGGATGAGCAAATAGGTAAATCCCAAATATCCGATCCTATTAATATAAATTTTATTAATCTTAAAATTGATTAAGCTTTTAACTTTAACCCCTCATAAAGAAAACTCTTCTGTCGTTTCGACATAATTCTTACAACAAATTCGCTAACCAAAATTTAATTAGTGCCTAGTGGCAGAAAAAATGGACGTGACTGAATGCAAAAATCTCAGCAGTACTTGAGAAAAACCGCTTACGCATTACGACCTGGTTACCGCCGGCCAGTGAACCAAAATATTCAACTAATTTTTGCTGTATGAATACTAAAGTTGTCTAGTCTGAGGGACCGTAATCTTTACATTCAAGTGTAATCAATTAAATAATACCTTCCTCAAAGCATGATCAACCAGTGAATGGGTCCGTCGGTACCATCAATCTTGGAAAATATATAAGAGTTAATTATTTTTCTCTCCCTATACGAATATCTATAATATACGTTTATTTTTACCAGTAACAAAATATATCCTTAAAATATACGATGTATAAAAGCGTTACAAAGTATAGTGAAGCTGGGTATGCATCAGCTTTTTCATAGTGACATTTAAATTTGTCGATTCATTGCATTGGATAATGCTTCTGGGAAACTCGACTGGTTGTGTTACAGTACAGTTCTAATTCTAAGGGCCAGGAGAAAACGTACTAAGAGCCACCAGGGATAGGGAGGGGAGACGTGGAAAGCTATGATCGCCTACGTTCTGAAAGGATAGGGCACATAGAAGAAGAAGAAGAAGAAGAAGAAGAAGAAGAAGAAGTTTCGACGAAAATAATTTGGCGCCAACCCTGACAACACCGTAAGATCTACACGCATGACACTGCCAATCAAAAACGGAAAGGCGCAGACACTTGGTCAAGGTGCAATTGTTAGCAAGCTTCTCTTGCTATAACCATTAGTTGAGTTCGATCCTAACAGAGTACCTCTTAATTTCGGCCTTGTGTAAGGTCTAATATACGCTTAAAAGATTATCATAAATATGTAGCCGTTACTTTAGACATTTTTTAATTAAAGAAAAAGACTAAGATTGATGTCACTAAAACGTTTTTCTGTAACAGTTCTTCAACATGAACAAGTATTTCTTTTACTTTCTTTTAATTTACTCTGTCTGCTATTTTATTTTCTTCCAACTAGCAGAATGTTCATCCTTTCTCACCATACCTGTCCATAGTTCTTGCAGTGTCCATTTCAAAACCTACACCTGTTGATATGTACACATATCAGGTTACACAGATTTAGAAGGATGGTACCCCCTACATATGAATTGCTCGAGCCACAAGATAGCAAGTAGGTCCCACTCTTTTATTATGAAACCGATAAATTGTAAAATTCTACTCCATCAGCTTCTTTTTGCGCACTTTTCTCCTGTGGAATTCCCTTCTGCTTACTTGCTTTTCCGAGAGCTACAATCTCCAAAAATTTAAATGTAAAGTCAATAGTCATCTCTATCTCACTAACTCGCCTCCTTCTCTCTCTCACTTTCATGCTCATTTCTCCGTCCACCTCACTCTCATCAGTATTCTCAGCCTTCTCATACTCTTTTCCTGACACTCCCTATAACCTATAACTTTTTTTCATAACATTCCTCCTATATAACCCCCTGCACATCAGTGTTTGGTGTGACGATTATAAAACAAATTGCTGTGAAAAAACCAGACACATCTTCAATGTCTGATTGAGCAAACGTTAACACATGCAATCAACCCAACCAGTATTTCAAATGGCAAAGAATGAATTTTAAAACTGTCTTCATAATTGCTACAAGCCTAATATTTTAGGAAACAGCAAGCTAATCAACAACATTTATTTCTTAGTCCAGCAAACAGACAGATGCAGTGATCTCGTATTATTTTCACATTTTCATCACTCGTCTAAAAATGTTTCAATGTTCAAACAAGCATAATCTTAATCTTTAGAATGCAGACAAGAACACATTTGTTCGCCATCGAAGAATATTTTACGTCTTATCAGAAATAGAAATTTTGAACTTCATATTTCGCCCTTTTCTATTGACATTTCTCAGAGTACATTTTGAAAACGGAACCTTTATAATGATCAGCATGTACGTTGTGGTGCAGTGGATATCTGCTCGGAACGAGAAATCGAAGAGTCGAATTTGAATTTAAGACGAATTCGTTGCATTCATTTATGCGCAAATACCCTTGGGAAATGTATTAATCCGTCGCTTATCCCTCAAGACATGGGTTAAATAGCAAGACAAATTTGAGTCTAGAGTCTTGTTTGACAATCAGCCTACTACAGAAATTAATGGCAAACTACTGTGGAAAAATCTTATGCCCAGACAGTCATGTCTCTTTCGAGACATATTCGCCCAAATGTGTTTCACGTACGGCACTTAACTGGCTGATTTAAAATTATAATAATACTTGTTATTGAGATTCTTTAATTACGAAATTAAATCTAAGACCTTATAATGCAATATGCATAAAAACTATCGTATGGCGCCGAAGAGAATAAAAGGTGACTTGGTTCGCATAACGCTGGTTTTCCGTGGTCTTTGTAAGAGGTAATTATGGGTTTCTAAACACTTGTTCATCACTGTCTATAAATCGCCAAAAATACGATGTTTCTTTACAAACACAGCTAGTGCTCCTAATTTTAAAATATAAATCTTTTTAATTACATCTATTCATGTCTGTTCAATTTTTCCTTAACTTGATTTAATGCTGTGGATGGTAAAACAGGTTTCAGTTTAAATACAGGTGTCGACTCTTTTTTACATGTAATTTTGCTGAACATTTGAAACACCTAACTCACCCGAGAAAACACCCAAAAACACCTTTTCAATTCTTCCTATAAATTTTGACTCTGGTTTATTAAACTGGTTGTTTGTCCACTTCCATTTGTGCAGTAAAATTCTGTAGGTATATCTCACAGCTCAAACTATTCTATCCAGTCCGTACCGAATAAGTTTGTAATATTTTTAACATATAAGCCTTAACTTTTAAACACCTGTTACGGAATGAGCCGGTAAGAATCATTTCGCCAATAAGATATAATTTATCACCTGAAATAGTAGATGCAACTTTTGAATTCCTTCTTAATATAGGTTTTTTGTTTGTTTTCCATGTAGATTAATTGATTGTTTTAACATCAAAACAAAGTCTTTACACTTTTACACTCCATGTTAAGTATTCCAGTACATGTTATAAAATCTTTCTCTTCTTTTTTTATTGGATTCATACATTTCTAACATGTATTAAATGAGGAGCTTTTCTCAGTAAAAATTTTTATCAGAATGTTTTCAACTTATATTATATAAGGAGTTTTTCTCACTAAAAATCTTTATCAGAATATAAACAAATTTCTTTTTTTTCTCGGTAGTACAAAATTACAATATTGTTCATGTTCTACTCGTGCCTTTTCAACAAGAACCTTGTTTTTTTTCTCCTTTTTTCAGATACTGCATTCTTCTCTGGAAATTTGTTCGTATTTTCTAAAATAAAGAGAACGGTTAATTCCGTCATCTAAATTGTATGTAAATTAACCTATGGCATTCACCACCGCGTCAGGAGGGAAAGAACTTGAATAATTTTCCGGTTTTTTTTTTCGTATTATTTCAATCAACATTTGATGTTGTTTCTAGAGATCCAAAAATTTCTGATGTTGCTGTTGTTGTTGTTGTTAAGGATTTTTTTAAACACAGAAGCCAATATGTTTACCATATTTGAAGAATATCTGTTTTGTTTCTTCTTTTTTTTACACACACCAAAGTGAAAAAATAAGCCAACGTGTTTCAAAATTTTTGTCGCGACTGTTATCAAGAGCGCCGAAGCTTCAAAGTTTTCTTTCCTCTACTTGTTATTACTATAATTAGGATCTATATCCTCGTCACCCATGTTATATCTTGTATGCGTTTCGATTCCTAGTCTCCACTGTTATAGCTCGCTTTCCAGCAGTTACAATATTAAGTCTAGTTTAGGTTACACGCTGTGACATCTATTAGAAATATTCTGATTGACACCAACATAATTTTAGGCTCACTTGGAGTTCTTTAAATATCTAGACCAGTTTATTTGTGTCACCGAGGGTGTACCATTTACGCCATAACTCTGTGTGTGTGTGTGTGTGTGTGTGTGTGTGTGTGTGTGTGTGTGTGTGCACGTGTTTATACACACATTTTTTTATTGAATAACAACAAAGGTTCATATATTTCAAATTTAATATAGTTTTCTCAACTTCCGATCTACGTCGGGAATAAGTGCCATACGTGATACTCGCTTGAACGATCATGTCTCGAAAGAGACATAATTTACTGGGCAGAACATTTTCTTGCAGTAAATTTACATTACTTTCTGCGATAAACTGGCTGCAAACAAGGCTATAGAACCCAATTTGTCTTGCTATTTAACTCATAGCTGGAAGGAGACGAGATGGATTAATACTTTTCCCAAACTCATCCGAGAGAACATCCGGAAAACATTTTTTCAATACTTCCTTTAAATTTGTACCTTGTTTTATTACACTCTATTTGTGTGTATGTGAATGCGTAGTGTGATCGTATGGATTAAAATTATTAAATTGTCCAAACTTCATTTTCATCCATTTAACATTACTTTATTAAATGCGTATTATTAAATTGTCTTTGGCAATTTCAGACGTTTCTAGTTTACAAGAATTACAAATTTAAAAGAATCTACAAAATGTTACTGGCACACTTCCAACAAGATCTGCAGCATTAATATTGCCATTTCCAATATAACACTGAAAATGGAAAGGAAATATATTCTATGCTACAGGCTGACATTGACAGGTCAACAGATATTTTTATGCACATCCAGTTCACATCTGCTCCGATGATCCATCCTGTCGTGATCAAAGAACAACATTTTGTGCATCCTCACTACCTTCTGTAGGTTCTTAGGATCAAGGCCATACTCTATATCGATGTCAACACAAACCCGAGCCATGGCAGTCGAAATTTAAACGTACTGATCTTATTCAACTATTTGTTATACTCCCTTTCAGTTCAACCAACTGAGATATCTGCTGCTTGGAGCAAATTAATTTTTTATCGAAACAAATCCATTTGTAACTGGAAATGACTTGGAACTCAACCAACCGAAACATATAGCAATATTATCTTAGAAAAGTAGCATTATAAACCGCAGAATTTTTCTGTGGGTGTTGAATAACGAAAAATATATCAGAGCAAATATTTTTAACTGCATTTAATTAATGTGTCTATATACGAGTAGTCAGCCAATAATTCTCTTTTTAAACCGTTTCAAAAATCGAAAAGTATTCAGAGAATAGTATGACATCAGTCGCTCATGAGAAACCATGAAACTGCTTCATAAGTCTTACGCCTTCTCCAGAGCACAGGTAGGATATTCTTTTAGGAGATATCGGTAGTTGCCTCTTCACGGGAGAGGTACAGTCCAATTCAGCCTTGCACCGACATCGCCGTAAAAGTTTTCGGAAGAGAATGAATATGATATTGGCTTGTCTTAAGGGATTTGGAAACTAATTTGAATTCACAGTAGTCTGTCTGCTAACCATGGATACTTAGTAGTTACTCATGGTTGGAGGTTTCCAATTCAGAGTTTAGACTTCTCCTAGACCGGTTGCTACGAAAGGCACTAGCACACAGTCTGTCCTGCTATTTATCCATAGCTTGAAAGAAAAGAGTTGGTTGCATGCATTTCTTAACGAATGATATTGGAACGTAAATGAATTAAATAAAATTGAATGGAATTCAAACTCGGCTATCAGATTCCATACAGCAATCCATTACTCCACCCTGCGTACATATTCAAGGTAATTTATACATAATAATACAATGATACACACATATTTTATGATTATTATGTTTATACAAAATGATAAACTTAATATAATAAATATTTCACCGAAACGGTAAATATGTAATATTAAGAAATTCTATAGTTCTTTTGTTAAAATAAGTCATAAATTGGAATAATAAAGATCGATAACAGAAAATCGCCATTCTCTAGCAAGTATTCTAATCAATAGGATTCATGATAAACCTTTCCAAAAAATAAATTATGAACTGGAATTAAACGAAAAGCAGTAAAGTAACATTCCTTTAATTCACTATAAGAATTCAACAGGTGGAATTATTAAATAAAAAATAATTCCTGATTCATCGGCGTATAGATCAGTTATAACAAATTTAGTATAAGAGAAAAGGAAATTGAACATAGAAAAGGCTGCACCAGCGGTAGTTTTACTCAAAACCACTAATTTTTGCGAAATATGAAAATTGGAAACTTGTTCTTAAACAGATCAAAACTTTCATTTGCAAAGCCGTTCGGATATATCAAAACTGTCAGATGTCTACAGATACTTAGATATATGGTTAAGAAGAACTTTGAGCAAGTGATGCCGGAGGATCTCGACAATGTTCATCCTTATTTGCAGACTGACAAATAAAGTTCACAAATAAAAATCACAAATAAATGACTGTACAAGATAACAGAAACCGTATCATTTGAGTAAAAATTAAATGAATAGAACGTTTAAGTCAAAGACAAAACCATGTCATAATGGAGATTTTGAAATTTCACACTACTTCAAATAAAATATAGGAAAGGAACCTTCAGCATTACTGGAAAGAGCGATAACTGCTACTGAACGTTAAAAAAATGAAAACTATTTTGTAATTTCTAAGAGAAATAACTTATAAACTGAAACCGACAGCAGCACTCGCTGCTCGGTCAAAAGATGCGAAATGTTTACATTTAGAGAAACGTCTGATATTATAATTACCATAACTAAATAACATAGAAAGGTTTCAGGCTTAACTTATACATATGCAAATTTGACAAGAAATAAATGAGTGATATGAACAGTGGCAAACCTATACAAAAAGTCAGTGTCAGACACAAGGTATATGCTATAGTAAAGGAATTGCCAGGTGAACACTTGAAACTTGCTCTGTAGACAATGTATCATCATCTTAGCACGACCGGTCTATCGGAAACCATCCTGATAGCCAAGCAGAAAATATAAAATGTGTTCACTCTCTGGTTCCACACTTTAATTTATCTATATATACATTCAGTCTTCTTTAATTCATTATTTTATTCCCTGGAATTAATTTATATACAAAGAGAATAATTCTAGTTCTTTCTTTTTCTTCAACCAATAGTACATTTCTTTCATTAAAAATTCTGTTCGGTGCTGTTGCCGCTGTCTCAGGCATGATGAATCGAGATTATCGCTTTCCTCTTCTTGGCTGGTATGATTATATGCTTTGCTGTTTCAGGAGTATTTAGAGAAATGTTGTTTGGTGTAGGCTGTTCAGATGAAAGTTGGTAACATTTAAGAGACATTCCTAGAAGTCTGAAGAGAAGAGAATAATGTTATGCCTTAGAGTAACATATCGAGCAACACCTGAGCCGTTAGCTTACTTTTGTGTAAGGGTCAAAAGTGTTTTGATGACAGTCTGAATAACTTTCTGTGTATCTTTGTGAATGTATCCTAATCAATGCTGTCTTTTCTTTCAATGAAATGTTTCGTTCTTGTGATATATTGATGTTTCACTGAATAAGGGAACATTTTCAATATATATATGGTTAAAATGCTTTTAATTTATGTCAGTAGATAAAAATAAGCCCATGCAATAACATTACACATTCTCTCATTGGTACACAAACACATATATCGGGTGGATGTGTGTTTTAGAGCAGTTGCTTTCAACTCGAACTGAGAAATCTGAGATCCGAGTTCGAATTTCAGTGGAATTGGTTGTGTTCTCTTACCCGTAAATAAACTCGGGAAAGTTATTAATCCATTTATTGTATTTCCAGCTGTGGGTTAAATAGTAGGAGAGATTGGATTCTAAATCCTTGATTGTCAACCAGTCTATCGCAGAAAATATTGGCAACCTACTACGAGAAAATCTTCTGCACGGTCAGTCATGTCTCTTTCAAGACTTGATCGCCCAAGCTTGTATCAACTGGCTGAGATGTCGGTTACGTTATTATGTGTGTGAATGACAAAACGAACAACATTTATGTTCAAAATTAAAGAAAAATAATGTATACATGTATCAAGCGATGAACGATTTTCTTTTTTAAAATAAAATATGTATGTGATAGAATCATGTATGAATGTGAGGGTTTATAAGTCGGTAAAGTATGTGTAGGAATTTTAAAGCTAAATACAGTTCCGTTTAAAACGTGCGTTGTGGTGCATTGGATATCGGCTCGGAACAAGAAAACGGAGGAGCCGAGTTCGAATTCCAGCTGAATTCATTGCATTCACTTACGTGCTAATATCCTTGGGAAAGGTATTAATTCGTCTATTCCTTCCAGTTATGGGTTAAATAACAGGACAGATTGGGTTCTATAGCCTTGGTCGGCAACCAGTCTACCGCAGAAAGCAATGGCAACATACTGCGGGATAATATTCTGCCCAGTCAGTCATGTCTCTTTCGAGACATGATCGACCAAGCATGTATCCAGTATGGCACTTAACTGACTGACAGTTCCGTTTAAAATTGTAGCAAAATGATGTATATAAGTATTAAGCAAATTTGTACAATTAATCTTTCCGTGATGCTAGTTAAATTAAAATGAACATAAACCTTTAAATAAAAACTACTTTAAAAACATATTATTAGCATTAATAAGAACTATAAATACTCGGTTAAAACACTACATCACTTCTGCATCTTTCTATAAATCTATACTTCATGAGTCCAACAAGTATAATTGAATAATTTAAAGTTACTTTCATATATTCAAGAATTTAAAATTTATCAGTTCTCGTTATTAAATTTATTTTCTAAACACACGCGTGTGCCCGCTTTTACACACACTAACAAAGACACACGCACCCATTGTTTTTATATTTATTTTTCGATTTGTGCGAAATGTTTGTATATATTGTGTGGATATTTGGGCCTTTTATATGTCTGTTTGTGCGCCTTGGATTTAGTGTGATTCTAGTGTTGTTTTTTTATATTAGATCTTTTTCGCTGTCATGATTTTTGTATAAGTGTCGGTTGTTATATGTGTGTCTTTTTAATTTTCATGAGATTTCCGGCACCATCGCTGGTGCAATGCTACGTTGTATACTTCACCTCACTTGAAATTATTATCTCTTTACTATGCTAACCTAACCTATTTTTTTTATGAATAATCTGAATTAAATTAATTTTTTGATTTTTCCTGGCTGATGTCTTTTTTTACAGATTCCCGAAACAATTTCTAGATTTATAAACTTCCAATTATGTATTGTGTACTATATATATATATATATATAGATAAAGACCTTTGTGTGTGAGTGTGTGTGTGTGTGTGTGAGAGAGAGAGAGAGAGAGAGAGAGAGAGAGAGAGAGAGAGAGAGAGAGAGAGAGAGAGAGAGAGAGAGACATCAGCGAGTCAGCAGTCAGTCAGTCCATAACGGGCAGCGTCGGCTTAGATCATTAGAGTGACAATTACGAAGCATCGTCGTCTTATTTCATCGCCTTTACTACAAGTTATTAATTTTTACCGCCAGTAATGAAAGCTCTTGCTGGGTGTTTTTTCTCTTAAAGAGTGCTTTATTATTTTCCTGTTTTTTTTTTTACCAATAATTCGTCAAGAAGTGAAAACATATATTTATCCTCACTATTATAATAAAAACTGTTGTGAATTAATCATATATATAACATGTACATTTAAAAAGTGATAAATCAGATTTTACACAAGGTAAGTTGACGGCATTTTCGTTTTGATTAAAAGTAAAAACAAAATTATAAGATTAAAACCAATATTTGAAAAAAAAGCTGATATATATGGTGATTTTCAAAGCGTAGCTTACATTGGGCACAATTCAGAAAGTATTGGATACCAAGTGAAGATCGAACTACCTACACAGTTGTAATGATTCTTACGAGACAAGCTGGCTAATAATTACACCACCTCGAGGTGCCCCTAAAATGTACATATGAACTCATGGTTAATAAAAAAAATATATTGCTCGCTGATATAGAAATCTAATCTAATCAATTTACTTACCCATATAGAAAACAAACTAGTACAAACGCTTGCATTCTAAAATATGATAGCCAGTGCCAATATATATATATATATATAACATAGTACACTTGGTATGTAATCCAGGTAAATTCTTAAAGAGACGAACTCAAGAGAACTCAATGATGAATTCATTTATTTAATTTAACAGAGTAATATGATTGGTAAAGGATTTTCGATTATTACAATGGATAATACATATTTCACCGCTTTGATGTTATTATCGCGGCTCGTCAGATCCAAAATAAGGGCCGCTAGCATATTATCCATGACTTGCTTTAAAATCACAAATTTATCTTATAGAGACCTCCATACGTGTTTATAATTAACCATTCTGCGTATTTTTCCTCTACTGGTATTTCTAAGTATTCTTCCGATAAGTCTTGAATACATCTGTCTGCTATTTAAATTTGCTGTTGGGAGGGGCGATTTACATCTTTCAGCAGTCATTTAGACCTGTTGAATAGTCGGCACAAATTCTGATTTTTCTTCATAATATATACCGTTGGTTCAGCTCAAGGACTATAGTCAATCTTTTTAATTACACCTTGTCTCTCTAGTCTCTCCAGTTCCTTGTCAATCAACTCTATTGACGCATACGGAACTTGATATTTTAGACGAAAAACTGGGATATCATTTTTTTTTTCAATTCAAATTTTGATCTGACTTTCATACAGAAACAACGAATCTTAGAAAAAACTTCTGAGTATTTTTGTTTTAGTTCTTTTTTTACTTTGTCTGATTTTGTAGTATGACTGTCAATTTTATTGCAAACCGAATTTAATGGTACATTAAATAAATCAAACTCCCATCATGTCTGTGCCGAATAGGTTTTGTGCGATTTGCATAACGCATGCTTTCAATTTACTTTCTGTTCCATTAAAATGAACATTTACGAAAATTTCTTCCATAAATTTTAGTTTTTGTCCTGGAACACCTCTTGCTATTTGTTTGTATTCTTCAAGAGTGAGTATTTAATTTTTTCCCAAGTATCGGGGTTAATTATCGTTAAGACCAATCCTGTATCAATCTGTAACCAAATTTTTTCTTATTTGCATAGACATTAATATATTTTCTTTGAACGTTAGCTGTTGCGTTTTCATTGGTGTAATGTACCATATTTTTCTTTCTTTTATTTTTTACTTTACGTCTGCAGTGCCATGATTTATGCCCATTTAAACCACAAGCAAAACATTTTATGCTTGAATAAACATTATTTTTCAAATGCAACTCTCCGCACCCGTAACACGGATTTATCTTGAACTGAAAATTACTTTTCTTACCTTCATTTTCCTTTTTAATCGCAGGAATATTCAAAGCTAGCAGTATAGCCCGGCGTTGCTCGGGTGTAATGAAAGCTTTAAAACTAATCCAGTCTTGGAGCTCAGACTCTGCCTAAAGAATATTTGTGTGACGTTTGGTGAGAATTGGATAAAAATTATGGATTTGTATAAAGGACATACAGACAGATTAACAGACACGCACACAAACATCTTGCCTTATATATATATATATATATTATCGATTATCTGCACTATTGTAAGAACTGCAACCTTGAAACTTCTGAATATCGTTTCTTATGTCTTTGTCTATGAGTGTATTAAATTTGATTAAAATCGGACCACTCCTTCTATAACGCGATTTTTTCGGTTATCGATTTTCGATATTTATCGGGGGTACCTCGACACAAAACCTAGCTAAGAACACTTGCAGACGCTTATAGTACAACTGTTTAAATTTTCAAGAAAATCGGTTCAGCCGTTTCGGAGTCTATAGGTAACGGATGCACACACACACGCACACACACAAAGTTTCATTTATAAATTTAGATTTATATATCTCGTGTTTCGATTTTAGCTGTGTACGCTCTTAGGTTTAATATACGCTCATACTCTTCTGTTGATCTTTGAAACGCAATTTTCTGGTCATGTTGAAGTTTTGCTAGTAATTTTGTTCGAATTTTGTTGTTTGATGGCGCGGTTAATCCTTGAATAAAAATCAAGCATTTAAACATATCAGGAGTTATTTCGTTTAACTGAAAATTCACACAATAATTTGATAACCGTGTTTGCGAAAGTCGTATAACTTTCACCATCTGGTTTTTTTAAGATTTAAACATTCCCAACGAGTGTTAAACAATGAATTTTGTTGTCCAAATATTTTAGTTAATATTTGTATAGTATCCTTGAACGATACTTCACTAGGTTGCCTGGACAAAATGTAGTTTGCGTAGTTTTCGTGTTCCGCAGCACTGAAGTTAATTTTTACTGAAGTTAATTTTTTTCATTCTTTTTAGAATTCCCCTAAAAGGGGTCATTTACTATGTAAATGCTTACAGAGTGAAATCCAAAAACAACTAAGATGTATGTTCCCAGGAATAAATATATTTGGGATATGCGATATATATATATATACACACACAAGATTGCCATTATGTAAAGGTAAAATGTACCATTGTATATGTAAAGCATTATGAAATAGTTAGGCATCATTTTAATTTTCTTTGTTGTTCGTATTGTATGAAAATCGATCGCAATTTCAGTGGCACCTCCACAACAAAGCTTATGACCATCGACACTATTTTCTTCAGTTTTGACCAAAACGCAACAACATTCTCTTTCTAAAGCTACAAACCGGTCAATTTCACAGTGCCATGTCAAGCGATTCTTTCGGACAGGGCGATTCAAATATTTTCATATTATTCCTTATAGTACACGCAGTTCATCTCAAACCCCATCTCTCCAAAACCTTTAATTTTAGATTAATCTTTCTGTCTCCCTTCGTTGGTCTTGTGTCCCGCAGTAATTTTCGGCGAATACACGATGTCTTCTTTTTGATATCAGACTGTATGATTGAGTGCATATCCTGCCAGCCGTAATATCGCAATGTCTACTTTTTCTCTTTGTTTTATTTTTCCCATTTTGTCAATAGAAGCTTTTATTACACTCACATTCGATCGACTTTATTGCAAACAGAAGACACGTGAAAAGTATCGGATCGGTGATCAACCGATAGAGATTTTAGCGGAAGATGTGTTCCGTTTACTATTCAAATTTAAGATATTTCCTTCTAATTTCCTGTTGTTCCGAAAAAACCTTTTCCACCTCGGCCTGTTTCTTTATATTAGCATTTTGAAGGCTCCTTGATGATTTCTTCATCGTAAAAAATGTGTGATCGTTAGTTTCTTGGGTCGTTGCCAGAATGATTAGGACAAAATAAGTAGTGTTTTTCCAGTGGTATATATAACTGATTCTTTAGTTTTTATCTAGTTTATTCATTTTTGGTTTAGTCGTTTTCCCGTTTGCCCCCCTGTGTTCATTTTGTATTGGCTTCTTTGTTATAGTTTAATATGTGTTTAGTTACTTGTTATGCTGGCGAGGGGACAATATGCTGTAATTGAAAATTAAATCATTGTAATTTTTCTGATAGCAATCGCAAGAATCGTATCAATAGAAAAGTGTAAAAATAAATTGCACAGATTTCACCAATGCCGAGGCAGTTTTGCTGTGTGAACAAAGAAAAGACCTTCAGAAATAAAAACGATGTAACAAATAAATTAAAAAAATGTATTGCAAAACAAGAAACATTAGAAAGAAGACAAATAAGCCTAAAGAAAATAAAACAAGAAGATGAAAGAAAATAAAGAAAAAAATATGAGAACGGCAAACAAAATACAGGTAGATAATATTGAAAGAAAAAATATTCAGTTTTAAAAATTCATTAAGAATAAAAAGCAACTGCTTTTAATTAAAAAAATAAACCTCATGACACAGAATACTAATATAGGGTGATGAGTAGAATAAAATAGACCTAATCGTGCCAAACCAGAAATGAATAAAGAAATTAATTTTATGAAAGAATTAGAGGTACATAATTATCGAGAAAGAACAAAATAGAAGAAAACTGAAAAGCAATAAAAATTGCATTTACAAAAGATTAATCAATAGAGAGATAAATAGAGATATAGAGAGAGCAAGAGAAAGTGAAACAGTTCGAACAAAGTAACTGATTTTTCAAACAAAATAGGGAAAAATGGAATGACGTAACAAAAAATTAAAAAAATAATTAAACTGCATTAAAAGTACATCGCTCATTTCCATGGTTATGAAGATATGAAAAAATATATATTAATTTTAACTAAAATTAACAATAATGGAAGCAAGAACTCTTCAGATTTCTGAGATCTTTTATTGTACTTATTTATAATATTTACATTATTCGGACTGTTTTGAGTTTTACTGTCATGTTTACGACATTTCTCATGTTGTCTCCAAGGACACACTCAGTATATAAAGTTACTGTTTAAATGACCTAAAATGGAACTGACTCAAAAACTTCTGAGTTCAATACCTGATAACAGCAGAAGAACAAAAATTTGGAGATCTGAGTTACCAAGCAGAATTAAAAGAAAATGATATACAGGCATAAACAGTAAAATAGAACAAACTACGCCGTGAATTTTGATTTGAAATTTTAATTATTATCCCCTGAAGAAAACCGTGGTGTAAAACTGCCAAAAGGCCGTGAATATTGCAATAAAGATGAGGCTTACAGGCCAATAATGTAAATAGTTTAAAGAAAGAAAAGAAAAAAGAAACATTTGAAGAAAGCCTAAATATAAATTAGTTTATAAAAATTACGAATTGGAAAATATTAAAATATCCGTTGTGAAATATTATATTCATATTGAGAATATATGTTTTTCAAAATAACAAGGAACAAGGCTCTTATCGTTTTTAATCAGCAGTCATCAGATATTAATTAAACTACTGTTCATAAATATTCGTAATCGTTTCTTTATTTCAACATTTTTTCTTCATTCTTTCAATAAAAAATGCTTCGTTAAATTATCATTTTATGATATTTCTTTAAATCATTACACCCCTATCAAGGCGTAAATACCACTATTAGGCAGTGGTTTACAGAATGTGAAAGTGAAAAGGAAGAATGAGATTCAAGAAGACAGGAGATAGCGATAAACGTTGTATTTAAATGTTTGAAGATTGTAGTTATCAGAAAAGCAAGTAAACGAAAAGGTGTTTCACAGATAAGAAGTGCATGAAAAGAAACTGTTTGAGTAAAAGTGGAATTTGTGTTAAGCTATTTTGTCTTATAATATGGAAAAGACGATGACGATCGTCTTAACTGACAAAGACGTTGACACTGGTGTGGAATAGGCGGCAGCCGGAGAGAGATTGCGCTCGCACGCGGGAGCTGGCGAAGAGTAGTTAACCAGAAATCTAAGACTCATATACTCAAAATTTCCGACGTATTTTTCGTGTTATCGCTTAATTGACGTCAATCATATCATGATTGCCGCCTTGTATTTTATGCCTTTGATGTCAATCCTTTTTCATAATCGATTGCCCGTGTTCTTATACTTTTAATGTGTAATCATATCTTTGTTGGCTATTGCCTTTCAAATATTTATTGTTAGAATCTATCGCCACCAATCTCGGCCAGAATATCATTTTGTCAAACATATTTTTTCTCCGTCATTATAATATATTACGATTTCAATAGTCAGAGGGGTGAACCTAGATTCCAGTCTAGTAGCACGCTTAAATTCACGTTGCCAAGGCATCAGAAAGTCTCTGCAAAGCAGTTGCCATGAACATATATCTAAAAGAGTCAGAGACAATCCACGTCACGTCTGCGAGAAAATGACTGAAGTTGAGATATCCGTCAATTCTTTCTCAATCTATTGGTTCAATAGCAAGACAGACTGGGTTTTATCGCCTTGCTTGGCAAGCAGATTACCACAGAAAGTACTAGCAAACTACTATTGGAAAATCTTCGTCCAAGTCAGTCATGTCTCTTTCGAATGACATTTAAATGACTGAAATGTTAGTAATGTTAGTATGAGTATGAATGACAAAACGAAGCACATTTCCGTTCATAATTGTAGCTAAATTATGTGTATAAGTATCAACCGAATTTTTGTATTAATAATTTCTTTTTTTAATGGTAGTTTAATCAAAATGAACATAAACTTTACAAGGAGAAAGTATTTTGAACACATATTAATAGCATTATTACTAACTATAAACACTCATTTAATGAATTACATCACTTCCTCATCATTCTACAAATCTATACTCCATGAATCCAGAATGATTCTACTAGTAGGTGTAATTAAATGATTTAATGATACTTCCATATATTCAAGAACTTTAAATTTATCCGTTCTAATTATGAAATTTATTTGCTAAACCCACGGGCTTACGAGCATACACACATAAACACACATACACATTCATATACACTTTGTCTTTATATTTGTTATTCTTACTTTTGTGGGTATTGCGTGTATATATTGTCTGTATATATGGGCCTTTTATGTTTGTTTGTGTGCGTTTTTTGTGTCTAATTATAGCTCTACATTAGTGTTGTTTTGTATATTAGATTATTTTTTTCATGTTTTATTTTGTATAAGTATGGGTTGGTGTGGCATTTTTGTGACATTTGCGGTATCATTGCTAATTCAATGTTATACTATATACTGCTAGAAATATTTGGATTAATACTTAACATAGCTGAATAGGAGTGTCTTTCCTAAATAATTTAAGCTTTTATACTCATACATAATTAAAGAGACATTTCCCATCTTTAGCTTGAATAATGCGTAAAATCCTATATCACTAAGATTCAGTCAACTAAGTGTCATACGTGTTACACGCTTTGGCGATCAGGTCTTGAAAAAGACGTGACTGACTGGGCAGAAAATGTTTCACGCAGTAGGTTGCCATTACTTTCTGCTGTAGACTGGCTGCCAACCAAGGCTATAGAACCCACTCTGTCCTTCTATTTAATCCATAGCTGGAGAGAGATAAGTCGTATCAATATCGTTCAAAATTTATTTGCACCTAAATAAATGCAACAAATTCAACTAGAATTCGAACTCGGTTCTCCGATTTCTTGAACATGATATTTCTCTTTCAGGACATATGCGATCATCCTAAGCGTCTCCTATCCCTGGTGACTCTTAGCATACTTTCTAGTAGTACTTCACCCAACACCCGCTCTATCATCCACCTGCTCGGGCACGTCAAGTATGCTGCACACTGCTTTCCTCTCAATCTCTCTCTCTCTCTCTTTTCCTGTATCTGATCAGTGACTATCAGAATCTTTAAGCCCTCCTTCCTCATTACATGTCCCAGGAACTTTAGCTGTTTTTTCCTTTTTTCTCCATTCCAAAACCTCATCAATGTTCACGTGCTCGATCCATGATATCCGCAGCATCCTTCTGTAGAACTACATTTCAGTTTCTTTCAGTTTTTTCTTTTATCTTTGATGAGACTGTCCAGCATTAACTCCCATACCGAAGAACGGACATCTTATAGCAATCCAGTACTCTCTTTTTTTGTTTTTAGCGAAATTTTCCTGTCTCTTAATACTCTTCTTAGCTTCTGGAATGCGTCCTTTGCTATGCCAATTCTCTTTCAGAACTCGTACTTTCTGTCTTTTGTTAGAAGATTTCTCAGGTATTTAAATGTTTACATCTGCTTGATTTAATATTCTCCACATATGTGTGGCATTTTAGGCTATTCTTTTTGCTGATGGCCATGCATTCTTTTTTCTTGTAGTTTATTTTTGTCCTTTTTTAACTTTATTAAGCTACCTTCTGTAGAAGGTCTTGTAGTTTCTTTTCTCTGTCTGATATCAGCACAGTATCATCTGCGTACTTTATGCTGTTCAGATTGTGGCCTGCGCTGAAAAATCCTGCCATAACTTATAGAGTCCTCAGAATAGACTCGCTATACTAGATAAATTGATCCGGGACAAAAACACATCCTTTGTCATACGCTTCTTTCTATCTTTGTATATCCGCTGAATTCGTTTCCTGTCCGTATGGAGGCGGTTTGCTGCCAGTAGAGATTACTCTAAGGTTTTTCCTTATATATGTCGAGGTTGCTGAGCATTTCTATCAATTCTTTGTGACGTAATTTGTCGAATGCCTTCGTATAATCTATAAAGATTTGTAAGATATTATTGAAGAAATATTTCCTTTAACACTACTTTTGAAAATATTTTTTTATATTTCCTACACAGTTCAGTTCCATCTTACTTTAGAGAGATCAAAACTCATCAAGCATGGCGAACTTATTAATATACGTTCATGTAATACTAGCTGAATTCGGCGAAGGATATTTTCGAATATGAGTAAATTGACAAGCTTGTCTCTACCCAATTGTATTAGAAGCAAAGATTTTTTTGTCTTAATTAAAGTATAAACCTCTATTACTCTCAATAGCCTTTGCATTGTCTATAATATGGAATAAAACGCTTCGTTTAAACTGTCTAAATCTTATCCTTGAATGCTTTGACTGCTGTTGTTAATTCCCTTTTTCAGAGAAGAGCTGATAGTTAAAGACTACAATTAGAAAGGAACATTGTAAAAACATTGTTACTTGAATAAAGCCTTTTGCTAGATTTTTGGGTATAAATTTAATTGTTTATCAAAATCACAAATACTTTTTCTTCTTAGTGTATTAAAAAAGAAAAAAAGTAAGCCAAAAGAGATGCATAACAAAAACTTTCATTTACCTTTAAGTAAAACACGTATATATTAAATAACACCACCTTAGTAAACATGTTTGATGCATATCTATCTATCTATCTATCTATCTATCTATCTATCTATCTATCTCTCTCTCTCTCTCTCTCTCTATATATATATATATATATATATATATATATATATATGTATAGATAGATAGATAGATAGATAGTAAGAGAGAGACAAAAATAGTGAAATAGAAAAAAGAGGAAGAGTGATAGAGATAGGGGCATAAAGACAGAATTGTCGATGCGTGATCAAAGAAGATCCTATTGTGGCATGAAACTGACATCCGCCAATCAATGATAATTCCTGTGTCCTTTCTTTCCATATTTATAAACCTTTCAACACTGTCATTGAACAATTTCCTTCTATTCATGTAGCAACTTAACAACAATGAATGTCTTGAGGTGGCTGAAGGCTCATACCTGCTATAACTATATGTGTGTGCATGTATAATGCTATTTAAGTCACATTCAATTGCTGATAACATTTGAAGCAATAATAATATACAATTAATATATATAAAATGCAGATTATATGTGTGTATAGCTGGAACAGTTATGCCTATAAATACATATTAAGGCACATATAAAATATTTAATTTATGTGCAGTTATAAAATTAATTGCATATAAAATATTATATTAGAAACTAGGCAGTAAATTACTATACCTACTTTATTTGTTTCAATATATATATATATATATATATATATATATATATATATATATATGCACACATGTAAGTGCTAAGAGAAGTAAGTGTACATAAATATGGAACCACATATTGAACGATAATAAACTTTCCCTCCTTCCCTCTACATATATACTTGTGTTTATGTATATATGTTTATATGCTTAAATTTATTGATAGAAAAGTTATATATATATATATATATATATATATATATATATATAAGTGATTATATTTGAAAGTAACTTGTTTACATTTTAACCTCTGGCAATGAATATAAGTCTGTCTGAATATTTGCTTAAAAAGTTCAAGAAATCTATTTAATATTATTTTATTTTTCATTTTTCAACGCTTGAAAACTTCGATTTTATCGCAAAAGAAATGTATTGTTAACTTGATTTCTCCTGTGCTATGTTTGCACAACAATTACGCGATATAATTCAATAAAGTTCTACGCATTATTTTTCAAAATATTTCTCATCGCCAAAAAATTGTAAAAAAAAGCATGAAACCATCTACATTTTAAATCATATAAATGCGAATCTTCTGGTGGTTATTTTGCGCTTATTTTATCGTGTGAGGAAAAAGAGATTTATTAGACTAACATTGCCAATGTATACATGTGAATGCTTCTCTATTAATCAGAGAAAGAATACATTACACTTAAGATATATCAGAAGAAAATTTGGCTAATGTAGGTGTTTGTCTCTCGAAATAAAGATCTACTATTATAAACATCGGTGTCGAATTATCTCCTTGTGATATAAAGTTGTCTCTCAAAATGTAATGATTGATAAACCTAGTTAATATTAGTATAATTAAAATGTGTTAATGTCTGTCTCTAAATCTACACACACACACACACACACACACACACACACACACATATATATATATATATATATATATATATATATATATACTAGCAGTTTAGCCCAGTTCCACTGGGGTATTTTAAGTTATAATAAAAAAAAAAAACTATGATGAATTTACATAGCAAATACTTACACAACGTCCAGCCTCGTCACTTTTATAGATATAGATAACAATGTAGAATGTTTCTATTCGATTAGGGGGGAGGGGCAACATATATAGATGTAGATAATATAAAGTGGGGTGATCGATTCTGTATTTCACTCAATACATAAACCGATCCCTGACTTTGTGGGGTGATATATATTTTTCTACCCCTAATTTTAGCTTTCTGAAAAATATCAAGGTGTCGTTAGCGTTCTAAAATTTTGATCTACATGTGAGCGCAACACCCGTCGAGCTAGACCGCAAGATGTAGAGGTTAAGTCGAATCTATCAAACAAACAAATACTTAAAGAACATCCACCATCGTCATTTTATAGTGATAGATGAAATGATTTACGTTCAGGTGTAATGGATATCTGCACAGAATAATAAATCAGAGCACCGAATTCTTTTAATTCATTTGCTCAAAAATACACTTAGGAAAGTTATAAATCCATCCTTTTCTCTCCAGCTATGGATCGAATAGCAGGACAGGCTTGGTTTTATAAAATCTTCTGCCCTGTCAGTTATGTCTTTTGTGAAACATGATCGGCTAAGCGATCATCACACGCAATTAATAACTGCCTGACTTATATATATATATATATATATATATATATATATATATATATATATATATATATATATATATATACGCATCGCTCATTCAGTAATGAATTAGAGCACTCTAACTACTGGCGTATGATACATCCTACGCTAAATGTCCGCTTCCTTCTACTGGGCGCTCATAGCTCACCGGTATAATCGCCGACTGATGCCAATTCGGCCGGGTTTCAATTCTGGGTAAAACAATCGGATGTCTAACCGTACTGATGAGCTGTAATACAGCAAAACAGATCCGTCTGTGGATGAATATATATATATATATATATATATATATATATATATATATATATACGATGTTTAACACACATCCTCCTCTCTAAATATAGCACATTTATAAACGACAGTCATCCCACTCGCCGTGTCTTTTCCACACACCTACACAAACACGCACCAACATACTCTTCTTCTTAGACACAGACACTCATCTTTTTACACCCACACGCACACCCACACACATAGACACTGTCCATTTGAAAATGTCAAAGTAATAATTCACTTTTATTAATGACCTGACCATAGTTTAAAATAAGTCATATTTTTATTGTATTTTTAATATTAATATATCATCTATATATCAAGCATATATCATAGGTTGAACAAAATGAACAAAAAAAATTCTACAGTCATGCAATAATTAGATAAACGTGAGCCGAGAAGTTCACCTATGGAGTACGATGGGTAATCTTTCGCTATTTTATATATCTTATATCGCACATGCAGTCGACAAAATCAAAAGCAAACAACACGCATGTGCGATATAAGATATATAAAATAGCGAAAGATTACCCATCGTACTCCATAGGTGAACTTCTCGGCTTTTAAAATGTAAGGTCAATAGACATCTTCTATCTCACTAATTCGCATCCTTTCTATTAAGCTCTTTTCTCCATCCACTCCATCCACATTACACCAGTATTTCCATCCGTCTATTACCCTCCTCTTGATATCCCATATAACCTACCCCTCTGTCTCATCAATTTCCTCTATGTAAACCTCTGCACAACAGTGGTAGTAAAATTGCTTTGCTTGGGGTGAAAAGATTTAAAAATATACAGCTGATTTGAAAAGAGGTGGATGAATGAAATAGTGAGTGCAAAAGTATTTGTAGTGATCACTAGTGATGGCGAAATTATACCTCCATTCATCTTCCAACAGGCCCTTTAGATTCAACATAGAGGACTAAATCAAATGCACTGAGAAGCTAATTCTGTGCTTGGTCAAGTAGGTGGCTGTCTAAAAACCGTATGTCTGGCAAAAAATCTATGATCCATACCACACAAGCAGGAGAACCCAATTGTGGCTTTCGACAAAATTTTTCAACCGCATAACCACCTAAATCAGGCCATTGAACTCTCCTATCTAATTACAACATCGTTAATTATTATATGTGGGAATCAGTTTAGCGAGGGACTAACAAAACTCCGTCTAACACAAAAGATGAATTTTTTGAAGAGACAGTGGGAAGTCACATCTCGCCGGTGAGATAGTGATTTGATTGAGTTAAGCTGATGGCGTTGTTAACGGACGTGTTTTTCATTTCTCAGAGAAAGCTATGTCGTTATTAAAAGTAAAATTTTGATATTTTAATTATCTATTCTGATAATTTTCTTTGTTTGTTATATTATAATTTTTGTTATTTTAATATGTATTTCTAATATTTGATTATTAAAATATATGTTTGTTTATTTTTAAGATTAGTCGTGGTATACATTGTTTTATATTTATTTTTGAAAATAAGTGTAGAAATTTAGTTATTAAATTATTAAGCGTGTATCACTAAGAAATATTATAAAACTAAGAAGCTGTGTTTGTTAAATTTAACTTTCGAGATTGTAAGAAAATCATTTACGAGACGTAATATTTGTTTTCTTTATCTATGACTACAGTATATCTTATTTTCTTCCCTGACTTTACTATTGAAACTTTTAAGGTTTTTTGTTGTTTTTAAAAAAAAATTGCCTTTAATACTCTTATTTTATTGTATTCACATACGCGCAAATACCCTTGGGAAATGTATTAATCAGTCTCCTCCTTCCAGTTATATGTTAAATAGCAGGACAGATTGGGTTCTATAGCCTTGGTTGGCAACCAGTCTACCGCAGAAAGCAATGGCAACCTACTGCGGGATAATCTTCTGCCCAGTCAGTCATGTATCTTTCGAGAAATAATCGCCCAAGCGTGTATCACGTATGGCACTTAACTGACTGAGATAGGTTCTCCTATCACCCTTTCCATACTACTCGCACTTCTCTTCAATTGAAGTTAAAGTTCAACCGTTGATTCCTGTTTAAGAAGGAGTTCCCAGTTTCTTTCTTCTTCACAGGCCTTAATAGTGGTACTGTGAAAAGTTGTTTTTGTAATGTGTGTGGATTGTGGCACCGTCTATTATATTGAAGATACCGGGTCGGCAGTCTTCTTGTTGCTTCCTCCGACTAAAAGTTAGAATCCCGGACGCAGTGTTTTGAGAGGCTGTTCTGATCAACAGTTGAATAGTTCTTGCAAACCTCTTGCTTTCAATATGCCTTTCGAATGTTAAATCCTCCAAGCCACTTTTCTTCATTATGCGTCCCAAAAATTTCCGCTGCCTCTTTATGATTCTAATTTGAACTGTTCGTTTATTTCTATTATCATTAATGCATCCTAATTAATCCCATATTTTGTTCATGATTTTCTTAAAATTATTTTGCAGAATTGCATCTCTGGTGTCTCAAGGCTTCTCTTATTTGTGAGTAACATTTCCAAAACTAACTGTCATAGAGAAAACTGATATTGCATATCGGTACCCAGTACTCTTTTCTTTGTTTCTATCGAATCTTTCGTGTTAATATTTTTTTAGATAAGGAAAACATATTTTCTCTTTTCGAATGCATATTCGTATTTTTGTGTCATATTTTCCGTCTTCTATTAACCCTTATATTACAATATGGTGTTTCGTGTAATATTATAAATTACTGTGCACTCATCAGACTCAATATTGTACTTTGTTGATTCTTACATCTCCAGTTATTAGTTCTTATTCTTGCTAACGACCATATATTTTCTCTTTGTACAACTGAACATTATTTTTTCTTCAAGCTTTCTTTAACTGGTTTGTTCTTGAATTTCTTGTAATTCTTTCTGTACTTGCCATCCCCACTCCCTACCGAGTGTTCAAAATATTGTGACCATGAATTATAAATCTTGGTGGAACTTGCCTCGCTATAAATGTTGAAAAAGTCGAATTAGTAGATATATTCTTGTCTTATGTTTGTGTATTTACTGATTAGATTTCCCATTCATATGCAGCAATAATTCAAAGCATTTTACTAAATTATAAGGCCTACTTAAACAATTTTATATGAACTTTATTTTGTGGATGAGTAAGTTTAGTAATTCATCATCATCATCCTCATCCTCATTATCATCAATCTTCGAGCGATTCAAGCCCCAAGCATCTGGTGTTGTATGTGGACGTCAAGGGCTTCTTTTCGTAGCTGATACAGACATGGATTACCGGCCCTGCAACCGGGTGTTTTTATATAGATGTCACCATCTCAAAAAAGATTGCCAAACAAGCGTCAAGAATTCTTCCAAGACACTGAGAGCTCCTAAAGGCGCCATCTACGCAGTTTCACTCATAAGACTTGGGTAAACTCGTATTGTTTTCAGTCATTTTCCAAAAACTACTCACGCTGGTATCCTCTTCTTCAGGCTGCTTACATAAAGATCACGAGCCTGACAAACTGACCATGATGAGTTTCGTACACGGTGTCATGGTCAAAAAGCGGATGTTGTAATCAGTCGGCTACCATTATGTGAATAAATTAACGTTAAGCTTTTGATCATCATTAAAAATATTTGCTGAATTCAATTTGTAAAATTTAGTTCATTGTATTTATTGAACGCATTTTCCTTTTCATAAGATTTCAGAAAGAAATAAAGTAAAATTTAAGCAATCAGAAATATATCTTTTCTTCACTAGCATAATTTTTCTACGGAAAGTTTAGATGAAAACAATTGACAAAACAAATATTACATTACAACAGAATATTTTAAAGAATATATCACAACAACTGGCTATTTATTTGTTGATGTGTGATTAGCGTTGCACAAATTATAAACGGTGTGTCGAGTTCAAATTTCATCCTCGCATGTTATATTCACTGCCGTACAAATTATATTCGAGAAGGTTTGAATGAATCTGTTAAATCCCAGTAGTAGATAGTGAGGAAACTAGATTTGTAGTCTGAAATGGCAACCTTTCCAAGTTAATGGCATTTTAGAATTGTAAACAGTGAATAAAGCTGTCGACATAGCATTCCATTATTTACATAAAGATTCATAGATAAATAAAGTACACTGTGGAGGGCCATGATTGCCTATAGTCATAAAAGAAATGCAACATAAGAAAAATGATCGTTAATAATATTTATGACGTTTTCATTGCTAAACAGACGAAGTTACCATTAGTGATTCCCAGTAAATATTCTGTAAGAATGATGAACATGTAATACTGTTAGTGTTAAATTAGTTGTCAAGGTGATAAACTGAGTTTAGTAAAAAATCAGGAGAAATAAATTATGATATTTAAATGGAGGATTTATAACAAAATATACATTTGAATTCCATTTAATTTATAATATATTTCATTTATATTCTATACTGTTTGAAATTAGACTACCATATAAAATTAAAAGGGAAATCATTCCACCGAGTTCTACAAATATAAATCTGCGTAGGCTTCAAATCAAAAACTCAGATTTTTGCTTTTTGGCATAATTTATCATAACACTACAACAAAATATCAACGGATCTCGAAGAACGTGTTAATTTAGAAAATAAAATACGAACATATGTGAATGCAGACGTTCCATGTTCCAACGTGAGTGATCATTTTTATTCTACAAAATAGCTACATCTACTGCTACGATGGTTAGATCAGTTTGTCATGCCAGGATGTTTTTCCGCCTGAATCCATCTTGCACATGTACAAATCAACCATCGGTCCGTACATGGAATACAGCAGTCATATATGGTCAGGCGCCCCAGCTGTTTATCTCAGTGTTCTCGACAGGCGCCAGAGGAGAATCAGTTATGTGATAGGTACCGACTTGGAGGCTCGACTCCAGCCACTTTCTCACCGACAGGATGTGGCTTCCCTCTATCTGTTCTATATATATTTTCATGGCTTCTCCTCCGGCGAACTTAAGTCACTGGTGCCCCTGCCATATGAGTTTACTTGTGTAACCAGACTAAGAAATGGGTCCCACCCATTCACAGTTATATGGACCGAATGCATCCAAAAATTCTACACCAACACCTTCTTTTCTCGCACTTATCGCCTGTAGAACTCTCTTCCATATTGTTGCTTTTCTGGCGGCTTCAATGTCCAGGAAGTTAAATGAAACGTCAATACACATCTCTTAACCACTTGACTCCAGTTCTTTCTACATCTGTATATCTTTTTTTCTCTCTATATCTTAGCAAATATCATCACACCTTATTCCCATCTTTCTCTTGCTCCCTTTTCTGACACCGCCTGTAAGTGTTTCGTCTTTCTCTTTACTCTCATCCAATCTAATCATTTTCTCTTATGTATCCCCCTACGCATCAGTGGCTTTGACTTTTTGCTTGGGGGGAAATGATTAAAAATTTACTAACCCTTTTAACATTAAGAACTGCTTGTCTTTTTTTACTATCGCTTTAGTTAATATTATGTAATCCACTTTAACCACATCCTTATTTAGATAACATGTAATACAAGATTGCAGCTCTTGTATTTAACGTATCAAATCTACTAAGCCCTCTTTTGTATAAGCGTTCTTTCTGACTCGCTGTTCCTTAGAAATACCTAGTTGCTCACTTGTTCTCTCCGTAATATTTTACTAGCATTCTGTTGAAATATATGCAAGTCTCTCTTTGAAGAGATGATTCTCTGTCATATAAAGTGACTAACATTACATAACAGTTCAGAAAACAGTTCTTTCTAAGTAATCATTTTTTCTCATTTTGCGTTTGTCAATGTTATATTCAGGGAATATTTTACTTTGTTTTTCAATCATTACGGTAAAATAAAAATTATATCTTACTGTTTAATTTTTACATTGCATATTATAAGGAAAGTGCTATTAACTATTCGTTCTGTCTACGAAAATGAATAATAAATGTGTGAGAGTTTTGATTAGAACACTTTATTTCCGAAAGTTTCATTTTAACAGGCGTATTATGTTTTCTCAATTATGCAAACCGTAATCGAGAAAAAAATTATAAGCAAGCTAAACAGAAATTATCAAAATTTAATAAAGTTAGATACAATAAAAATTCAAGTGTAAATTACATTTTTTTAAATTGAAAAATGTGTACGTATTTAATAGTCTTCCTCAACTGAATGCTATTTAGCTAAAAAAGAAAAAAATGCGTAATCTTCACCTCGCCATTGCGTGTAAATTAACTATCAAACCTTTACTGGGTAGAATAATCACTACTGAATAAATATATTTATGTATTTAAATCTAATGAAACTGACAATAGCTAGCATCCATTAGAAAAGCTGAATTAATTCTTAATCTATGTCTACACCATAAAAATAAACGCTTTTGTTTTTGATGAGATGTAAACTTTGTCGTCTTTTATGAAGTGCTAAGCTAAAAAGAATCATTTGGAAGTACTGCACAAAACTTTTCAGTAAAAGTGCCTATCATTAATTAGTCGCAGAAACACGTTACCCTTACAAGAAAATACTAGACTAGATATTGTCCGAGTTAGTCAAGAAAAGATTATAGCTCTAAATAACGGATATTTCGGCACGTCATTCTTACGGCTCTGACGTTAATCTATCTAACACTCAACACTGCAACTTGTCTTGACCCAAAACAATTTATTACACATATCTGTGTGTTTCTTTTTATCAAAACTTGATTAATGTTACGCACAAATGATCACCAAATTAACAAATATATGGAAATACCTTCTTGATAAATATAGCTTATTAAGCAATAGAAATTAATAACAAAGGATCCTTTTCTGTTGTTCTCTGTTTAAATATGACATGTATTTCTTATTTATTTGATAGATAAGAAATTCTATAAGTATGTAGGCCGAAAATATTTTTGATAAACTCTAATATTTTCTAAATCTGTTTGAAGTAAACATTTGAATACATCATAATAATAAAACAGTGACATTTAATACGAAAGCTGCTGTATGATCATATCAATGGAGAAATGTATTTCATATATATTATAAGGAAAACAAGAAAAAACGAAGTTTGATGGTTATAAACTAACAACAATAGCAATACAACATTACACAGGTGACGATATTTCATCCTCATTTTAGTTAATAAAGAAAGTTAAAGACAACTATTAAAAACATAGCTAATGCGTGTTAGATATACAAAACACAAAGCAAACAAAAAACATACTTAAGTTACTAAAGACAAACACATGTTGATTGGGGTGACAGAACAAGAAATGAATACGAATGAAAAAAGGAACGAAGAAGAAAAATCAACTTAGACATAAAAGCTGTCTTCAAAAAACATTAGCTAGTTATTCTAGTGTTACTATTTTCTTTTCTCTTTAACAAACTTTGAGTTTTGAGAAATTTCTTTGAACTAATGCTTAATATTTTAGGAACATACTGAAATATGCTTTTGCGCATTAAATAAATAAACAGATGTATATGTCAACGTAAAAAAATAAATCTATGCCCGCAGTTATATAATAATGCTACATAACACATCAAATGTCACACACACACATGCACACAAACACTGACATATATATGTGTGCTGGTGTTTGCGTGCTTATATCTGTTTTGTGCGTGCTTGCCATACACACACACACACTCATATTTATATACAATTATTACATATAAGTAAAATTATTATTTTTTAGCAAAACACACATAGTTTTCTCTTCAAATAAACGTGAAAATAACATTTTTACTTATATCCACACAAACATACATATTGAAAATACAGGATGAATCAAAAATACTTTTACAAATATCAGGGGTGGCTTACTTACATCAGAACAAGGACACAAGTTTAAATAATCAAATGTCTGCAAATCGTTTGTTTTCGAGTTATTGTGTTTGTTTTCGAGTTATTGTGATTAAAGTTAATGATAGACACTGTTAAATGCAGAAAGATACAATCCAAAAATATTTTTACGGTACTGTCACCAAAACAAGGTAAAATGTCGATATAAACATATGTCTAAAAAGCCATGTTTTTATCTCAGGACAGCAGGTCATAAATGTTCTAAATTGTCCTCCTCTTGCTTTTACATATGCATGCACCCGTTGGATTAATGACTGACGGACACTTTCAAATACTCCCACATGTGTTAATTGTTCTACATGCCCCCATGACACGTTGATAAAACGTTTCTGCACTATTAATGTCTGTTACATAAGCCAATTGTTTGATGCGGCCCATAGATAAAAATTCAAAGGACTGACATCGGAGGAACACACAGGCCATTTATCCGGTCCTCACCTACCTATCAATCTTTTATGGTAGATGTCATCCAGCGCATCGCGAATAATGTGATTAAAGTGTACTAGAGACCAATCATGCATAAACCAAATGCGTCTTCCTATAATCAGAGTTATATCCTCGAGCAGATTTAATGTCCGGTAAACCATTGTTGATCCATCATGTAATCTGCCCGCAAAATTTGTCGAAGTATTTTTGATACACACTGTATATAAGATTAAACATATACATATATATATTCGTATGTATGCAGACATAAATGTTTTTATGAACATATATATGAATATGCGTGTATGCGTGAATGTACCTGTTTAGTTTGGGAAGGTAGTTACCTGGGGTAAAGTTATATTTCTTGTTTACAAATATTGAATTTAATAGAAAATTCTTTTCAGGAAAAGTATATTTTATATTTCTTTTTATCAACATATCATTTCACTTTTATGCATTAATCTATTTTTCCATTGTTAGATTCAGTTGTCAACAACAATATGACTTTGAAAAATTTTTCCTCCATTGAGCGCTCTGTAAAAGGTGAAATTTTACGCAGATTAAGAACATGCATAAAAACAAAGAAATTTCACGTCAAAAATATTTATCAACCAACAGCTTTTTTCGTCATTGTTTTTAATACATATATATACATAGTAACTTTTCACAAAGTTTTTTAAAAATTACTTGTTAATCGTATTCGTGTTGTGAAATAAAAGCTCATTTTTAAATATTCCTATCCAGATTCACTTTAATGTATTTCTAAACGTTTCTTTCGAAAACATGTTGTTGTGGGACCTCCCCTCTTTCGATGATAATGGATTCGACTTGAGTATACATATACGTCTACCGTAATAAGAATACCGAGAGTACCGGGACTGATCCATCAGTTACTGTGAGATACTGAAGAACACAGAGAATACCGCGTCAGTATCATAGTAGCTCTAAGCTGAATAGTATTACGCGGATATACTCCTGCACGTTTTCACTTCAAAGATTTGTATATATATATATATATATATATATATATATATATATATATATATATATATATATATATATTCCTTACTAATCGTATTCCTGGATTACTAACCTGCTTTCCAGTTTGAATCTTTATAACAACCTATTTTGCTTTCTCAAATATCTGTTTTGTTGTTCATTATTTTTTGTGGTTTCTCACTCAGAATCCAAAACACACAAAATCCATTGATATTAGTCTAATATCATTTAATACAAGCGTAGCGTAAAACAGAACTAGGTCTGTCATTAAGAATAAAGCCTAAATGGGATAGATGTCTAGATTTTGGATCTAATGTAATCCGATCTTAGGCCTATATTTATGAAGGTATTTCTTATATGTTACCCCAATACTGTCTACATTTGTCTAACTCTAGTATAATCGAGAACAATATCGTTTTGTTTTTGACATTAGTGTAAATCAGACATGTTTATATCTTTTTGATTTAAGTACAAATTGGATCTATCTAAGATTTTGACTTCAGTCTAATCCGGAAGTAATTAATGTTTTAAAACTGTGGCGTAAGCAACCTTTGTTAAGACTTTTCACTCTAGTATAAATCGGATCTTGATATTTCTTTTTGACTCTCGTGTAAAATAGAACGACAACCTTTCTATTAACTCACTGTGATTTATATTCAACAAAAAAGAAAGTGAATGTAAATATGATTAAATTAATTAACTTAACTATTAATCATACTATAGATTGGAGGCGGCGATTTGTTATTCATTCAAGCATTCGTCGGTACTAATTCATATTTTTCATTAACTTCAACAGAATAATTTATTCAGTGGCATTTAATCTTCTTTCGTTTCTGTCGATGTCAACGATAATTTTCACAGTATCAATTTGCCTGTCAAGATCCTTGTAATTTTCCAATTAGGTTTAGGTTATTATTTCTTTTTCAAGGTTTCTAATGATAATTTGTCTTCTAATCTTTGGTGAAACCTCTGTATATAAATGTTTATCTATTCGATAAGAAAAGCTTAGTAGTCTTTTTTTATTAAGATGAGATCCTCTTAGGAATTGTATGTTTTGTTCAATTTTGTAGCTGATCATTGTCTTTCTTGAAGATCGGTATAAAATAATCTAGCATCTTGACAACCTCGACATTTTCGGAAAAGAGGTTCGGATAATCAAGAATTTATATTAGCAGCAAACAGCTTGTGTACGGATTGGAAGTGAACTCAGCAGGTATGCGATTATAGAAAGGGGTTAAGACAAGGAAGTGTTTTCACACCGAATCTATTCAGCCTATGCAGCGAAGCAATTATGAGAGAAATAAAAGCCTTGCTGCGATACGTCATTGGCGGCCACAATCTCAACAATATCAGATACGCGGATGAAACGGTGCTGATAGCAGACACGGAATGAAAAAATGCAGCATCTTCTACATAAAGTAGAAAAAGGAAATGTGAAGGAACGATTGAGCATAAACATAAAGAAAACTCAATTCATAGTTACCAGCAACAAGAGGAGCCCAATATGTAAACTACAATTCGAAGAAACTAAAATAAAACAAGCAAAAATTCAAATAGCTGGGAAGTATTTTGACAGAAGTTGGAAAGTGCGACACGAAGATCCAAAGACGCATTGGTATGGCCAAAGACGCATTTCAGAAGTTAAGCTGAGTATTGAAAAACAAGAAAATCTCATTAGAAAGAAAGTAAGTAAAGAGGGCTGAATTGTTATTTGCAATCTGTCCTTCGGTATGGAAGTGAAGGATGAACGAGTGGCTTGAGGCTGAAAAAATGTGGTTTTAAAGAAGGATGCTGAGGATACCATGGACAGAGCACGCGTGCAACGATGAGGTTTTGGAAAAGATGCAAACGAGAAGAAAGTGCATAGTTAATATGAGGAAGAGACAAATAAGGTTCTTGGGACATGTTCTGAGGAAGGAGGGCCTAGAGAATTTAATACTTACAGGTCGGATAAAGGAAATGAGAGAAAGACGGGATAGCAACGCGAGACGTAGTGTTAGGTCTAAGTAAGTAGATGGCGGATCTGAGCTTAGAAGAGATACCAAGAGAAAAAATATTGAGAGTGACAAGAGACAGACCCAAGTGAAACTCCTCGATTGCCTACATCCTGAATTTACACGTCACATGAAGAAGAAGAAGCATTTATTCTGACTTAGAACACCAGACACTTTACCTATTTCGTAAAGAGACATCAATGAAATCTTAATAACTATATTTATAAATTTTACAGAGTATGATACGCTATTTTTAGTACACCTTTTAAGACTAATGTCTTGAGATACGAGCTTTATTCGTTTCAAGACCGATTTTGCAACGCCAGAGTATTTTATCTCAAATTAATTTTTGCCTTTGAAATTAAATGGAAATTTTCCAGTCTGTTCAATTCAAAATAACGGCAAAAATACACAACACAACAGAGATCCTTCCAGAGAAAGTATTGTGTGTACTGAGGGGAAATACACTTGAAGCTTGGCATTTGCTGCGCCAACTTGTGAATGCTTAACTGAATCTCGCTCGTATCTCAAAGTTCAATGTGTATCTAAATGCAAAAAATCATTACTGCAACAATATTTACTTGCTATAGCTTTTTATGCATTAATAAATGTAATTATTGGTTTTTGACATTCCTATACACATAGACGAATTTACTTGATCCACTAGATTGGCAACAAGGTCTCACCTTTTACAGTCCAAACAATTAAATCTGACTGCAAATTCCAATCATCAATTTCTTTTCTCGTATTTACTGTCTGTGGAACTCAATTCCGTATACTTGCTCGATAGCTACAATGTCCAAGAGTTTAAGTGCAATGTTAATTGTCCCATTCTTCTCTTATCTTTTTTCAGCTACTCTGTCTATCTTGTTCTTCTTCCTTCTCGCTTTACTCTCACACCTGCGTACCACTACTCCCATCATTCTCTTATTCTTTCTCTGATAGCCCTTCTATGTTTTCCCCTTCCTTTTCGGTCTCCTCTCATGTAACTCCCTGCGCACCAGTAGCATTACTGCCTTGCTTGAGATGTAACGATTATAAAAAAGAAAGCATGTATATTGCTTCCCATTTTGCTGACATCCATCCATTCTCTTCCCTTACAGTCAACGGATAGTAGGGTTTTTTTTTTTTTTGCTGTTTTTCATTTAATTCTTTGTATCTTTTCATGCAAGCTGAAATGGACATTGCAGAAGTAGGTGTGTTCACGGCAAGATGCTTACACAGGAAGTCAAGTGACCGCAAAACTACTGAATATTTTAGGTATTTTTATTAATGCTGTCGGATTCTCATTGAGTGTTCAATTCGTCCATAACTTTCCTTTGCTTTTCTACCGATCACCAGAAAAACTGTTACTATTCTCTTCCATTGCTTTACAATGCTTTTGCGAAATCATGATATTTTCTTTGTTTATCATTCCCCCTCTCCAATTTTATCTGGCGGATATATTATTATTATGTCATTTTTCATCATATTTCGATTTCTGCTATGGCCGCACTACCAACCAAGTCTGTGAGAAGACCTAACACAGGCCGTGGCGTCTTGTTATGGCTCCATTTCATGTTTTTTCTATCTTCCCCATCATCCCTAGCGTTACATAGACAACGTTCCTCTTAGTGTGTGGGCTGTACTTAATAGGACAATTTTTTGTATATCTCTTAAGCTGGGGTTGTTTTTTTCCATTTATTATTATTATTATTATTATTATTATTATTATTAAATCAAGTTCTATTCTAGTTTGTTGCATTCAGTTGGCAACATTAGGAAGGAAGGAATATATTTCTTCTACTACTGCCTATAATTAAATAGCAATATGAACTAGGCTATCGCTAGATATGAGAAGGACTACTCCGAATTTAGAATTCTAGATATGACAGGTAAACTTATCATCATCATCGTCGACACTCTCATCGTGGCCGTAATAGTCGTCGTCTTACTCATCATCATCATCATTATTATTATTATTATTGTTACGTACGCTACACATTGAGTTACAACGCGACCAGTAATTGGCAAGTCCAAGTTCTATTCTAGTCTGTTGCATTCATGTGGCAATGTTGATCTTAGGAGGGCCATAATTTATTCACTCTTCCCTTCAACTAATGGTTATATAGCGATCTAGATTGAGATTCTATCACTGAGCTGTCGCCAGTCTAGAAGAAATACGCTAAATTCACAACCCCAAAGCGAAGGTAAGGTATATAACTTCATTGTCTTTCAGAAGAAATCACAGCAATTCACTGGTATGAAAGAACGAAAGTTGCAGAAACCACGATTATCTAAGTTCCAAATCGACAGAGCAATCAAAACATATGCTATTTATCGTCTTTTTATTAACTGTTCCGTAATTTATGCAATTCCGAATTTACTTAATATGACTGACCTCATATTTATATGTCCACTACCATCATCCGGCTCCACGCCTTCATAACACTAAATCTTCAAAAAAAGTTTTCTATAGTTTTTTGTGGGAGATTATTAAGGTTATGTTGCATAGATTAGCTAAGTTCTAAAGGGCTATTATTACTAGCGAAATAAAAAACGTCACTGGAATTATACTGTGAGTTTACTCATCCAAACAATTATTCTCCGAGCTTGACTCTGAAACATATACTTCCGCTAATAATACAGTTAAATTTTGTACCATCCGTATCGAGGCTGTCACGCCAAGTTCATAGTTGGATTTGGCTTTTCATCACTTGTATTCGTCTATTATTATTTTCTTTCGACGTTTTTCCTTCACAACCATATTTTTTATACGTTAACTTTTAAAACTCTATCTATTCTTGAGTTCACACACATTCCTTTGTTCCTGCGATGTGTTACGCACCCGAACAGTAATTAGGCGTTGCTATATAATCGGAGAAGAATATAGCAAGCGCGTGCGAATTATATAGGAAGATTTAATCCATTGTGACGCCATATTGCGCGGTGATTGACACCTCTAAGTTTTCAGTCCTGTAATCAGAGAAAAATTGATACTAGACCATCGTCACTATTCTTACATTAAAGGAGTTTTCGCTTGCTTGTTTCATATGCAGTGGTTCCCTCCTCTGGTTTTTCAATATTCTTAATATGCTTGGGAACTAAAAATCCTATTTTTCTAATCTATGTACTTGTATTTTCCTTTTAAATGAATCTGTTTATTCATCTAGTCATTTATCTAATGTGTATGTGTATCAACCAAATTATGTTCATAGTGTAAAGAATGAAAATAAGAAAACTTTATAAAATGATATTAAAATTTGTTAATTTCGTCAGAGCAAGACCGTTACCAAAATACATCAAATAAATAAAGTTTAGATAATTTACTTAATCAGTCAATTAAATATTTATTTCAGCTTTGTAAAAAATTATTCTTTATTACATGATATATATATATATATATATATATATATATATATATATTCACGATATTTTCCGGCTTCCAAAAAACAAACAGATCTCGATATGTAAAATCACAAGTTTATTCCCATGAAGAGAGCCAACTTTAAACTCGAACCACGTGTGGCAGCACAAATACCATTATAGATAACTTAATATATTATAGAAAAAGCAAATAATAATAATAATAATAATAATATTAATAATAATAATAATAAATCTCCACTTTGAACAAAATGTTCACGGCTTCTCGTAATTTTTTCATTTATATATATATATATATATATATATATATATATATATATATATAAAGTACTAAAAAGTTGTAAGTTTAAAAATGTATTTTTTGACAGTATTTATTTATTTCTATTATTATATATATATAATTGGTATTTCAGACCGACCTCGGCCTTTCACCAGAAACAAATAATTTAGTTTAACTTTTAAAATCATTTGTTTTTGATGAAAGGCCGGGGTCGGTATGAAAAAGCAAATATATATATATATATATATATATATTAAAAAAGGATTAATTCAAAGATGTTGAATGGCCATTTCGATATGAAGATCCCCACGGGGGACAACACATCACCTCAGCAACAGAAAAATCCTTTCAGAAACTGGAGAAAAATTAGTCTACTTTTCCTTTTTAAATAGATTGCAAAGAAATTAAAAAATAAAATAAAATAAAAATAAAAATAAAGGGAAAGAAAAAGAAAAAGAAAACGAAAAAGAAAAAGAAAAAGATAGAATAAAATCAAATAAATAAGAAAAGAAAAACTTGACATCGTCTGGGTTCGCAAAAAAAAGGGAGAATGTAACTAAAAATTAACAGACAGCCGTGTTAAATCGACGTAAGTTTAAGCAACACGGAAAAAAGGTGGTAAGAGAGATAAAAGAAGGAAGGGAGGGAAAAAGAAAGAAACTAAAGAAAAAATTTTTTTAAATATTACAGACGCTGGACACATTCAAAAACCTAATTTCCCCAAAACGTTGAAGTATTAGAAAAAGGCCTTTACTTAAAAAGGCATAATTATTAATAAAAGGGAATAAAAAGATATAGGATTTAAAATAAAATTATTTTTTA
>JBBBDQ010000147.1:912500-917500 GCA_037127315.1 Ascarosepion bandense | reverse complement strand
ACTGTACTGGTTTTTAAAGAAGACTTGTCTAGAATTGTGGCTAGCATCTATCTATGTATCTATCTTGTCTCTAATATATATATATATATATATATATATATATATATATATATATATGCGTGTGGGCTCGCATTAGTATTTCTGTGCATACATATCATATTGCATACATATATTTATCTATATATATATATATATAAATTTATATAAACACACACACACACATCTCAGCTATTAGGCGTGTATAATGATAATATAAAAGTCTGCCTCCTTCTACCAAGCGTCCGTAGCTCAGAGGTAGAATCGCCGACTGACGCTAATTCGGTCGAGTTTCAATTCTGGGTAAAAAGCAATCGGCTGTCTAACCGTACTGATGAGCTGTGATACAGCAAAACAGATCTGTGGATAACTACGCTCTCACACCCTGATTGAGCACTCTGGAAGAATGGAAGACTTTGAAAATCTGTAGCTATTCTGGCATCTACACATCGTTCATTCAGCAATGAATTAGAACACCCTCAGCTATTGGGTGTGTATAATGTTAATATACAGGCTAAAAAGTATGCTGCCTTCTACCGAGCGCCAGTAGCGCAGATGTAGAATCGCCGACTGATGCCAATTCGGTCGGGTTGCAATCCTAGGTAAAAAGCAATCGTTTGCTAACCGTACTGATGAGCTGCGAAACAGATCTGTCTGCGTATGACTATATATATATATATATATATATATATATATATATATATATATATTCATTAATGGCTAATATACGGAAATGTGTAAACGTTGTTATTTTGTTGTTGCTTTTGTTACAGTTGTTGTTTTAATGCAATTAAATTTATCTTATATTATTTCGAGAAATTAATTTATGTATTTCTATATTCTACACATGAGTAAGATTTGAATTCAACCGTTTAATTTTGGATTGAGTTATAATAGTCGTTTATGTTGATTTGGAAAAGGAGCATACATATAGAAACAAAATTTGGAGCGTCTATTATAGATCCATAACTGTATTCAATTCAAATTTCCTGTGTTAAACTGTGAGGTATTTTTCGTTAGTTTTTGTTTTTTTATATATATATCTGTGTTTTTCGTGTTTTTTTTTTTATTTTTTTTTTCCATTTTGGAGTTCATGCTTCATTTGGGAGGAAAAAAAAAGTTTGAAATTTTTATTTATTCTGTTATGCGAAGCTACTTTGGCCAAGGTATCAGCAGCCATTACACCTCCACGCCATGTGATGTTCTTTGAATGGGAATTTACTTAGCAGCTTAACTTGATGTTGATTTTTGGGAAAAGCAAGAATTGAAGAATGAAATTTTATTCAAATTTCCTGTGTTAAACTGTGAGGTATTTTTCGTTTGTTTTTTTTGTTTTTTATATATCTGTGTTTTTCGTTTTTTTCCCCCCTTTTTGGAGTTCATTTGGACTTTAACTAAGTTAAAACTTAGTTAACTCCACCTTTTTAAGTTTGTGTTTTTCAAAGGTTGTTCGTGTTTGTTTGTTTTTTTTGTTTTTTTTTAAATAGGAGTAGATAGGTCACACTATCGCCCGGTCAATACTCCTTCCACGTCTATTGAACTGGAGTAGAGGCTCGTTCCTTGTTTCCTGTTTAGGATGTGGTTTCCGGTTTTCTCTTTTCTCTCTTCAGACCTTGGTACTGGTGCTTCAGTGAGTTTCCTGCGATCTGGCCGGTTGGTGGTAATGGCTCATCACTGTGAGGGTACCGGGTTGGCAGTTTCCTGGTTGCTGCTTCCGACTGGTAGTTAGGAGCCCTAACTCTTGCGTAGCGTCAAGAGCGGCTGCTCTGATCAACAGTAGTATAATATCGGGGTTCTTGTAGTGCCATGTCGCGCATGGATAGGTGTCCCTGCAAGCGCTTTCGGTGGGCAACCCCGAGGCCACACCTTGTTGCAGCCCTAGCCAGTTTCCCTCCCAGCACTGATCGTGGGTAATGACCGCCTGTATCCTCTACCCTAGGTCCCTTTCTATAAACAAAAAACATGACGAAACAAATCAGAAATGACCCTAAACCAGTTAAATCCAAACCACCTAAGACCATTAACCCCTCCTTCACTAATATCCGAGGCATTCGTACTAAATTTCCTAGTGTAGAAGCGTTCCTGCATGAAAAGTCACCTGACATCCTCGCGCTCTGCGAAACTAACCTCAACTCAGCTATTCCCTCCTCTGACCTCTTCATCCCTGGTTATCTTCCCCTTTTAAGGAAGGATTCCACTGTCCACATGCATGGGCTGGGTGTTTATGTCAGCGAACACCTCCCCATAACTAGGGTGACTTCACTCGAATCTACTGACCACCAATACATATGTCTCCGCTTATCTCTCCTCAGTTCGGTTAGCTACCTATTCTTCCTTTACCGTTCTCCCTCCTCTCCTGACTGCTCCATACTAGATAGCATTGCCGACGACATAGATAAGGCTATTTCCTATCACTCATTTGCCCACATATTTGTATTTGGAGACCTCAATGCCCATCACTCTGAGTGGCTTGAAAACGCCGTTACTGATTCGGCGGGCATTCACGCCATGTACTTTGCTATTTCCCAATCCCTTACGCAAGTGGTGGACTTCCCCACTCGCTTCCCAAGCACACCCTCAGGACATTCCTCACTGCTAGATATATGTTTCACCTCTGCGCCCGACGCCTGTCAAGTCTCGCAGCTTTGCCCTCTCGGCAACTCCGAACACGCTGTAGTCTCCCTCAGTATTTCTTTCCAATCTCACTCCCCCCAGGATCCTCCTACTTATAGAACCTCCTACCTCTACCAAAAAGCTGACTGGGATGCCATTCGCGATTTCCTCTGCGACGTCCCCTGGGGAAAAGTGTTTGACCTATCAGTTGATGACTGTGCCTCTGAGGTCTCGTCATGGGTGAAAGCTGGCATTGATGCCTTCATACCCACCAGGAAGTATTGCTTAAAACCTCATTCCTGTCCGTGGTTCTTTCCGGCCTGCTCAGCCGCCATTGCCCACATGAACCATTACTTCCGTCTATTCCGGAGACAGCCAACTGATCACAATAGGCGCCTGTTCACATCTGCTCGCAGTGAGTGCAAGAGAACCCTAAATGACGCCAAACAGTTGTTTGCTGAGAGAATGCGACAGCACATAGCTGACCGCAAGTTCGGCTCCAAGGACTATTGGAGGATTAGTAAACGAGTGCTCAACAATAGGAAATCCTCAATACCTCCTTTAATCCATGGATTTGATGTTCTCACGTCATCTGCGGACAAAGCTGAGTGCTTTGCCCGCAGATTCTCATCCAACTCCACATTCGACTCGTCCGGAGTGCGCCCACTCGACTTCCCTATTAGAACTGAGGCCAAACTGCACGACGTATATATTACCCCGACAGTAGTATCCAGAGTAATTTCAAAACTCGACCCCCATAAGGCGTGTGGAGACGATGGAATCCCGGTGATAGTCCTTAAGAGGTGTGCCCCTGAACTTTCCCCTGTCCTCTCTAAACAGTTTAACTACTGCCTTTCTGCTTCCTGCTTTCCTGCATGCTGGAAATTCTCCTCAGACGTTCCTGCCTTTAAGAACTGTGGTGAACCCTCGGACCCATCCAACTATCGCCCTATCAGTCTTCTACCAATATTCGGGAAAGTATTCAAGGCTATAATCAATGCTGAAATAGTTCATCATCTCACCGCCCACAAACTGTTCTCCGACAGGCAATATGGATTCCGATTTAACAGGTCCACAGCCGACCTGCTAACAACTGTAACGGAGTACATGCTACAGGCCCTTGATGAGTCTGACGAGGCTCGCTCGGTTGCTCTGGACATCTCCAAAGCTTTCGACAGGGTTTGGCACCCTGGCCTCCTATGCAAACTACGCGGTTATGGTATTACCGGTCGCCTGCTTGACCTAATCCAATCTTTCTTAATTAACCGCAAAATGAAGGTCGTTCTGAATGGGCGTGCCTCTTCGTCCTACAGCACGAATGCTAGTGTCCCACAAGGCTCTATCCTGGGCCCAACACTCTTCCTTATTTTCATCAACGACCTCCGAGATGAGATCAAGTCCCAAGTAGGCATCTACGCAGATGACACTACAATATACTCCCGCTCCAGTAAGAAACCTGTCGTGGCGGACAGACATAATCTCGCTGCTGACCTTGAGCGGGATCTACACTCTGTGGTGAACTGGGGCAAGAAGTGGCTTGTCAACTTCAATTCCTCTAAGACCAAGCTGTTGTCTGTCAACCATTACAGGCAACCTCTTCTGCCTCCCATAAGCATGGACCAGATGATTCTCCCGGAGAGTAATACACTACGCCTCCTCGGACTTACCCTGTCCTCAGACCTCTAATGGAAGCACTATATTGAATCCATAGCAAAATCTACTGCTAAGAAGATTGGGTCACTATGTCGATCAAGGATGTTTTTTCCACCTGAATCCATCCTGCATATATACAAGTCAACCATCCGTCCGTGCATGGAGTACTGCTGCGATTTATGGTCAGGTACCCCTGCCGTTCTCCTCAGTGTTCTTGACAAGCTCCAAAGGAGAGTCTGTAATGTGATAGGTACTGATCTGGCGACTCGACTGCAGCCACTTTCCCATCGTCGAAATGTGGCCCCCCTCTGTCTCTTCTATAAATACTTTCATGGCTTCTGCTCGGATGAGCTTAAGTCACTGATGCCTCCTCAACAGGTGTTTACCCGTGCAACCAGACTGGCAACTGGGTCCCACCCATTCACAGTCAGGTTAGCCAAACGCAGACGACAATTCTACTCCTGCAGCTTCCTCTCTCGCACTTCCCGCCTGTGGAACTCACTCCCGTATTCTTGCTTTCCTGACGGCTACGACCTCCAGAAATTTAAAAGCAAAGTTAATACTCACCTATTAACCACTGGACTCTAGCTCTCTCCCCTCCCCTGTATAATCTTCACGTTCTCTCCGCCCATGTATCTGTCATTGCACCTGCTTTCTCAGCTTTCTATTGTTCCTTTCTAACTAGCTTGTACTCCTCA
>JBBBDQ010000147.1:722500-907500 GCA_037127315.1 Ascarosepion bandense | reverse complement strand
CATTATGATTGAGCTCTCTGGAGAGGAACGTTTTGAAAACAGTGACCACTTATGCTATATGCGTGAATCTTCAGAAATGAATCGAGTTCTCTCGGTGACTGGCCTGTGTATACACTGCTTATATGCAACACGTTAAAATTTCCCCTCTCTTATTCCATGCGTCGATGGTTTAGGGAGTAGCGACTCTGATGGACACCAAATCGGTCGAGTTTCAATCCCGGCCGGAAGCAAGTGGATGCGTCTAGCCACACTGATGAGCTGTGATATAGCGAAAGAGGCTTGTATGTGGATGACTAATATATTATGCTCTCATTATGATTGAGCTCTCTGGAGAAGAAAGTTTTGAAAATAGTTTCCACTTATGCTATATGCGTGACTCTTCAGAAATGAATCGAGTTCTCTCGGTGACTGGCCTGTGTATACACTGCTTATATGCAACACGTTAAATTTTTTCTTCTCTGATTCCATGCGTCGATGGCTTAGGGAGTAGCGACTCTGACTGACACCAAATCCGTCAAGTTTCGATTCCGGCCAGAAGCAAGTGGACGCGTCTAGCCACACTGATGAGCTGTGATACAGCAAAACAGGCTTGTATATGGATGACTAATATATATATATATATAGATAGATAGATATAATTTATCCTAACGGTGGACTGAGAACAGTACGTCCTGTCAAGATTAATCCGATTTTTTCATCTTAAAATCTTTTGAATACAAATCAGTAAAAATAATCTTCAAGTACACATTTGATTTATCCAAAAATTTCTTTGCATACATTTTGCTATTTTATACAGTTTCATACACCATGTAGAGAACTTGAATCATACACCCGAACAGAGAAGTTCGATTTATTATAGTAAATGGTCTAATGTTACCATCGAATACTTTTTAAAAAATCTAATTTTATTTATACAACACTGTTGCATGAGATTCGAACCACTTCTTCTGCTTCAGATTATGCGAATATGTTAATAAATATCTGGGTATTTACGTTTCTTTATGAAACTATTTCTTGGTTTTATGAGTTTGTTATTTCTACATAGCCAAAAGCTTGCACTTTGTGAGTGCCATATCTTTAAATACTTGGCGTTGTGAGTATCATCATTCTGCAAAGCCAGCCAGACGATAATATCTTGCTTCAGGTATTGGTGGTCTTGATCTTTCTACCGGTTTTAAACTCTTGCCGTTGCGATTGGCATTTTTCTACTGGGCACAATAGCTTGGTGTTTTGAGAAACATCATTCTACAGAGAGTATTGACTTGGTTATTGTGAATGTCGAATTTCTCGTGGGCACAATTTATTTAATTATTGAAACTTCTCTTTCTCTACAGCCCATATCTTTGGAAATGAGTCTTCTGTGCTCAGCGTCATGATTTCTATATTTCTACAAAGATCATCATTTTTTCTAGTCCTGCTTTCTAGGCTAACATTAAACTAGAAATAACTATGACAATAAATAAACTCACGCACAGCATCGTCTACTTAAGACTGCCGAATAAACATATGATGAAATAGTGCACCAGAGAGCTAAAAATGGAGTACAATGTATTTTAATTACAATAAATTTTAATTACAATAAAATTTTTAAAAATATGCTATTTGTTCTGTGTAAGTATAAATTATTTAAAAATTCAGTATGAAAGACATTCATAATAAATAACTCAATACTAGTTTTCTTAAAATGTTTAACAATATTATGTAAGCAATGATTTTTTATTGAAATAATTTTTCAGTTGAATTGCTAAGAGTAAATAGGAAACGCTGTACTTAATAACAAATTTTATTGTAAGTCATCTTAAACAAAGACAGCAGATTTTACGGGGTCTATTTAGGCAGAGCCAAAGCTTACGATATGAGTGGCTTTGATTTCGTGCGTTTTATTTTGGAGTCTGTGATAATATATTAAGTTAATAAGGATGAAATACCCTTCATTTACTTATTTCAGAATTCTAGATTTCCTCTAATGAAATTATTATATGAGAGCCACCACTGACAAAAATGCTTTTGCATAACGAACCTATAAACTAATTTATATTGTTGATTATTTCGCAGAAAAATGGTATTTTTAAGTTATTTAGTGGCTATAAAATATAAGAAAATAAACAACATGTAAGTGAAAAAGACTTATTTAACTTGGTAGATATCAGCTAAACTGAATAGTGAAAGATTTTTAGCGGCATTTTCATATCGTAAATGGTAGCTAGAAATTGCTTTTTTTAGCGGAAATTTGACAATTGGCCTCGAGATGCAAGCTAAACTGTAACTATGAAAAATATTTTAACCGATTTCTCACGAAATAGCAGCATCCTGAGGGGCTCATTACGGAAAGCGAACGAAAATGAAGACAAAATACACGATGATGAAGAAATTATCTAAAATTTTATACAAAAAAAAAAAAAATACTTACATAGAATTACCTTCGTTTTAAACGTAATCCAAAATAACTATATTTATTTCCCTTCCTTCCTGGTATATACATATTCACGCATATATATATATATATATATATATATATATATATATATATATACAGAGAGAGAAAAATACACATCTATATTGCAGAAATCTAATTATATATATATATATATATATATATATATATATATATAATTAGATTTCTGCAATATAGATGTAAAATTTTCTGTGTGTACATATGTATGCAATTAATCCATATTGATAGATGTATATTTGACATACAAACATGCCAACTGATGCCCAATATTCATATATATATATATATATATATATATATATATATATGTGTGTGTGTGTGTGTGTGTGTGTGTGTGTGTGTGTGTGTGTGTGTGTGTGTGTGCTCGAATATGTTATTTAATTTGTTTTACTTTACAATTACTTTATTTGATGTATATTTTGCATAACATGTGTTTATGAATTTAACCGTTATCTATCAATTTTTAACATTTGTGTATTCATGTAACATGTCTTGGTAAAGTAGCTATTCTTTCGGAAATGGAGATATTGGAAAAATGCTTGTAAAATATTTGTGTTTTGACGATCGACTCTCTAGAAAAATTTAAGTAATCTTCTAAGTATGCTACATTCTTTTTTAATATGAGTAACGACTTTTAGATCAAAGTTGTGGTTAAATTCATTTCTATGAATTTGTGCAAGCTTAATCAATATATCGTGAATAAAATTCTGGCAATTTATACTATGTATACATGCTTCCGAAATATTACTTTTATCAGTACTTTTTTTATGATCATATCCATAATAGTTTGAGGTGTGATTGCAATTATTTATTTGCTTATGACAATGGATGAATTGTCTTGTATGTTGCTTTGATGTTTTTTAGATTGGGTAATTTTTTTTTAATTGCTGATGTCACAGTTTTTAGGTATTATTATGTGTTTATTATATCTAGTTATTTTTGTTAATAATCTTGTTATATTTTTGTAGTTCTATGTTCTGTATGCCTTTCTATACGCATTGGGGTAGAAATAATAAGGATATTAAAGATTTTTGAAATTGTTTTCTACTTATATTTCTTTTTTTTTTTTTGCTAATATGGCTACATATTCCTAGTGCTCTAAAATGGAATTCTATACTGGAATTCTATACTGGACCATAAGTAATGGTAGATTTCCTTTGAGTCTCAAACTGAAATTCATGATTATTTTTGTGCAGCATGATATCTAGGAAACGTAAAATTTTGGCAGACTCAGATTCAAATTGTTTCGACTTTATTTTTGCCTTGTGGATATGTTAGAAAATAATTTACGTATATAAAATAAGAAATCTGAGGTAAGATCTTTTCGAAAAATCCACTTTCCAGGAATTTCAAAATTAGACAAGTCAAACCCCAATACGAGCATTCAAAAATGTAATTAAAATTATTATCGAAAGTTAAAAATCATTGATTTAGTAATTGAAAGATCTATTTTTTATGATTTTATGAGTGTAAATACGTAATTTTATTTTTATTTTAGTTAAATATATTTTTAGCAAATTTAGATATTTCTTTAGAGGAATATTCAAGTACAAGTACTTTATGTCTACAGTCGTCATATACCTTTTGGTCAAATGTGATTTTAATTTAAAAAGATTATTAGAAGTTTCATATTCAAGAATCTAATTTTACTAATTGCCTATTGCTGATATAATAAGTTTCATCTGATTGTTCAGTTTATGTATTTTTGTTAGTCCTTAAATTGTGTCTTTATTTCGGGATGTGTTTGATGAGTTTTAGGCAGGAATTGTTTTACATTTTAGTACTTTTTTGGTTCCGTATTTAAATAGTTTTATCTCTTTTCTTACCTTGTTTGCTTTTAATTTCGTAGATAATATCAAACTCAAGGAGTTGTCTGATTTTTGTTGTTAAGTGTGTATGGCCAATATTATAATTTTACAAATATTTTGGCGGGGAATACATGAACGATTTAGTTGTTTGATATTTATTTTTGGGTTTTATTTATTTCCTGGGTAGATTAATTTAGTGTTTTTTTTTGTTTGTTTGATTGTTTTCTATTGTTTAGTTATTTTGTAAGGGACTGTCATTAGAGCCTAAATGTATCCTTTGTTAAAAATTCGTGTCATTGAGTTGGTGAATTATACACGTGAAATCTGCTAGTTTATTTTTCGGCATTCCTATAGCAAATTTTAGTCCGAATCTAAAAACTTCATGCTGTATGTTAAAAAAAATCAAGAAAATTACTTACTGACTTAAAATTAAAATTGCTTTCATTATTAGGCATTGAATTATGTCACTTCGTGTTTTCCATAGGTTGCCTAAACATTTTAACCAACCTGAAAAATATTTTAAGCGTTCCTATAGTAATTTTTAAAAATGCTCATGTACATGAGTATTCTTAAAAAAATAAAACATTGGATTAACTGTGATGAAACCCTCTGAGTAAGCAATACGAACATTTTAACATTTCTCTTTATTCATGTTTTCCTTTTACAGATATATTCTATCTGAAGTTTTTACACACACACACACGCACACATACATATATATATATATATGTATATATATATATATATAATAAAATATAAAATATTGATTATAAACCGAAATGGGATCGGCAATGGCAAAATTTTAGAGAAACAAAACAGCGGAACAAGACGGGATTGTAATAGATGTTGGTGTCCCTAGAAAGCTTTGGAGTACACAGACTAACAGAAATATTTAACGAAATCTACAACAACGGCAATATACCAGAAGAATCTAAGCAGATCAAACTACATAACACTACCTAAGAAGCCAGGTGCAAAGGAATGAATGTGAGCTCGATCGAAAAATCAGTTTAATGAGCCACAGAACAAAACTAATCATCCGGATTCTGATGAACAAAGCGCACAGCGGAATCAACCCAGAGAGAAAGAACAAGAAGAAGGTGGGTTCGTTAAAGATACCGGAACGAGGAATTTTATATTTATGCACTGAATACTATCTGAATGAGTAATATAAAGACAGAAAGATCTTTATCTGTGCTTTATAGACTATGCGAACGCATTCGACAAAGTTCGGGACAAGGACTTGATGGAGATGGGCGACAAAATTGATATTTTCGAAAAAAAAACGTTAGGATAATCAAGAATATATTGACAGCAAACCGCCTGTTTACGGATAGAAAGTGAACTTAGTACCTATTCAAAAAAATAAAAAAAAGGCGTAAAACAAGGATTTGTTTTCTCACCGAAACTTTTCATCCTGTCCAATGAGAGAAATGAAAGCCTTGCTAGCATTCGTCCTTAGCGGTCAAAATCTCAACAATATCAAATACGCGGATGACACGGTGTTGGTAGAACACACGGAAAGGAAAATACAGGACCTCCTACAGAAGGTAGAATACGAAAGTGAGAAGAAAGGACTTAGCTTAAACTTAAAGAAAACTGAATGTATTCTCATCAGCAAAAACTGAAGACCAATATGCCAACTACAAGTCAGAGAATATAAAATAAAAAAAAGTAAAAAATTTCAAATACCTGAGAAGTATTTTGACAGGATGGAAAGTGCAAAATGGAAATCCAAAGAAGCATTGGCAAGGCTAAAGTGGCATTTCAGAAGCTGACTGTGGTACTGAAAAAAAGGGAAAGCTCAATGGAAACAAAGAAAAGAGTGCTGGAATGCTATGTGATATCTGTCCTTCTGTATGGAAGTGAACGACGGACGATCTCATCAAGGATGAAGAAGAGGCTTGAGGCAGCAGAAATATGGTGTTATACAAGGATGATGAGGATTCCATGGAAGGAGCACGTGTGCAAAGATGAGGTGTTGGAAAGGATAAAAACGAGTAGAAAATTCATACTATATATCAGGAAGAGACAAATGAAGTTCGTGGAATACGTAATGAGAAGGGAGAGCCTAGGAAACTTAATACTCACAGCTCGGATAAACGGAAGGAGAAACAGGGGAAAGCATCGCGAGACGTACTTGCTAGGTTTGATGGAGGAGCGGAACTTGGAGATAGCAAGAGAAAAATTACCGAGAGTGACAATAGACAGAGCTAAGTAGAAGTTCATGGTCTTCTACATCCTGAAGGGTAAGGGCACATGAAAAAGAAGAATTATTACTGATCAACTTTTCGAAATTGCGAATAAGGTTTCTTAAATAGGGAAGAAACTCCGTCAGTAAGTGTCCAAAATTCATTTAGGAAGAAATATGGTACACACCTTCGATTATTTTATGCCATCATCTGCATAGATAGATACATACGGTGAGAACTTGAGAGGGCTGTGACGTAGAAAAAAACGTTGACGTAAAGAACATTTCATTAGCAAAGTATATATATATATATATATAGAGAGAGAGAGAGAGAGAGAGAATACAACATATAAAAAGTGATGTTTAGTCTACATGATTATATATATATATATATATATATATATATATATATATATATACGTAAATTAAACTAGTGAGCCAACAAATCTACCAAGGTTTCACCTCAACGGATCTTCAGGGAAAGTTGGCCAACCTTCTTTGGAGATGCATCTAGGTGAAACCTTGATAGGTTTGTTGGCTCACTAGTTTAATTTAGTCATTCTGCTCTGCTTACTTATTGAGCGCTTTATCTATTGATTACTAGTCTCAGATTATTTCTATGGGCTACGCACTGGCTCGGTCCAAATCTCTTTGGCTGGTGTTCATGTGCTTCGCTCTTTCTTTTTTTATAACCACTTTTTCCTTCTGCATATACACGCGGAGGATTTTTGAAACGAGTATAATGATCAGTTTGCATTTTTATATATGGAAACTATTATTGTTTAAATACTGATAGAATATTTAGCAATTTAACGTTAGATTCCTGTAAAAAAATAAAGCGACATTATATAATTGCAATAAGAGAGTAATATCTGTTATGTTTATTTATAATATTTCAACATTAGGCTACTATCTTTTCGACTTCCCCATGTATGTTTGCGTCTTTATATGTTTCTTCTATAAGTCTATTTGGATTTGTTTATTTCTCTATTGTGATCGTTTTTTATTTCTCGAACAATTGAAGATGAAATCCAATTTATGTCATGGTTTAAACTGCACGACATATCATTTATTCAAATAACTTAATTCATCAGAACAATAACATTTACTAAAGTTGAATATAATCCCACACTCAATGTTATAAGTATTTTTTGCTTGCTTGCATGCACACACACGCACTAAGACACAATAAGAGAAAGATTTTTGTAACATTCCTCTGGGATCCCCAGCAGCCATTTTTCTTCACCTCCATTTCAGCGTTTAATACTCCACAATTTTGTTGCTTTCGAGCTGTGAAATATTCGTCTGTGATTTACCTCCCTTGAAAAAAATGGCGTGGAAATGAGGTGTAAATGATGGAGAAATGCGCGGACCGTAGCAAGCAATTTTGCTAAACAAACTGCCTTAGGGGTTGATAATCAGTAAACTGCGCATTTTGCACGACAATTGAATGGGGTATGGGAGAAAAAAGAAATGGATAAAGATAAAATAGAAAAAAAATAAGTGAATTACAAAACAGGAAATCTTACGGATTAAAAAAAATACAATATATTCAGATATATATATATTACTGAATATTGGGATAGGGTAAAGATTGGAAGTGTGAAGATAAATTGTGTTATGTATCCATTCATATATATACAAAAGCACACTTACAGATTCATACACGCGAGTGAGCGCACATACATATAAGAGTACGAGCACACACACATATGGAGAAACCATCTCTGGATAATTCTGAGCAGAGCTAGATAAGTGAATGTTATATATATATATATATATATATATATATATATATATATGTGTGTGTGTGTGTGTATATATTCAGTATTTACATGTTGAGTAAAGACCTTATCTTCGCTCTTACTGTTTAAACCCTGTGAACGTTCTGTACAACAGTATACATTACGTGTCATGAAACGTGATGTATATTATATACTTATAGATTAGTTAAGCAATATCCGATCCATACTGAATAAGTATGACGAATCGTTACCTTACACATGGCCATCGGTAAGAGACCAATACTCTTCTGCACACTGATTAAATACTTTTCGATTCAAAATTGTCTAGTTTACAACAAATTTTCTACCGAAATGTTTTCATTTTGCGAAATTTCTTCTTCCGCTATAAATTATCGACAATTTTAAAACAACAAAACGTAAAGAAGGCCGGACATTACAACGGCCAAAATGTTGTAATAATGAAATATTGATGAGGACATTTGTCCTCATGTACATAATCATTACCCCTCATGCCAGAAATTTAGAGTGGATGCTAAATACACGCACGCACAAACATACACACGCATATATATATATATATATATATATATATATACTGCCGACAATGAATGAATGAATTTTTATACAAAAAAAAAGAAGAAAACACAGAAATAAATTACTATATAACAGTCAAAATTTAAGGCGAAATAACAATACAAAAGTGAAAAACACACCTGAAATTGGTTATGGAAGAGATCCGAAACGCTTGGTGCAATAAGATTAATGAATAATTATTTTTTGATCCTTAACTCATTTAAAAAATTAAAAATTTTAGTATGCTAGAAAAAATTAATAAAATTTCATATTCCTGGTCGGCCATATTTAAAGAAAGATATTTGAAAGAAAGTTTGCTGCTAATATATATATATATATATATATATATATATATATATATATATATATATATACGAAAACAAACGGGACCCGATATGTAAAACCACAAATTTATTCGCCCGACGAGAGTCAATCTTAGACTCGAAACACGTGTAGCGTCACAAATATCATTATGGAAAACTTAAAAAATCATAACATGTATAATATTTTCAAACAACAATAAATATACATCAAAAGTTCACGGCCTCTCACACTTTTTATTCTATACCAATTTCTCTCGTTGGAACAACCCTATTTCCTTTTGTAATACATATATATATATATATATATATATATATATATATATATATATATAAAGGAAAATTCATCACATCACTTAGACTTATTATAAATTATAATTCAATAATATGAGCTGAATTGGTTCATTTCATCAGTCCACACTATATTTTTTTCCTTTCGGTATAAATATTTTTCCGGAATAAACATTTCTTTACAATGAAATGGAAAACAAGTAACATGATCGAGAACAGACTTTAGCCTTATCTCAGTTGGAGATCACTAGCCAGGTCGAAAAGGGTTCATCGTCCTTATAAACTCATTTCACACCCGCTCACAAGAACATGGATACGTATATACTTATAATCCTACATATTTACACAATCACGTATACTTACTTAGATCCACATACATATATGTCCGTACCTTCACATATGTGCATACAAATGCGTCTGTGCATACACCTACATATAAACACAAACACACACCCATCCATGTTCACATATAGATATTGTGTTTGCACACTAACATACGTATTTTTGAAGAGCGGATTTATACGCGTACAATTAAAAGTAACTCATATTTATGCAAGTATACTAATAAATCTCACATATACTCAGAAAATACGCGTATATTTGCATACTTACTTACATACGTACGTATATCCTCATACACACATATCCGTACCTGTGTATAAATGTTTGCATTGTTCTTGTATAAGTATTTATGAGCGAATACGTGGATGGAGAACGGGGAGAGTGAGCAGATATAAGAAATTGATATGTATCCATAGAAAAGTGTGTGTATGGATAATGGCTGGCCACTCATGTTCGAGAATACCCCTGGGCACCTCAACGTGGTGCAATGGTTAGAACGCTTGTCTCGCCAGAAACATTACAACTGAGTAGTGAGTTTCATCCTCATGAGTACCACATACTTTCGGCCTTCTGCCGCATCTAAGCTGCGCTTAGAAAATCACCATATTCGAGGATACCCCTTTATCAGGGTGGCTAGCTAATTCTCATTGTAGACGCCTGCACAGGCAGACTTGTGTTTGTTCAACACCCACAGAGCCCAACGGTGGTTTATACTGCAACTATGCTGAGCGGACCTTAGTTACGTTATCTGGGACTGAGTGCATTATCTAGCGTGAAGAACAGTCTGAACAAGGCTAGGACGCTCAAATTCTCGGTCACGATGAGTTGTGACTTCGAACTAGTCCAACCATCGACGACTCCTCAAAGAGGGATGTCTACCAATTTTCACTCACAAGGATTAGGTCAACTTGTGGTATGGTTTTCAGGTACTTTCCAAATGTGCCGCACGCTGGATTACTGATAACATCAAGAAATCACCTTCCTGACAAATCGACCATGCTAAAGTTGTGTATGTCTACACATATATGTATACATAGGCAAGAGTGTGTATATGTAAGCCGATGTGTGTATCTGTGGGTATGTGTGTAAATATCTAAATTTATGCATATTTTCTGAGTATATATGAGATTTTTTAGCATATTTGCGTAAATATACGTTAAAATTATATCTATATATATGCAAATATGATTAATCAAACATTTTTTCAGCAGAAAAACTTCGTGTTCCGAAACTTAGTTGTTTCTCTTCGGGTGATATTTTAAATCAAACAGTGATAATGATTTTTTTTTAAAAACACCCAACGAATTTATTTAAAAACTTAAGGTGGACGATTTGAAAAAGTTAAACAATACGTTTATGGATATGCTTTGATTACTCAGTTAAAAGTGAGAATTAGGTTGAATTATAAAATGAACATGTAGGTCTTAGTTTAGATGTGGGCTTTTATATAATGTGATGATAAAATGACACTCTGTATCCGTTTATTTTCACTATTCGCTTCAAAATATTACCCGAAGACGAACAACTGATTTCCAGAACATGAAATTATTTGTGAAGTGAAAAAAAAGTCTGATTTAACATTGTAATGAAAGTATTACAGTAATATAGATATATATAAATATAAATATATATATATATATATATATATATATATAAATTTACTGTTTTTTTTTTAGAACGCTCACATATCGGGAATATTTTTGAACGGTCACGTAACGAGGATTTTTGAATGCGCAATTTTCAAAAGTATATATATATATATATATATATATATATAGTAAAACAAAATAATTGGTTATCAGTCCACTGCTTGTAGCGATTTAGTTTAATAAGTGTACTCGAATGTTAGTAGATCATTATATATGGTAATATTTTTATTATAATTTTATAATAAAATCATATTTTATGGCAACAGAAGAGTCGTTATTTTTCGGTAGCATCTTATTAGCACCTCGATAGGCAGTGAAATATTTATTTTGTTAGGAATCATTATATATACAAACTTAAAAACAACACAATTTTTACCATATCCAGACAATTAAGGGTGGGTCTATTCGGGGAGTTTGTCTCAATGAACCAATAGAAAGCCAGGAGGATGGGAAGAATTTGATTGTAAGGGTAAGTGGCGGAGTGAACTGAAACGACGTTTTCACTCTCAGTAATGAAATAAATTTAATGTATATATATTGAGCATTTAGCATGCTCTGAAAAATTATCGTGTTCTGGTGAATCAGTTACAGAATTTTCTTTAAGTTATTTTTCACTTAAAGTTGTGAAAAAGTTACAAAGAAGGGAAAGTTTTTTTTAATTTTTTAATACAATACACTTCAAACATATGTGGTTTACTTAATTAATAATCTATCCGTTAACTAAAACAAAATAATTTTCAAAAGATTGGAGAATCAATACATTTATGCTAGGGGTTAGATTATAGATTATCTAATCATATTATATTAGGAAAAATTAACTATACTTTATTGTATTTTTTTGACGATGATGAAAGATGAAAATTACTTCGCTACATTTGTTTAGCAGTTTTAATTTTGGGAATTGAATCATTTGCAATTTTTCCTGTAAACATATAAAACATGGATCATGTAAACATTTGCAAGCTGTATTTTCGTTTTTAATATACAGAGTGTCCATGAATTTTGTGCGCATTTTAAACAATTTAAAACTTTATTTGCATTTGCGATAGAAATAATCACATTAGTTATTTTAGCTTTCAAATCTTCCAATGAACAAGGTTTGGTTGCATACATAATTGTTTTCACATGAAAAGAATCTAACGAAATCAAATCTAGCGAAGGTGGAGGCCACTAAAATTGTCTACTTTCTTCGATTCATCCGTTAAGAAATTTAAAATTTAGAAACTATCACGCAGAAGAAAATGATAAGGAGCTCTATCGTGTTGAAACACTGTATTATCTTTCAGTGTGTAATTGTTCAAGCTTATTATTTACAGACTATTTTTGTCACCAATACAAAGAAACTTATGAAATTTTTAAAGTGCACACGGACTTTATCGACACCTTGTATGTCATTTTACGGTATGGATTTTATTGACTTTTAATAAGTAGAATTTGATAATCTATTGCAGTAAATTTCTTTTTAACACATGAGATGTACCAATAATGGCAGGTTTAAAAGGAGTCTTGATACAATCGATATTATAATTTTTTACTGTAGGATTTTCTATAGTAGAAATAGAGTATATGTATAACTGGCTCTATTTTATACTCATGCACTATTTCTACCATAGAAAACCCTAGAGTAAAAAAATATTAGATTAAATGAAACCCGAGAATTTATCGGGATTTATTTAGTCGTACATGATGGGTGTTAAATTTGATAATGTAACTGCTTACATCTTTCGTGGGACTGAACTTAGTATTAAAGGATGAGACTACATTGACGCACTTAGCATTGTGTATACAATTATTAGGTAAGCTTAAAGGTTCTTTAGTAAACTAAAATGAGTTGTCTTAAATTGCAATTTTAGAACCTGGGATCCGAGGCGAAATTCAGATTCAGTTTCATCAGTATGATTTTCTTAATTGCAGGAAGACTAAATTCCAGGTGTCGTTAGACAATGTGAAATTCTGTTTATGTGACTAATGTAGGTGAAACATTACGGCGGATTTCTCTGGTGTGTTTGTCAATGTGTGTATTTGCTACAATATTAAATCGATAATATACTTCTGAAGGAACGTAAAATTTTTAGCACAAAAATCAAATACTATGATGAAAAACAGTTCATTACTTAATGAAAACAAAATTTCATTATTAAAATGATTTTCTTTTTACGAGGAAAGACCAAAGTATATTATGATTATTCTATTATTTAAAAAAAAAACTTTTTAGCATATGCAAAATTTTGTTTAAATTTTTCTTTTCGTCGGTGGTGAGTCAAAGATTACTCTGGAAAATTTTGTGCTTTTTGGCAGTTAAAAACTCTGGAGAGAGAAAATTGTTGGAAATATCAAATAATTGTTGTAGTTCGATTAACTGTTCAGAAAATAAATTTGTTACCCCAAATTATATAAAATTTCGAAGAAATAAAATGTCAAACTTTTCATATTTGTCATATATGTTAAGAGTAGGACCCCTTGAATAAGGTTAATCATCAGTTTGCATTTATTAAATACGAACGCCAAGAAAATGCAATAGAACTATGATATTATTTAAATAAAAAGGTTTGAATTTCTTTTAAAAATAAAATATATTGTCTTAAGAAAACATTTGTGAGGAATGTTTGAAATTGTTTTTATTTTAAATTTTAACTATAATAATTATAGAATTTTAAATCTTTTAAAAATCTGTATTAATCCCGGCTTTTTAGATTACTTTATTATTGTGATAAGTTTATTTAGTACTCATAAATGAAAAGGCTTTAGGCAAATTTTCAAACTAATTTATTAACAGAATTTGGAATTTTTAAACATGCGTATAAACGTCCCCATTTTTGTAAGTACGACATTATCAGAAAATAAGAGCAGTGAAAATAGTAAATTTAAAGTCAATATTGAAAAAATTATATTACGCAGAATATTTTACAAAATTTTAACGATTTTTGATTATGTAAATTATATTAAAAAAGCGCTCTCGTTATTTTCTTAAATTATGTAATTTTAAGTCTCCGCAGAACAACATTAAAGTTCTCCTTAGGCTGTCAACACATCAAAACTGCTACTATAGTTTACATGCAGAGCTATTCCCAGGAAAAATGTTTTTGCGATATTTTAAATTGAAAGAAAAAATATTTAATTCATATCAGATTTCTTATACTTAAATCAATCATATTCCTCGAGTTAAGTTCGGAATATATTGTTTGAAGACTTTTCAAGAAAGATAATTACGTCGGGGTGTAAATCAACTATTTATGTTATATGTTATCTACACGCTCACACGTGCACACGCGCACGCAAAAGCACACACTTACAAACAAATACGTACACAGGTTCATTTCGTTCTCTCCTGAAAGCGAAACGTGTATCAATTTAGCAAAACACTTTTCCTTTATGACTTATTATGCCCAGATTTTATATGAATATTCTAATAAGAAAGGCACACACACGCACACACACACACACGCACACACATACAAAACATGATCGTACACACTAACAAATACAGAAATGATATATATATATATATATATATATATATATATGGAAGTTCTATATTCTTGGTGAAAGTGACAGCGGACAATGAGGCGTGATCATCAGTTTGAACAAGGTCAATACGCCCCAAACCTCTTCATAATGAATCGTGACTTCATGTTAACTCAAAGAGCAAAGTTTCTCGTATATTTCTGTCTACCCAATTTTCCACACAGTGTATAAGTCTTGGTATGATATAGTTTTCAAGATTATCGTTACACACACACACACACACACACACACACACACACACACACACACACACACACACACACACATGCGCATACCAACACAAACACATATGCACATACCAAAACAAAACTATTGAGTTATTGACAGAAAGATGTTATGTGAGTTTTCCTGTTAAACATATTGAAGTATATCTAATGTACTTCTTTACGAATTTGGATTGATCAAGAACACCGTTCTTTAAAGAATGTGTAAATTTCTAAATAATACTGTTCCTCTATAATTTAGCTAGATATTGCAGGTGAATTGTTATTTTTATTTTTGACAATAAGATCAACGAATCAAAATTTTTGTAATAGATAATCCATTTAATCCTTTGCTTTTGTCAACTAGAGTTGTGCATTTCTTTCTAATATTTCTTAATGAAAGTTTCTTTTGCTTTGAATTTTTGTAGAAAATGTATTATTTTTCCCTGTATGTTCAGTGTTGCTATTTGTTATCTCAAAAAAAAAAAGTAAGCCTAATATGTTAATTTATAAGTTGCTTTGGAAAACCGTTTTTAAGAAGCGTTTGTTTCACGTTATTAAATTAATTAAAGAAAAGTGGAGGAGAGGATGAATTCTTGTGCGAAAGTTTTATTAACACTTATTTTATAACTAAAAGGTCATTTCCTAGTAAAATTAAGTTAGAAAGAGTTTTTACTTGTGTGCTTTTTATATAGTGAAGTAGTGATAGTATTATTACTAGACATTAAAAGAACATCCAGGAATGGAAGTTTATCTTTTGACCCATTAGATAGTTGATAGTAAAGTTGAGGGTGGAATCTTCTCGAATGTAGTTTTAAGATTATCACTTTTGTTTATTTTAATCGTTTCACACCAAGCAAGGCGGTACCACCACTGATACGCAGGGGGCTGCATAAGAGAGTAAAAGTTTAAGCAGGAGGAGTGTGAAGATAAAAACGAACCAGTTACAGGGTGTGGCAGAGAAAGGGCATGAAAAGGGTGGAAACACAGGTGTGAAGACAGTTACGAAGGTAGAGAGAAAGGAAAAGAACAAGATACACGGGGTGATGTAGAAAGGGCTTGAGACATGTAGATAAGAGATGGGAATGGACATTGCATTTAAATTCCTGGTATACGAAAGGAGTTCCACTAGCGGGAAATGTGAGAAAAGAAACTGTGGAAGAGAATTTTAGGCTTCATTCGGTTGATTTAACTGTAAAAGTGTGGTGCCTTCTTGTCACTCTCGTTACAAGAGTAAATACTTGCGGAGGGGAAACCAGTAACCTAAGTTCGTCAGGGCAGAAGCCATGACAATATTTGTAGAAGAAACAGAGGGAAACTATATCCCGTCGGTGAAAAATTGGCTGGAGTCGAGCAGCCAGGTCCAGACCGATTATATTACAGAGTCATCTTTGTCGAGAACACTGAGATGAACAGCAGAGGCGCCTGGCCAGATATGGCAACATTATTCTGTGCACGGTTGGATGGTTGATTTGTTCTCAGCTAAAATTAGAAAAAGAAACCTTTACGAAGCGGACATATATTTTCGGGTTAGTAACCTTTTAAAATCTGGCTTACTATGTGGATCATGTAATACATAGACAGGAACGGATAGAGAAAGTTTCACATACTTACTCCATTAGTAAATATTGACATTATGATCGTAAAAAAGGATTTCAGTAGTTCAGCAATATATTTTAAAAATGTTTGGTTCGATAGATGTAGATGAAATTATGTATAAATATATCTGCTGAAAAATTAATAGCGAAACCAAGATACTCTTATAGAATGTGACCAAATGAGGTGTACTTTTGAAGAGTCCCACTTGCGGTTGACACACTTCTTCCATCGGCGTTGCAATGCTTAAATCTCAGTCGTGAAAAAAGCTTTTATCTATTTGTCAATAAGACATCAACAGCAGGTATGACGATAACTACGAGCCAGCCTAGTGTTTTTATCTGTTAGTGAAGAAATGATAGTCAGGTGGGTCTGAATCAGGCAAATAAGGAAATTAAACAACCAGTTAAAAGGTACAGTTACGCACAGCAGCATCTGAAACCAAATGATTGTAATCTAGATTATTGTCTTGATGAAAAAGTCCACATTCAGCAATTTTCCTGGGTGTTGATCTTGATTACCTTTAAATTTGACAGAATACTTTACATTGTAGGTTTGACCCTTTTCAACCAAAAAACAATATAATATGTAATGAATCAAACACTCATCCTAAATTTGGAAACATTTAAGAAAATCTGAATCTGCCTCCAACCATGTCAGATAGTCCACTGATATGATCAACCTAGTGATCTTTTGATCAGGTGTTGGAGACACCCAGGCATCAGAAGTGTTCTTCATGCAATTTTGCAGATTTTTTTCTGTTCTTTCACGGGACATGCTAATAGCCTTTGTCATTTGATTTATAATCAATTTGCTAGTTTGTATCAATATGTAGTTAACAGCTGCAAGGATTTCCTTGATGATGGGGGTTGCAGGACATCCAGACCATGGGTCATGTTCAAGAATTTCTTTTTCAATCCTAATTTCAAATGTCCACGTATGCCAGTTGGTAAAGGAGTGAGTCATTCTCTAATGTAGCAATCATATCAGCATGTATGTTCTTAGCATGAAAAACCTTTTTACTGCAAATAACAGCGAGATGCGAAATTTGATCCATTTTGGAAGAGATTTTGATACTAGTCACTTTTTTACTCCTCTTTGAAAAATCAAAAATAAGTTTCCCTGGAAATACACAATACAGTTATTATTATTATTAAGAACAGGCTGGAATAATACATACAATATTTCCTTTTCACTACTTCATAGTCATAATATATAATATGCCTATGTATAGATATAAACATATTGTAAAAGTTATAAGAGTTTTACTGAAAATATATTGCATTGCAAGAAGATGAAATTACTCTACAAATCTAATTAAGTAAATTTTATTAATCAAATAAAACATTAGACGTTACCAAAGTCCGGCATAAAATCTATTTTCCACTGTCGCCGTCAAAACCTGAGTTTTAGATGAAAAGACAGCTGAGAATATTAAATTGTCATCATCCTAATGCTTTAATATAAGAAAGCGGAGAAAAAGTTTCGTGATCCAAAACAAATTATTTCCTGGTTTTAACAGTGCAGTTTAGAATGAAGAAAGAAGCACAACTTACAAAAACGTTCTTTTACCTGAGTCTCTATCATAAAAGCCTTGTCTAATGCAGTAAAAATTAGGCTATAAAACTTGAGCCTACCTGATATATTGACACAAGTACACGCTTAATTTATTAATGGAAAAGTTTCTCGGTGAGTGCATCTTCTATATTTTACGGATGATTGCAAAACTATTTTTCTTTGCTTTAGTGCTGTAGTTGGATTGACACAATCATAAGAACCAGTGATTTTATGTCTCTTGTTAATATAAAATATCTAATTATCAAGTTGCTGGTCAGCAATTAAAACAAATAGTTAAACTTTACATTGTTACATTTGAATTTAATTCGTATCTAGTTACACTCATTTAGTTTATATATAAGCGCGTGAACGAGTGGTTAGAATGTTACCTTTCGGGCCATTACACCGGATTTCCAATCTTTCGATGGGTAATACGACAGGAAGCTAATTCATTGAAGCGATAATATTGGAGAAGCCATCCTCTCTTGTTATGCTGCTAGAAAGTTTCTGACATTTCATACCCTCTTACTGCGCATATATGATTTCCTAAATAATAATGATATCCTAAAAAATAATTTATTTAATGTGAATAAGTTCTAAGGACGAAACAGGTTGCAGAGGATTCGTTTTCTCATTATCCTTCTTCAATATAATTCGTAGGATACGCATAACATTCTTCCATATTTTATGTTATTCATTATTCATTTCTCATATTAACTTTCTATGAATACAATAAATATGGTTATAATAAAGGATGCTTTGCATACCATGGCTAAAGAATATAAAAAAACTAGAAGTAAAATAAAAAGAAAAATAGACGTATACATATAGAATCAAAATAAAGCGGTGAAATATTTGGAAGCAAAACAAGGAAATAGGACTTGTAGAATTTGACACTCACAAGATATATTGAAGGTCAGGGGAAGAGCTTCAAGAACATTACATAACAAACTTGTGTTCCGATTTTAGTACTACACATGGCGAATAAATATACAACACACTTCAGAATAGTTTAAGCACTGGCAGAAAATTCCAGGAACAATGAAAACTATGGAAACTTTAAAAATGGAATAACGTTTTTCTTCTATGTGCCCTGTTCTTTCAGGATGTCGGCCTTCATGGATTTCTACCTCCTCCTATCACTGGTGGCTCTTAGCCACACACACACACACACACACACACACACATATATATATATATATATGTGTGTGTGTGTGTGTGTGTGTGTGTGTGTGTGTGTGTGTGTGTGTGTACGGTGCGATCTGTGCTATATTCGCGTTGTCTTTCTGCACTATTTCAGAGAGTCATTTGGGCACCATCTACGAGAAAAATATAACCATGCCGCATTTCAGACCGCCAGAAAGGTGGAATATTTATGTTAAACTTCTTGGCATTTCCATCGGAATCCCAATACGAGCATTTCAGAATATTTCTTTGTCAATCTCAAGACACCGATGAGAATTTGCAAAGTGCTGGGTGAGCCTGTGTAGCTTACAAAGATACGAGAGTCTAGCAAACTCCCTCTGATCGTTCTAATAAGAAAAAAGCCTCCCTAAATTTTTGGTGAAGGATTTGGATTAAACAAGTTCTTTGAGAATGTAGTGCTACCCTGAGTAAAGTGAGTGGCAGCTGGAAGACCCTATGCCTTGCAACAGAACTCTGCACCATACCAGATATGTCGGACAACCCAGTCATAGCTCTTAATAAATTTATGCGACCACATAAACAAATACATCTGTCCACCTAAATCCGCAAAGTGCAATTCTCTTGATTGTAACACCGAAGATGAACAGAAGGCAAAGATTGTGGTAGAATTCATCAGTTTAAAAAAGGAAACCGTCTAGAAGTTATTCTTTGGATTTTGAAGTTATCTAGAGGCTAGGGTTGAATAAATTTACACACGATATTTTTGTGTAATTTTGGCAAGTATATCTTTTAAAATGATTTATCTGCGCTTTTTTCATTTATGTTTAACATTGATAACAAATTATCCATCGCTACTATCATTATGTATTTCTTTATTTATTCATGCATATGTATGTGTAGGGAAAATAAATACTTTCTGTTCTAGAACATGATTAAAACTATTTCCAAGGCATCCTGACGGATATCGCTTGAGTTGACCGGATTCTGTAAAAATCATTCAGTTAAAAAATGTCTAGTTGTGTGAAACTCAACTTATTAGATTAAATTCAAATGCCAGTAGACACTCATGATTAGTTTTGGCTTTGATATTTGGCAAAAGATCAAAATTTAAGCGTGATCATATTAGGCGAAAAATAAAAGAATGCGAATTGATCATGCCAAGGGGTTTCTTCTAATCCTCGTTCAATACCGTCAATTTCAATCAAAATTATCATCTCAAAAATCAGTTAAAAATAATCGACATATTTCTAAATTTTTCTAATCATTCAGTGTCCGTATTTGCCTAACGAATCTCGAGTATTACATATTGTTCGAAATTCTATTCGAAAACTATTATAGTTGTTATATTTTTACTAATAATTTACACTCATATTGTGTAATTTTAATCTCATCATGTATGTTATATCATTCACATTATTTACGAAAAATTCTTCTGGATTAGCGTAGGATTTAAAACGAATTTGTGTGCAATGGATAAAATAAGGGAAAAGAACAAGGAAAGATGAATAATAACAATGCTTCATCTGAAAAGCTAAAAAAAGAAAAAAATAACTCTGCAAGAGCTAAGAAAACAATCAGCTCAAAAACAATCTGTCTACTGAATGATGACGTAAAGTGCAGTACTAAATTCCAAGGAGGCTTTGGTAAAGTTAAGCATAATATTAAGAAACTGAAAAAAAATTGAAGCAAAGAAAAGAATACTGAACTGTTAAGTGATATCTGTTCTCAAATATGTTAGTAAATACTGAATTGTCTCCACAAAAGCAAAGAAGAAACTTAAAGGATCACATATCTGGTTCTACAGAAGGATGCTAATGGTAACATGAACCGGATATGTGAGCAACAACGAAATTTTAGAGAGAATATCATCTAAAAGGAAAGTTATACTAATTATCCGGAAGAGAAAGCTGCAATTGGCATAAAATGAAGAAAGATAGCTTCGAAAATCTGATACTCACAGGACAAATGAAGGAAAAGCGAGACTGAAAAACAACGAATATCCTAGTGTGTTTGAGTAAATGGTTGGCGGAATAGCGTTTATTAGAAAGAACATAAAATACAAAATTTATTAAAACCTAGAAAGCATTGGAAGTTTTGGCGTGAGATGATCGCCAGTGTACTGAGAACACGCTGCACATAATAATGACAAACGTGTTTCAGAAATCAATCTATAGATCACGGTGACAGCATACAATACTAGTGTGGAAATATTTGACACATAGACAATTACAAAAAGTTCGAAACGTTCAATGATCTGACATATTTGGGTTTTGATTGCAGTACGACAGAAACAAGACTCTATATATGACCAAATTTGAGCTCAATATAATATATATGGCAGACAAATCACCCGTATATGGATAAAAAATTATTGAGTAATGACATGAAAAACAGATAGGCGTGAGACAAGGATATATTTTCTCCCGCTATTTATTAAATTATTACAATGGGGATTATTTTTTCAGTGTTTGTCTATACTTCTGAAGTGAGTTAGTATTAACATTATTAGCACATTTTTAACTGTTGTATTTATCTTTATTGCTATGTTTACGACGTTTTGGTCGTGATACTCTCTGGCCTTCTTCAGGTGCTAGGAATTTTGAACCGAAATCTTTATTTTGATCACTAGGATATATCATTCTCATTCCATGTGCTATGCCACTTCCGGATGTTAAGTAGTTATATCCATGTAACTCAATTCTTTGAGTTAATTGATCATCACTTCTGTAGCCAGATATTGAACACACAATCCTTTGGGTCATATCACCGGAACTAAGCAACATCTATATCTACTGTCATCAAGGACATGGCCCAGTGTATATAGTTGTGACATAATCCAAAGATTTAAGACACATGAATGAGAAAAATATACCCAAGTCATCCACATAAAGGGTTCGATTCAAAATTCTTAGCACCTGAAGAAGGCCGGTGTCTACAATGGCTGAAATGATGTAAACATCATAATGAAGATGAGGACAACAATCCGAATAGTTTATTTTTTCTTAAATTCCATTATTTCTACTGAAATGCCTTGATTTCTTGGGAAAGAAAACGAAGTGATTATCTGTTGCTTTCACCATGTCTATGAATTCAGAAATGTCTTTCGGTAAAGACCTAAACGATAACGATTCTACCATTTAACTAATAGCTCCAGGGGAAAGATATGGATTCTTAACTTTACCGTGGGAATTTTTGCGAATGTGGACCTCACCGTCTCGGCCACAATTCGAATTTCCCAATTCCAGATTCCGCGCCTGCATATTCTCTAGATAAAACTACTTCAGCTTTATTTTGGCATATAAATTTATTATACTCTAAAGGATGACACTAATGCTTATTTCAAACACCATAATTTTTTTTGCTTTATTATTCCATACAACGCATTTCTGTGATATTGATAGTAAAAAAATGCTCAACAAGTTAGCGTGAGTTATTGCACATTATGTTCCGATAATTTCATATTTCCTTCAATAAAACGGTGGAATGGAAGCACATTTGCATCTTAGGCAATACTCAGCAGGATACACGATGCATGTATGCGTCGGTTGGCAGTAAACGTGTTAATAATAATAACTACTTCACATTTTACAGAAAATACATTATGTCATCTGAATGCCGATGATTAATCGTATTGAAGGTTTGAATTTCTCTTAAGTTTTCTGCTTTTAATATAGTAAAAATATAAATATATAAATATATGTCGAAATGCAGAATCTAAGATATTTTTAATAGACAAGTTACGTCAAAAATAGGTAAATCTCTAATGTATTCAAAATGCAAAATCTTGTCATTTGAAGAACGCATGCCTGAAGTAGATAACGGAATTCACTAGTTTTTTCAAAACAATAATTTTCGCGGAAAATACAGAAAAATGCTACTTTGTCAATGGTACAATATCTAGCAGAAAAAAAACAACAACTGGAATAATGTTTTGGTATTTAAGGTTTTGGCATTTTGTATATATTTCGAATTTGGTCTAATTTGATTAGCAAAAAACAGCAGTCACGAGGAAATTCAAAGATGGCCGATACGGAAATTGAACTTAACTGTCTGCAACACATTGCCAACTATAACGGATTATCAGTTATGATGTTGGGGTTGGTTCAGGACAATACTTTGTTCAGTCAGTCAGTTAATTGCCATACGTGATGCACGCTTGGGCGATCATGTCTCGAAAGAGACATGACTTACTTAGCAGAAAATTTTCCCGCAGTAAGTGGCCAATATTTTCTGCTGTAGATTGGTTGCTAACCAAGGCGATAGAACCAAATCACTTTCCCAGGAGCATTCTTTTGAAGTCTGCAAAAAGCCAATAGTCGCTGGGAGCCATATCTTGAGAATAGAGTGGATTCGGAAGCAATTCAAAGTGCAATTCATGTATTTATGCTATCGTTGTGATTGATTTGTGACGCGGTGCTTTGTCTTAGTCAAAGATAACATTTGTCTCCTTCAGTTGTGATCGTTTTTGTCGATTTCTTCCTTCAAATTCACCAATAATTCTATATAATATTCGCTATTGATGATTCTTTGTTTCTCAAGAAAATCGATGAACAGAATACCTTGCACATACAAAACTACGAAAACCTAAACTTTACCTGTTGATATTTGCGTCTTTGGTCGATTTAGACGGCTTTCACCTGTTTCTGTCCACTCAGCTGACTGCCGATTTGACTCCGGACTGAAGTAGTGGATCCATGTTTTAGCCATTATCACATATTTACGCAAGAACTCCCTCTTTCTGCGTTGAAACAGTTGCAAACAACGCTTTGAATCATCGAAACCATCGACTGTGAGCAAATGTGGCATCGATTTTGAACAGAGCTTTCTTACTGTCAAACGTTTATGCAAAATGGTCAATACACTGCCTTCTGATGTGTTAAACTCCTCTGCTGTTTCACGCAACTTTAATTTACAATCGGTCTACACGAGTTTGCAAAGTTGTTATGGTGTTTTGCTGGACACCTGTCGACTTGCGAGCCCCTGAGCGTATAGCATCATTTGTTTCTGTATGGCCGCGTTTAATGTCAGCATACCACCTCTTAAGCGTTGTTATCTTCGGAGCTGAGTCTGAATAACTGTTATCAAGCCATTGCTTTTTTCTTGAGTATTATCTTTTCCAATCAGAAAGTAATGATTTATCGACACACAAAATTCAGATTGTTTCATTGTTTTGAAAATTTGCAACAGTAGCTTCACTTAAATAACTGTAATTTATAAAACAATAATTTGATTAGGCCTAAATTTTGTTATGTGCCATACGAAAATTAGTACTTTATGAAAATGACATTGATTGTTTTTTTTTTTAGTGGCGCCATCTATTTGTCAGACCCGGGACTTATTGAGCGACGTATTAGCTGCTGTGTGATCCTTTAATTGTACCTCAAATTATTGTCATGACATGCATATATACGTGTAGGTGGATGTAACAATAGTACAGCATTAATATGTATTAAACCTTCAAATTATTCCTTTCAATTCTATTCTATTATGAAGAAAAATTGACCAATTTCCCTTGTGATTGAAGGATCAGAATAAAACATTCGACGGTACCCGTTGATACATTTTGTATTTCAATAGCAAAAGAATATCCCACATTAGCTTTATTAATATTATTACAATTTTCTACATTTTATGTGAATTAGGCTTCTCAACTCTAACATAAAAAATAACAAGCTAGAAAGATTACGCTCGACTGAGAAAGTAATGATGGTTTTCTTATCGCACATTCAAACAAACATTGAAGAAACCGCATAAAAATATACAGGCACAGATTTTTACATTAATTAAGCTGCGCAATTAATTGGATAGAAATAAATTAAGCGTTATATAACCTAGGAAACAACGATAAACAAGAACACGTATACCGACTTGGCTGACCGCCTGCACTATCTCTCTCACCGGCGTCACGTGCCTCTTCTATAAATACTTTCATGGCTTCTGCTCTGATGAACTTAAATCACTGGTGCCCCCTAGATGTGAATTTGCACGAGATACTAGATTGGCAACTAGATCCCACCCTTTTACAGTGAAACCGATGAAATGTAACCGCAATTTCTACTCCAACAGCTTCTTTCCTCGCACTTCCCGCCTATGGAATTCCCTACCGCATTCTTGCTTCCCCGACGGCTACAACCTCCAGGAGTTTAAATGTAAAGTCAATAGACACCACCTACCACACTAACTCACACCCACTCTCTCCAACTCTCTCCCTATGTACATCCTAAGTCGTCTATCACCCTCCTTCTGACATTTCTTATACCCAATCCCTCTATGTAAACCCCTGCGCTATAGTGGCAGTGGAATGCCTTACTTGGGGTGACACGATTAAAAAAACAAAACAAAAAAAAAACATATACTTACACCAAATCACTGGTGCCCCCTAGATGTGAATTTGCACGAGATACTAGATTGGCAACTAGATCCCACCCTTTTACAGTGAAACCGATGAAATGTAACCGCAATTTCTACTCCAACAGCTTCTTTCCTCGCACTTCCCGCCTATGGAATTCCCTACCGCATTCTTGCTTCCCCGACGGCTACAACCTCCAGGAGTTTAAATGTAAAGTCAATAGACACCTCCTACCACACTAACTCACACCCACTCTCTCCAACTCTCTCCCTATGTACATCCTAAGTCGTCTATCACCCTCCTTCTGACATTTCTTATACCCAATCCCTCTATGTAAACCCCTGCGCTATAGTGGCAGTGGAATGCCTTACTTGGGGTGACACGATTAAAAAAACAAAACAAAAAAAAAACATATACTTACATTTTTATTATTCGTCGATGACGGTTGTGTGGAATAGTAGGGTAACCGGAGAGAGATTACGCTCACGCAGGAATTGTCAGGGAATCGTTAGCCAGTCTCTGCTTCTTCAGCCAGCGGAAGATCACTCTTCTCTCTCTCTCTCTCTCTCTCTCTCTCTCTCTCTCTATCTATCTATCTATCTATCTCTCTGTGTTTTTTTCTCTTCTGTCTTCGACTAGATATATATAAACCGAATTTCCTATGTCTTTCCGCCTACTCTAGCAGTCACCCAATTGACGACATCTACGGCCAGATACATCTGTCAAACATCTTCGACAGCCGGTTGACGCCAGTTTTTTCTGCTTTTGATGTCAATCATATCTATGTCGGCTATTGCCTGTGTTTTCTGTATTTGATGTCAATAAAATTTTTGGCGGCGATCGCCTTCAAGCCTTGCTTGTTTCAACGCGCTACTACCATTTCCTCCCAGAATATATGTTTTTCAATCATATTTTTGCTGGACAGGGTAAAACATTACATAAATTCATATTTGTGCGTGTGATTGTAAAAAAAATCTTTGGTTGTATTCAATAATATTTAAATGTATACTCTTTAAAATTGTGCTATTTGTGCAGTGCAATTTTTACTTGATCCGAGGTTTGCCGTTGCTTAAAATGTTTTAAAAACACTGATCTAGAGAATCAATAACTTTTTTTTGTTAAAGTGTTATTTCTTTTGAGTTTTAATTTGATTTGACGGTAAAACAATGTCCTTTTCACTTCCTGGAGTCATGTCAGTTGGTTACTTTTGAATAATATAAGAAAAAGCGTGAGCAGAACGAAAGCAAAAAATATTGAACAATATTCGGATCCATATTATACTCCAGGAAATTACTTAACTCCAGGAAATGCCTAACACCTGTTACAATGCTTATCTTTACAAGAGTATTATAAGGTTAAAAATGAGGTAATATTGCCAAATATGTGCCAATGCTGTCCAGTCTTTACTCTCCAGGTTTAGCATAGTTCACATGCGATTACATGACATTGTGAGTGATGATTATATTTCACTATGAACTACTATCTCTCTAAACTTTGCTAACCTCTCACAATTTTATTGATATTACTATGATAAATAAACAAACGAGCTACATTCCTTGTTTTCACCAGTTGAGACCTTCACTTCTAGGACCCGCCATGTTCAAGGTAGCATATCATCTATATTAGATTCGTATTTATCTAATAAGAAGTGATTGCCACTCAGATAAATTTCTCTTCATAGCGCTTACTCCCGAGAGGATGCTTCTCTGACCACCTCAATCAAGTATACATTCAGTTGTTGTGTATCACACACATCCTTATTATATGCACTTCTTGCTTCCCCTCTCTCATTCTCCTGTGCCATTATAACAATCACACTCAGTAACACTCTGCACTGAGTAGCTCTTAGGCCTGGTATATGATTCCTCAGTGGAAAATAAACTTTCCTGGAAAGACGTTTTACATATTCTCAGATACATCAGTATTTACTTCAGCAATTATTGCCGGTCTATAGATAATAATTGTCCATTTAACTATTTTTACTTTCCACATAATTCAAAGGTTACCATATTTAAAAGCAGAAACAAAATGAAAAACCGAAATTTTTTCATGATTCTTACTGCAACTTCTCTGCACTTTCAATGAAAATTTATTATTTTTTATAATGATGTTCTTCTGTACAAGACCCAAGATCCACTTCATGTAGTGGATTAGATAGTACGATGTACAGTTTATAGAGATATGTCAGAAAGATAATTGTTAACCCAATACTTGAACAGGTTAAGATGGCAGCATTCCGAGAAGCATCCCATTGGTTGTCAGTTCCACAAAGCAGACATTTTCTGGGAAAAACTGCTAGACTACAAATTACATTTGACGAACGGAAGACAAAGGGAATGGATAGTAGTTAGTAACAATTCAGGAATAACATTTTAAATTGCCTATAAAGCCTTTTTTATTGAACGCACGTTAGAAAAACCAGTTAAATTATGGACTGTTTTCATGCATATTTCAATATCAACCGATTTATTTATTTCTAGTTAATCACCAAGTAGAGCGCGTAATCTCTATTTCTTTCTTGCTCGACTTTTTTATGATATGATTTAGGTTAACGTCTTATATTTTACGTAATTTGTTAAATTTTATGTGGTACGACATTTTATGTGTGTTCAATTATTATATAGTCCCGGTTTCAGATTTCATTTTTTCTGTACTAGTGTAAGATATAATCGACACAGATAAAGGTTTTATACATTTCAACAGAAACTATCTCCAAAATAGCATCTATCTCTTATTAAAGAGATCTCGTTTCTCTAGATCAGAATGCTTCAAATCTTAATGATCAAAGTATTTCTTGATTTTGACAGAGTTTAAACAACGAATAGTCTATGAGTATTGATTTTTATATAGATTGTCAATTTTCTGAAAATTACCTTCCAATATAATTACACATATGTATTATATTTTGCTAAAATTATATAATATAGTATAAGTATAACGTAAAAACGCTACCTGCGTGTGATAATGGAAGGAAGAAAATAAGCCTCATGTTCAGTAAGAAATTGGGAAAATGAATCAGCGATTTGCTCTTTTTAAAGCAAGTCATTTAATACGTAGCAGAATGAGGAAAACATTAAACTTTTATGCTTCCTATTTTTTCGATAGTGAAAACAAAATAAAACACAGGATATGAAGAATTTTGAATTTGGGAAAGCAGTAAAAGAAAAAAAATGATTGAAGGTGGGCGAGAATAAATGAAAGTAAAGAAAAATGAATAAATACAGAAATAAAAATAACATTAAGATAAAGCAAATAAACTGAGAAAGAATGATCTGAGGAAAGCGAAGAGGACTAAACAAAAAATATGGAAAGAACGTAAGAAAAGTAAAAGAAAAAAAAAAGAGACAAACATTTGTGAAAAAAAAATTAAACAAAATATAAACAAATGAAAACCAAGGAAATTGTTTTAAAATACCAGATTGCATTAGGGCGGAGGCGATCGTGAGTCATCAAAAGTTGCGTTTTATTTATCTGGGAATTGTGGGCCTTCTTGGAAAATATACAGGAAGGGTTTCCTCGTTGACTGTTCCGCGCTTTTTAATACAGAATTGCAGTTTAACTAGATTCGCTTCTACTTATTTTATATAGACTAATACATATTGCTATTTAACTCGTTGATGGGTGGAGATTTTATAAATGCATGTCTTTGTCACGGTTATTAATATGAAACAGACCAGATCAAACTAATATTTAATTTAAACTCGGCCTGTGGATTCTACTTTACCTCGCTAATTTTACAAAAACAAAACAAATAAAAGCATAGTTAATGATATAAAGGAAAAAAAACGGAAGGAAAATGAAATAAAAGACAAATTTAAGAAGAACTTATTAAAAAAGCCATGAAGAAAAATTTTTGAAAGAATGTCTGGTTTGGTTTGGTTTGGTTTTATTTACTGCATTTCAATCACAATGGCTTATTTATTGACGACAATATTTTCACAATAGATTTGTATGAATAGTATATATATTGTTTGTAAGGAATAAGTTTGTATATCAGGTTTAATTGGTGTATTTTTGTAAAGTGAGTATATTTGAGAGACGTGTGTTGCTGGTATGTAATTTTTAAAAAAAATATATTATTGGTAATATTATTTCCAAGCATAAGTGTATTACTGGTAACATTTTTTAAATTTATTGCAGTAACATTTTTTCTTCAAAAATGTATGACTGAAATGTGTACTATAAAGTCTATTTTTATACTTTCATAGTGTTTTGACCCCAGTTTGGGAGTTAACTATTTGCCCATACCTTAGATCTTCATGGATTCTAAAAACCCGTGTCAGGGTGTACCTGGGAATAAGAGAGATTAAGAAGTGGTCCCATGCTCATCACAACCTCCCAATCAGAAACCTTGCTGCTGGATATAGTTTATTGTCATACCAAGGATCCTTTAGAAATTAAAAAGAAAAAATATAAAAGCAACTGACATTACAATAAAAGAAAGGAAGTAACCCAAGAAAAAGATTCAAAATATTTACTATTTTACTGAATATAAAGGATGAAGGTTTATCTTCATTTACATGCTGACTATTTTCCTCATATGTTCTTTCTTAGGATATATATTTCGTTTAGCGTGGCATAATTACGGCTGAGACTATGAAGTCAGTCATGACGGATTATGTATTTATATAAAACGTTACATATCAATCACTGAGAATCATGGAAAATACTAAACGGAGAAGAACATGAGATTCAGACGTCTGAAAGCTTCAGTGCATATGATAGAATATGAGCAATTTTTAGTAAGACTAAAATGTAGATAATGGGCGCTATTAATGATTTTTTAATAATAACATCAGTGCGTCAACAACAGCAGCTGAGAGAAAAGAAAAATCACTGTAAAAGCCGTCAAACATAAAAGCAGCATCTATCTCAGCAGAAAATAAATTGAAATTAAAATCCAAAGTCTACACTCCGGATTGTCTCACGGGATCAAATGCTAGTCGTTTTTCATGTTTTCAGTGAAAATTGTGAATTCAAAACTTGGCCGAGGTAGTGCAGACTTGGAATTAGTGTAAAAAGGACGAGCAATAACTGAGCAGTGTGAAATAAGCAAACTCGAAAAATCTAAACGTGTGTTGAGCAGAGCGAAAACAGTCTAATATAAAATTAATTATGTTCACTAAATAGTTAAATCAATGCTATACTATGATGATGGCTGAGCTTACGGTCTAACTATATTGAAATCAACATCAGGCATTCAACTGATTTGTAAAATATGGCATTGACTAGAACTAGTGAATTTATTGTCTCTCACACGGTTATTATGTCTTATAGTGTTCAATGTTTTCCAAGATTCGTAGGTTACGAATCCATTAGAGTCTACAGAAAAAATGTTTATATAAATGCATCGTGTGTTTCGTTAAACAATAATGATGTCACTGTTTATGTCAAGATGTAATATGCTTGGAACATATTTTTACCAGAGAAAAATATTATAAAGAATTAACATTGATATTGCGCATAAAAAATCGGAAATTTAAATGGATAGAGCCAAGCCGAGTGAATATGGCAAATAAAATAGGGTATATTTTCCTGACGAATATTGAATGCGAGTTTTTGATCAATAAAAGCATTTATACAATCTAAATTACATAAATACGTAGAAATAAGAAGCGACTTAAAACCTCATATTAACACTTACATTTTTTTTGTTAACTCATATAAACACAGCAGTAAGTATAAAAGGTGGTATACAGGAAAATACATTCAAATATAACAACTCAAGAAAAATATTTAGAATTTATTTTTTCTTAGATGACACAAGAATTATATATATATATATATGATATATGATATATTTATAGACTTTTCAGCTTTATATTTATTCAAGTAGCAGTTTACAACAAAGAATATGATGGCATCATGGTAATATAGGTTATAACATAATTTTACAAGTAACAACCGCTGCTAGCAAAAAAGATCAAATTAAAACTTATATGTCGTACCGATTGTGAGGCAAAAGTAAATGTTGTTCTTCGTAGGAAACTCAATACTTCATTACATTTTTCTAGAAACTGCATAATTTATCATAAAATGGAATGTTGTGCTCTATTTGATAAACTTTAATAGCGTTCCGTAATATCATAGATCAACCTATGCTAAAATTTCCTAATGAAAATTCTTTAAAAAATTAAGCCAACGTGTCTTGTTGGATTGATTAAAGAGTACGTACATGCTCCAATCATCAATTTTCATCTTGGGAGTTAAAAAAAATATATGGTCAGTGATAAGTGAAAATTTCAGAAATAGGTAGGATGACCATTTGTATATGTATATTGAGGTATAAATAGAGATATTTTTAAAAATAGTTTCATTATTTTCTGGGTTATTTCGAATAATGCCTTCTAAGGATAGGATGTTGTGACGAGTCACGGTCATTAACATGCATTCACATTGAAAGAGAAGATAATTATGAGTGAAGTTTTTAATAATATGGATAATAATAAAGATCGAAATATCGATTATTGTGGGAGTGAGTGTTTTGCGAGCCAATTGCTTAGATCATCAGTCAATTAATTGCCAAACCAAATACACGCTGGGGCGATCATGTCCCAAAAGAGATATGAATGACCAAGCAGAAAATCTTTCCGTAGTAGGTTGCCATTACTTTTTTGGTAGACTGATTGCCAACCATATCTGTAGAAACCAATTTTTTCTGATATTTTACCCATATTTGGTTGGGAGAAGAGACGGATTAATAGCTTCTCCAATGTACGCAACCGGAATTCGAACAAGGCTGTCCGATTTCTTGTTCCGAGCCGATATCTATCGACCAGAACGCACATCCATATCCCAACGGAAAACATTGTCACGAAAGAACGGGAAAAAATATAAACATTAAGAAGATTGTCTTAATCTATCCCATAATAATAATACTGAAACTTAATATATGTTTTATATATATATATATATATATATATATATATATATATATATATATATCAGTGAGTTAAGTGCCATATGTGATACACGCTTGGGTGATCATGTCTCGAAAGAGACATGACTGACTGGGCAGAAGATTATCCCGCAGTAGGATGCCATTGCTTTCTGCGGTAGAATGGATGCCGACCAAGGCTACATAACCTAATCTGTCCTGTTATTTAACCGATTACTGGAGGGAAGATACGGATTAATGCCTTTGCCAAGGATATTTGCGCGTATGTGAATGCAATGAATACGACTGGAATTCAAACTCAGCTCCTCGACTTCTCCTTCCGAGCCGATATCCACTGCATCACGACGCACATAAAAAAACTTTCATGAAGAAGATTCTGAAAAAAAAACGCTCCGTTCTTCGTACGGCTCTCCTGCAATGCTCTAAATTTACCGACCGAAAATTGAGTGCTGCTGTATTCTCTGTGAAGGTGCGGCCTTAATTTTCCAGTTTTGACGCGTTAAAAAGCTTCTACGCAATATTGTGGGTGGGCAATTATTTTCAATCAACAACCTTTTTCCTGCAAGCCTTCCGCTATTCTATCGATATGGAAAATGTTCAAACGACTTACATCCCTTATTTCAGACAAATCAAAACATATCTAATTTTACCATGTTACGCAGAGTAAGTAAGACCATCATTATTTTGGATGTTCTACTTAAAGAGCTGTTGAGTAAAAACTACCAGTTTATATATCTGGCTCCAAATAGGATGATTACTTGATCTCTTCAAATATAGAGTTACTCTTTAGCATTGCCGCAATTCCCCCAAATTTGGCTTTTTCCCCCTCGCATATTCTGCTCATACAATAATCTTCTTCAGTGAACCTCCTCCTTGATTTGCTCTTTGGACTTATATAGAGTGAGCATTCGTAAAATGAACTTAGAGATGTAGAATGTGTCGACAGATTTCATCTTTAGAGATAAAACTTTAATTGTTCAACATTAAGTGACACATCTCACTAGCCATTGTGTTGACGTGAACAGTTTGGAGCAGAGTCACTGGGAATCTTATAACGTACTCAAAGATTATTAATAAAAATGTTAATCCATTCTCGAGTAATATGTTACGTGATCTAAATCCAATGAAACACATCCGGGCAAAAAAAGAAAATAAAACGATTGAAAATTTTCTTTCAAAGGAATGAGTGCATATTATTCAAATATCTACTTTAAATATATTCATGGAATGAAGATTGTAAATCTAACTTACTCGATGTTTGATATTAAAATAAAATAATGATATTTCCTAATGGTAAGCCGGCTGAATTTTAATTTCAACAAAACAAAGTATTATTATATTGATTCTATTGCTAATTGACTTCTCTTGTTTGCAAAGAGAAGGGCATATTTACTTTTGTTATACACCGTATTTACTTATGTAACGAGATTCACATATATAGACAGAGATATACACGCATAAAAAATATATATACATATGTGTGTGTTAGTGTGTGTGTGTGTGTGCACGCGCGTGTGTATTTGTGTGTGTGTGTGTGTGTGTGTGTGTGTGTGTGTGTGTGTATCTTTCTATGCAGACCAGAGTGTGTGGAAGTTTTGTTTTAATAGGTTCGATGCATATCGCATAATTTGATTACAGATAATTAGATTTGGTTTTGTATGGACCTTGGGAAAAACGGAAGCTCTAGGTAGGACTTTATTGAATTATTCTTCTGCTTCTGCTCGGAGTAATAACAGAAATAAATGTCAAGGAATACATACATTAAGAATAATTTCTCACATATAATCAGGGACTATACTTATTAACAGCTTAATTGAGGTTTAGGAGTAACCCCAAAAGCAATGAATGTCGTCTTCTTTATTGTTTTATGGACCTGCTTAGAGTTGTCAACAATGATCGGCTTAAATTTAACATCAACAATCTGTGTTCGCGTCTAGAAAAATGAAAGTAAATTCAATGCCTATTTAAAAAAGAAATAAAACCAACCAAAATAACGAGCAGAAAACAACTTTTCTTGTCAGGAAACTCTCTTAACACAATTGCTCTTTATTATGTGAAGGTATTTATGGGTTATATATATATATATATATATATATATATATATAAACCTCTTTCCTTATGTTATTCTTATTTCTAATTTTATCTTTATTTTTATACTACAAATTTGTGATCTAATAAGGTGTTTTATAAATTTAGGTTAAAATTATACTTTAACAAAAATTTTTCTTTTAATTTTAATTTTTAAAAATGTTTAAATAATTTTCCCTACACTTTTAAATAAATCTTGCGTGTATGTACATGGATTCACCATCTTTTTCAAAGAAAGTCAAAAGTTTGCAGATTTATACTTCGCTAAAACAAATATTTTCATCCACTACCCATTCCAGGCCAGAGTTTTAAAATCCCTACCCCTTCACTGATTATGCTGTCTCACACACCTCTCCCTTCTTTGCCCATTTTCTCTCACTTTCTTCCCCACTGCATGTATTTTCTTACTTCTTCCTTTTTGTTAAGCATAGACGTTGGATCATCAAAGGTTGTATATGACTATATTTTAGTTCCTACTTTAATATTGACGCCTTTCTTCGATTATTTCATCATATACGCTTTGCAGTAGCTTGTAATTTGAACATGTTCTAAAGTATAATTTTTAATATATATATATAGAGAGAGAGAGAGAAAGAGAGAGAGAGAGAGAGAGAGCAAGGTTTCACCATTTTACAGTTAAATCAACCAAATGCAAGCGACAATTCTACTCCCTCAGCTTCTTTTGTCGCACTTCCCGCCTGTGAACGTCCCCTCCATACACTTGCTTAGTTGACAGCTACAACCTCCAAAAATTTAAATGCAATGTCAATTCCTAGATAATTATCCACTTGACTCTAGTCCTTTCTACATCACCTCATGTGTTTTGTTCATTTCCTTTCTCTCTACCCTTGTAACTGTCTTCACTGATGTGATCACATCCTTCTCTTGTTCTTTATCTGACACCCCCTGTAACTGGTTCCGCTTTTATTTTCACTCTTCTCCTGCCAAATCTTTTACTCTCTTATGTAGACCCTGCGCATCAGTGGCTGTACCGCCTTTCTTGGGGTGAAACGATTAGAAAATATATATATATAATCAATTTCACCCACATGCAATGCAGTAAAGCCACTAAGAAGCAAGGGGTTACAGGAAGTGGAATAATAAAAAAGAGAGTAGTAGATAGGCACTGATATTGCTTTTAATTTTTTCTGGATTGAAGTCTGTTCAAAAACCGTTCTACAAGGCAAAACCGCAAAAGAAAAATAACTGTTAGCACGGACCTTACAGATACATCTAGCTAGCACACATGCAAATTGAGAAGACATTTGTCGCTTGTTTAGTACTGTGCTTAATTTTAAAATTATAGGTATCATCCGAACAATTACAAGGATTTATAGATAAAAGAACCGAGAGGTAACATTGCGGCAGTGGAGACGTGATTGTATGTGAGCTGCGACACTAGGAGCAAGAAGTTTGCTGATTCTTTCGATTTGTTAAGGAACTCAAGGTAAATAGTATGGTCGCTGGTTCTTATATGGCAAATATGTGACACAGGACCATATGTATCTTAAGCATAGATGAATAGTAGACTTTTGAATATATGAGACAGATCCTGGAGTGAACAATTTTTAAGGATGACATAAGAAAGTGAACCTCATAATTTCTATAGTGAGAGCGTTTCGGCGAAGACTTTTTCTCACACACGCACGAACACACATGCACGCATACATTTACACACATACACACACATCTAAATACACACACATCTGAACCCCCTCAGTCGTGAAGGCAGTTATCAACATAAGTCCATGCTAAACAAGAGTCTCAGCCTCCGAAACACCCATCAAATAGATACCATACTTGGACTTCATCGAAGGACTAACCCAGAACATTCCTCAGGCTCAGACAGAAAAGAAAAGATCGAAAAGCCATGCCACCCAAATCAAACATCACCAAAGAAGAGGGGCTGGCGATCAAAACCCTATTGATGAATGATAATATCGTCATGCTGACAAAGGATAAATAGAAATGTAGTGATAGATAAAAACAGAATAGACCGCAAATGTAGACGACCATTAGAAATAGTAGCTATAGTAAAATAAAGAAAGATAAAAAGTTGAAGACAACGACACATCTCCCATGTCCTAATCAAGAAGAACGTTCATTTATAACCTGAGACATAGATACAGTTGTCTCAAATTTACATCAAGCTATCTCATATACATATATTCGCTAAAGTCAGTTGTTAACTGCATAGGCTCTGTGTGCTATCCGTTGAGATGCTTTCTTGACCCATTAATAGAACATTCATAATTATATGCTCAGTTCGTGGAAGTGATCAATGACGTCCCCATCCAATCAAAACCCACGCTGAGCCTGAATGACAGTTGTCTCAAATTTACAGCAAGCTATCTCATATACATATATTTGCTAAAGTCAGTTGTTAACTGCTAAGGCTCTGTGTGCCATCTTTGAGTTGCTTCTTGAGCCATTAATAGGACATTCATAATCATATGCTTAGTTCGTGGAACTGATTAAGGACGTCCCCATCCAATCCAAACCCACGCTGAGCCTGAATGACAGTTGTCTCAAATTTACAGCAAGCTATCTCATATACATATATTCGCTAAAGTCAGTTGTTAACTGTATATTAGCCTTTCTCTGTGCCATCCTTTGTGTTGTTTCTTGACCCATTAATAGGATATTCATAATCATATAAATAGTTGTTAATTATATATTAGCCTTTCTCTGTGCCATCCTTTGTGTTGTTTCTTGACCCATTAGTAGGACATTCATAATCATATGCTTAGTTCGTGGAACTGATCAAGGACGTCCACATCCAATCCAAACCCACGCTGAGCCTGAATGACAGTTGTCTCAAATTTACAGCAAGCTATCTCATATACATATATTCGCTAGAGTCAGTTGTTAACTGCAAAGGCTTTGTGTGCCATTGTTTGTGTTGTTACTTGACCCATTAATAGGCCATTCATAATCATATGCTCAGTTCGTGGAACTGATCAAGGACGTCCCCATCTAATCCAAACCGACGCTGAGCCTGAATGTGGTGAGTTTCGTCACCAAGGTACACGCATTCTAGGTACAATCGGTAATCAGGAACAGACTGGCCCAGGTTTCAATCGCGTAAAAGTAAAAGTATATCAATATATTCCTTCAGGGCATATCGATGTATGTAATGCATAACAAGTTTGTCTCACCAGAATCATTACAATTGTGTAGTGAGTTAGAACATCACTCTGTGCTCCATACTTTCGGCCCTGCGCTATATCTAAGCAACGGTTAGAAAATCACCATGCCAATAGATAACCATATACAGATGCTGATTTTATAGATAGACAGTTAGAAAGAAGAAAGTGTGGGGCCAGGCATTCTTCCTAGCCACCCGCATCGAAAACAATATAATCCAAATATTAGAGTTATAATTCCATCCATAAGCGATATCTGTTAGTTATTACTAATGGTTTCCCACTTGGATTTTTGATTGCATCTTATTGGAAGTAACTGCTGTTTAAAACATTCAAGTAATTCCAATGCTAATCTTGAAACCAAATAATAATAATAATCATAAAACATATTCTGATAGGAAAGTTAATGAACAGATTAATCTTTTTCTTGTACGGGGTGCATTTTTCATTCCTTAACAGAGCAGCCATTGCTACTCGTCTTATGCTTTTCTTTACTACCAGGCGTACGCTTTGTGATCAAAATTTAGTATATGTTCTCATCATATCTAATAGTAATGGAAATATTAACATTTACTTTATGAGAAAGCAATGATCGAACAGCCTATGTTATTGTCCGTTGAAATTCATTTCGGAAAAGAAAATCTTCATTATAATAGGTTTCTCAACTTTACCAATTATTGTTAATCTTTCTACTATTGATGGGGACTTTCATCCTATTCTTTTCTTTGAATTAATGAAGAAAGTCAACATCGATATTATGTCATCATTAATTATTCATTTACTGTTACTTGTGCTTTCTACTTAAATGACTGCTGTGAAGAGTTTTCTAATTATATTTTTCTTTTATTTTTGGATTTTGTAGTGTCAGAATTCTGGATTACGTTGTAGTGCAGTGGATATCTGCTCGGAACGAGAAATCGGAGAGCCGAGTTCGAATTACGGTTGAATTTCTTGCATTCACTTACGCGCAAATATACTTGGGAGATATATTAGAGGTATTAATATTGAGGGAGAAGACATAGATTAATACCTTTAACAGAACAGTAAGACAGATTTAGTTTGATCATCTTGTTTGACAATCTGTCTACTGCAGTAATGTCAACCTACTTCAGGAAACAACTTGTTCCTAGTCAGTCATATAGTTTTGAGACATGATCGCCCAAGTGTTTATCGTACTTAACTGAATGACTGAGGTGGGGCAGTTTACGAGGTCAGAAGATGGTATTTTTCTGACAAACCTACAATATACATTGACAGGGAGCCATTTGTAATCATAAATTTTAAAAATCTATTATATAGAAATGACAGTTTGATCTCTGTGAACGGTTTGGGGCGAATGTTTAAAATCTGAGCATTTCTTCTATAAGAATTCTGTGCCATAAGATACGGATCCGAATCACATCATGATCAATTTTGGAAAGAACTTCTGGAGAATATCGACTTGCGAAGACAATCTCAACGTGTGACACATTTGAGCGTTACCTAATAATCCACGCTACTCGTACAGCTAATATTTGTGAAAGGAAATAGATGGTTCGGGGGTCTGTCGATGGTTGCACTAACACGGCGACATCATGACTCAGGAGTTTGCTAACCTTGTTCAAACTGTTGATCCGGTCGGATTATACGTTTTTTTTCCCAAAACAGTAACTAATTTCCGTTCAGCATTGTTATGTCAATAACGACAGACTAGTTTCGTGGGTGTTGAAGAAACATTCATATATAGCAGCATGCGTCAGCAACAGTGAGTAACTAGCCATTTCGTAGGCAGACAAACTCAGATACGAGCGGTGTGATATAAAATAAGATGATTATTTGTTTAATTTAACTTAAAATTGTTTCACCCTTATGTGTTGTTTATGTTGTTGATTATAACCTTTTCTTATAATAATCAAGATTTGACTTTAACTTGTGTATCTTTTGAGAATGTCTTATATCTGTCTAAATCGAGATTCTTCGTAAGAATTCGTCTGGGTTGGAATGAAAGAGAAAACTGGCTATGTAAAGCTTGCTAATATTTTGAATTATCCCTAAGTAATGGATGGGTAAATTGTTACGTTTCATACTTTTAATTTTGCACATGCGCGGTGTTTCTTTTGGATTTACTCGACTGCACAGTATAGTAGGGTCGGTTAGCCACTATCTCTACGAAAAAGAGAACTGTAACTCAATTTACTTCACGCGAAATTTTGAAAACTGCATGCGGTACTGTTGGCATTCACGTCAAAAGTTCCAATGTAAAAGTTTAAGAATGTTTGGGTGTCAATTTGAGAACAATGCAGAGAATACGGAAAGAGTTGGTGGAGTCTAATGCTATTAAATGATTTTTTTTGTATACAGTGTAGGTAAATTCATTGGCTTGTTATTTGAGAACAAGATTTAGAAACAAAAAAATCTAGATGAAATTTTCTAAATTGTATGCCAAAACAAAAAAAGGTATTGAACTTACTTTTAAATTCTATAACTCTCATCGACTCTCGTTCTTGCAAATAGGTAGTCACAAAAACATCAACAAACCAGTTCAATTAAGCCTTAAAGGATGAAACTCGTTACAAAAATTTTTCATGCATCTTTTCTTTCAAAAGTTTTCATGATACATATAGATATGTTTTATATCAATGCGATTGTGTATGTCACTTATTAAGGCTGGTCTGATCAGTCTTCAAATGTCTCATCAATAACAGTAACCGGTTGATTATAATGCATTTCGCCATGCTGACCTCGGTTACAGAACTGTCAGCATCTGTGTACCTCTAGGTCAGGTCTAATACGACACATGAAAACACATGCAAATGATTAAAATCAAAAACCACCACAGCCACAACCCATGCGCGAGTTTATATGTAACATTTGAAAACAAGAAAAAAACAAAACAAAACAAAAAAACATGCAGGCTTCTGCCGGTCTCATAAACGATAGGATCCACGTAAAAACGCAACAACAAACACAAAGAAAGAAAACATGTAGAGTGTTAGCTATAGTCATACACGTCTAACCATTTGACAAACATCTTGCATATATAATGTTCAACTGTGATAATGCTTAGTACCAAAAGTATTGATTTTTTCACTGGTTTTACAGATAGAATGTTTTTAGCCAGCAAATTTTTTATCGTAAAATGCTTGATATGATGTTCTCTTTTGTCAGGACTGATATATATATATATATATATATATATATATATATATATATATATATATATATACCATCCGCAGACAGGCTTATTCGTTGTGTTCCATAAAGCCGTAACTAACTGCAGTTTATGAAATTTTCTCCTCTCTATAGTGCTCAGTCGGCTAGGAAATCAAAGCTGTACCACAGCTCTTCTGTGCGACTATATTAACGGTTTGTCTCACATCGGAACTGAAACCCGAATAAATTGGCAGCAGTCGGAGATTCACCCACCAGGCCAGAGAAAAGTAGATTTCAGAGCGTTTAATGAATATACAAAATGTAAATTCGCCAGCAGTTGTACACCCTTCTCATACGAACATGTATTAACTTACATCCCTATTAATAAATATAAATATTATCCTACGTTTTTGACAAGACTTTCAGGCGATTTTGCAATCATCAAGTTTATATCGAATTGGGCCTTTCTCGATATAAATGCAAGTCGACTACAAAACCGCATCAAACTCCGTATTATATATATATATATATATATATATATATATATATATATATATATATATATATATATATATACAATGTACTTATGCAGCAATCCCCTATTTACGCAAGATTTGTTAAAAATGACAAACAAAATCTGGTTAAGTTTCTTATAATAATATTTTCCATAATCTAAAAATTTTCTTTTCTTTTCAGTACATGAATTATATAAATATTGTTTTATTTCTCCATACGTATTCGGTTATACTTTTTGCCATTATCAAGGATAATTTTATTTTACATTTAACCGAATATATTGATTGTTTTTTACATTTATCTAGAATCATAGAAACGCATTTTTCAATCACGCTCAGTATATTGTGGCCATGTTCATAGTTTGTATTATTGAGTGTTACATTTTCTTTTCTTATTATTTTTCCATTATTCTTAGCAGTTTTAACACGTGGATGATGCTATCATATTTTTATTATCAACGAGAATATTATGAATAATTTGGTAGGACTTCATGGTTGTTTAAATGAGACCTAATAGAGCTATATTCAGAGAGATGTAAAGTGAGTATTCTCGTTAAATCTGTAGGAGTATATCTAATGTAATTATTTACGAATTATGATTGATCAAGACTACATACATGCATATATATATATATATATATATGGATGCGCACTGCTGATTAGTCCCAAATATAGGATGAAGCGGGCGTCCAGTGCTTTCTGCATTCTGTTGAGGTCGAATAAAAATTCGATGAATTGCTTAAGATATATATATATATATATATAGAGAGAGAGAGAGAGAGAGAATATGTGTAATAGAGGGGGGTCTGAATATAATAGAAGTTACTGATTGAAACACTGCAATCTCATTCATTTTGTTTGCAACTATTCGCCTTTTTATTTGAATCTCTTTTCTTATATCTATCAAGATAGAAAGAAGCATAGACAAACGTTTTTACTCACTTCTAACAAAACATATTTTTTCTCAATCTAGACTACTTCGAAACATATTCTTTACTTCAGGCAACAATCGTATGTTTTAACTTTAACTTTTTAATGCAAAATATGAACTAATAAAAAGCCATTACACCCATAAATCAACGTGAAAAATGAAAAAAGAAGAAATTTCATGTTGAGAAATGTCAGTGCATGACTCTTGTTAAACAAAGTCTCAAAAATTACGCTTCAAGACATTACGTTATTATAGTGATATAACAATTTACAGTTTAAAAGAAATCTCCTGATCTGTAAACTTTGTGAAAAGTAGAATGAATAACGCTTTTAATATCTTTAGTGTCAACAACGAGATTTAGTCATTCATAACATCATTTTATGTATTATAGTGACGTGTTTCAACATTGTCATAGCCGTAGGAAAAGAAACCACTTTAGTAAATAGAGCAAACTAAATCACACATTATAATCATGTAATCATAAAATGAAAGTATGACCGCCATACCCTCTTGAATGTTCGGTAAGTGTAATCCGCCCTCCAGATATTTTATACAGTGCATTAATTCGCGATATCTAAATCAGTGAAATTTCAAAAGACCAATTTAATGATTGAAAGAAGCTTTTATTTTCAGATGTTGTGGTTCTATATTATCAGGACAACCGCATTTTGAACGGGCGAAAGCCGTCGTTATTCTTTTACGCCAAAATCAACGCTTGCCCGACAGTTAAGGTAGATTTTTGTAGCAGCTGCACAATATTGATTATAAGGAAATAATTCCTGAACTCAAAGAAAAATTGAGAGTAAATATAAAGTTGTGCTTTAAATATGATTCTCTTAAACCATTAGGATCTTAGGCGAGCCACATATCAGTCAGTTAAGTGACATAGGTGATACACGCTTTGGGCAATCATGTCTCTAAAAAAACATGACTGACTGGGCAGATTATTTATAAGTAGTAGGTTTTCATTGCTTTCTGCGGCAGAATGGTTGCCAGCGAAGGCTATAGAACCCAATCTGTTCTATTATTTAACCCATACATGGAGGGAAGAGACTGATTAATTTCTTTCCCAAACGTATTTGTGCGTAAATGAACGGAATCAATATCCACTGCACCACAATGCACATCCTGAGTCACATATACCATATATGCTGCATCCATAGTTGCAGTGTTGTATACAAGACTATATAGCCTGAAAGAATTATCTTTTCTTCATGGAAATAATTCATGAGCTTATAGAACAATCGACAGTAAATATAAAGTTGTGCCTTAAATATGATTCTTTTAAACCTTTTGGATTTTAGGCGAGCTACATATACTGTATCCACAGATGTAGTGATGTATACAAGATTAGATAGCCTGGTTGTTGCCTCAAATAAAGAATGGTCCCTATCAGCCTTTCTTTTTTAATCTTCAGATTGGCGAGAAAATTTGGAATTATACTTATAATAACGGTATTAAGGCATCGTCCTGAATTCTAACTTGGGTCCCCTATCTGACCTTCCGTGTCGCTAACCATTGCGTTACTTGAACTTTATATAAATAAATGAGGCAGCAATAATAAAACAATCTTATTAAGAAGTTGTTCTTATTTTTAAGAAGTTGTTAAATAATAATGTTCTCTTTAAAAAACATGAGAATAATTTTAGAACATCTAGTATTGAATTATCTTTTTAAATATTTTTTATTTTGGTACATTCTACGTTTGAAGTTTGTACAGAACCCTATAGAAATTTACAAAAAATCTAAAAACCCAAATCAAAACGGACTTACGAGATTTTTAATTTTGTTTTACATTAAATATGCATACGTTTTAAGCGTTCATTTTTTAAGTGAGTAAACTTTTTAAACTCTTTTACGTAATTTGTCTACGTGCTTTTACTTATCAGTATTAGGCTTCTAAATGTTTTTATCTGTTTTACGTTTAGATTATAAACATATAAAAGTGAGTTACTTTTAGTGATCTTAATTTTTTAATTATTTTTCTTTAAATGTTTTAATATTTTTAGCAATTCACGTTAAATGTCTAAACTTTTCAAGTGTTTTACGTTATGTTCCTAAACTTTTATTTAGATATTTTACTTAAACGTCTAAACATGTTATCACTGAACATGAAATATCCAGACGTTTTTTAAATTATTTTACTTTAAACATCAAGATATTCTGAGTATTTTAAGTTAAGCATCTACACACAATGTTTTAAATGAAGTGGGGAAACGTTTATAATTGTTGTTTCTTAAATTTTAAAAGTTCTCTAGTGTTTAAAATTTAATGAGTTTATGTTAAATGTTTTAACAATTAATCTTTCAATAAATAATATATTTTATATAATTTCAACTAATTTACTTCAGTTCTTTAAATATTGCCCATTTTTTACATAATAACTTGGTAAGAGTTGGAAAAATATTGAATAGCCCGACTATAAATGTATGTATCATAGGGATCGCATAAATCATACAACTTTCACTACGTTGCCTAATATATTTTCCGTTCTCTATGATTTTATCCAGCTTTACACATCATTCCTTTAATGGATTTATTATTTGACGGTTGATCAACACTTTGTGGGCGATTTAAAGTCGAAAGATATTTCAGATTTTAGAAGGTCGCTTTCAATATCAGGCGTTACCAAGCAGACCGCCATCTTTATCACTAATATGAAGATGTGTTAATGTGAACATCGCGATATTTATCATGGTTTTTACGTCTTTGGCGGGACAAGCATTTTATAAATTAACGCTAAAATAAATGTCAAGTAGAAAATATTTGAACACACAAGAATAAAATAATAAAAGCAAAGATGCTATAAAAGATAAATAAGCAAGTAGTTGGATAGTATGGATCATAGGTGGAATCTAGCGTCTTTTACTTTCTACGTAACGGCCCTTGGGAGGTCTGGCTTCAGTTATCATCCTTGTCTAAATAGAGAAGTAATAGCTTTCACAGATGGTCGGCTCAAATAACGGAATTTAGGCAGGCCAAGAAATCGACATTAGTCTCCATTAAGAAAACTTTCTATTAGGCATCCCGAAACTAAACTAAAAAACACACACAAAAAGAAACAAAAAACAATAAAAAAAAAACGCTAAAACATCTGCTCAATGTTCATTTCTTTTTATTTGTTTCTTTGTTTTTTGTTTGTTTGTTTAGATTTTAATTTTTCTTTAACTTAGATTATGTTTTAGCGTAATTCCTTTTGTAGAACAAACTTACGTTACGTTCGCAAAAGGCGTCTATTTATTTGCAAAGTCAGCAACATAGCTACATTGTATGAGTTTGTCGGAATGTTATTTGACGACCTCTTTTCTTTCGCATATTAGATTTTTTCTAAGATATCTAAAAACAGAATTTTTTTTCGTCAAACATTCCATCTACCTGTCACTTTTCTATTTTCAAGAATTGTAATACAAATATATATACACACCATCAGGGTACTCACGGTTACTCAGAAAAAATATTTGTAAATATAGGAACATATGAAAAGTTTGTTCTTTAAATTACTACGTGTAGCAACATAACAATTGGAGACCAATTATTATATACATATAAAAACTAAATGTTAATGAAAAACATATTCTGATACCTAAATCAAAATCAATGGATCTTTCTGATTATCATAAATAAACGGGACATAACTGCAATAGGTGATAGACGCTTGGGCGATCATGTCTCTATCGAAACATGACTGCCTGAGCAGAATATTTTACTGCAGTAGGTTGACATTACTTTCCGCAACAGACTGAATGCTAACCAAAGCTATAAAACCTTATCTGTTTTGTTATTTGAACGTTAGCTGGAGGAAAGAGACGGATTAATTCTTTTCCTATCTGTATTTGCGCGTAGGTGAATGCTACGAATTCTAGTAGACTTAGATCTCGGCTCTCTGATTGCTCTTTGCGAGACAATATCATCACAACGCACATCCATAAAGAAAGCTTCTGGGGGATTAGTTGAATTTAAAAGTAAGCTTATCTAAGTTACATTCGATCGATTGATTTGTTTTGACGGCTTATCTCCTCTTTTGAACGTTATTTAAACCAAAATTACATTTAGATTTGAAACACGTATTTGGGATAGTAAAGATTTGCTCTTAAAAATGGCAGTAATTAACACATACATAAGAGGAGAAGAGGTAAATTCCAAGGAAAATTCTGCGAATTTGAAAATTACTAAGCCGACAAGAATTAGAACAAGGCACTACACTTCCATGCTGTTATCTATTTATTTTATCTATATGTTTTGCACTCCTCCAAACTTACAGAATATTATATTCCCAAGTGGTCACCGGTCTAGGTATATGTTAGTCTCGATGATATTTAAGATCCCTGACTGTATGTGGATCAGTTTTCAACATCATGTGGCCGGAAGCGATTATCGAAATAATAGGAATTAATACATTATTATTTTTACCAACCCCTGTTATAAAGTGTGCCCCGATTACATTTCGGGGAAATAATTTGAAAGCTATATGAGTTACATTGTCCAAATACGATGGGACGAGATTTCATGGTATATTGATACGTAACTCTGGAGAGGAAACCAGGAAGTATAAGACGGTTGAAATGCTTAACTGACTGCGAAAAAGTTTCAAAATATAAGATGGCAAATGAGCTATAGAGCTGAATATCCCCAGGAACCGTTTGTAAAAATTTTTAGTTCATTTTTCAATTGACTCAATGTTCGGAATATTCCATCGCTTTCACAAGCACAGGAACGTTTTTATTGATTTTTTTTTTTTAATTTAAAAGTAACTGAAAAAATAAAGCTTATCACGGCAAGGGAAAGAATGTGAATGAAGCGGAGGAAAAAAGTAAGAAAATGACTGTGCCTTTTGATTACCTCATGAATCGAGGAATCAAGAATTAGTGAAAATCGAAATTTGATGTAAAAAAAAACAAAAAAAGTGAGGATACTAATTCGATAAATTAATGTAAATCATTACCGTACTCATATTAGAAATATTAGCAGTATTTTAGTGAGCAAGCTCGCACTTTCTAGAATTGCTTTGGATGTCTAATGTTATTTTATTCTGTTCTTAATCAAATGCTAAGCAGCGATTTCACGTAGAAGGTTACTGAATAAAATTTCTGTAACTGTCTAAACAGAGAAAAATATATACATTAAACGATGATATATAGGATAGAAAACGATTGTCATTAAACTAGTAGATGACAAAATTGTATTTTTCAAGGAATTATACTCTCAGTTCTGTGGAAGATTTTATGTGAGAGTAACTTCCCCCTTAATAAAAAGGGAATGAGGTTGAGTTGACTCGATATAAGTGGTATGGCTGGTCCTAACCTCGTAGAAATTTTCAACATTACCCACAGCAGTAGCGATAGAGTTTCAAGAGGATGCAACGTTTTGGACGTGGAAAACAATCCATTATCCACAACATCACGGAATTGTATTTGATCCCTGTTAAGGTTGGACATTTACAAGCCTATAACGACCAGAGCGTATATGGCATCAATATTTCATTTTTAATTTTGATCCGATTCTCGTAAAGGTAGCGACTGATAGTAGCTCTGAAGTGAAAATATATCTGAAGTTCTTAAATTTGAGAAAGTTTTCATGAGGTTCGAAATGATGATCGATTTAATTCATCTCACTTAGAAAATCTGAGAGACTTACTCGCTAAATTTCGATATGAGACAATGAAAATTTATCTGTCATAGCTGTATAAGTTTTTGAAACATTATCCGTCATAGCTGTATAAGTTTTTTGCCAGTTATATGTCGTGTTTAGTTTTAAATATTTTTATTCGTTTTTCAAAAAAAAAAATTAATCTATTCACTGAAATATGTTTACTGTCAGATTGCTTCGTGTTATAATGTCCTGGTGTGAAGCAATTTTAATTTCTCTAATAAAATACAACACACTGGGAGACAATGCAAAAACGGAATACATCAAGTCTTTGCAATGCAACAACAATAACTAAATGAGATTATTTTTTATTCCTCTTTTTCTTGAAAATGGGAACGAACAGGGAAATAAAATACAATTGCAGAAAATCAGAAGATAAAAAAATATTTCATTTCGTCGTACTTGAACTGGAAGCACATCTTTTAAATTCTGTAATAAACTATTACATTATCTTAAATTGCTTTAACGCCATGACGTTTAAAATGATTTTTTTGTTATTGCTGATTCGCCGTCTTTGCAAGCGATATTTTTAATTTTTCTCACAGACATTGTTTTCATTTCACTCATATGATGTGTGTTCAAATGTATTTACAATTCTAGCATTATTCTCATTAATTGTTCGGGTTAAGGTAATTATATTATATAATCTTCGGAGAAAAATAGTAAAAAATATTGATTCATTAAAATCACTGTGAACACTAACATAGCATTATTTCTGAAACGTTTTGTCATTTTGATGAGATATATGTCGAATCACATATGAATGCTCATTATTAGTCTTACATAGCTACGTTTGTTTTTAAGTATCTCAAATTAGTGGTAATCCAAATTTAAAATTTTGCAAAATTTTGGTTTTAAATATATCTCAAATTTCTTGCAAAGTATTTTTTCGATATATATATATTTATATATATATAAAATCAAAGTGGTGACTTTTTTGCGACAATAACAATTGTTATCTATCGTGGACATATTTCAATAGAAACGAAGACTAACAAACAAGGATGAACAACCACATTTCGGATCTATTTACCAACATACGTTTACGGGTAGGAGTAGCTTACATTTACCCTACCATTCGTAATATCGAAAAAATAAAATAGAAACATTTTCAGCTTAGGGTAATTAGTAACTTGAATTCTTGGACTAACCGGTAAAGCACTTCAACAATTCAGTAGAATGTAAACCTGTGTAAAACAAATTCAGCTGTAGCAATTACGATACTTGACACTAACAAGACGTACACAGGGCTGTCAAATATACAAACAATTTTATCAGATTAAAAACTGAAAAGATTTTAAACGTAAATCTAGAAATACTTCACGTTATAATGATCGAACTATTTTCACAACCGTAGCGAAAATGAATTTACATATATTGCTCCGAAATGATTACCATATACAGTGATATGAGATACGTATGTTATCAATACGTTAGTAGAAGCTGAACCCCACCCTCAAGCAAAATGTCAATTATATTTTTTACATTGATTTCCCTTGTTATCCGTTGAGCGGTGTTCTAGCAAGTATTGGTTATTTAATTTCTCTATGCACATAAAATAGAAATCATTCAAATTCATTGATGTTTCATGAACGTTTCCGGAGATCAACCAGTAAAAATGAAAAGTCAGTTAGATCATGCGTTTTAGCAGTGGAAAAATCGATGTTTCAACTGATACAGATATTTTGGACAGGAATATGCAAGTTTTATTCTTTGAAAACAATAAAGCAAAGCCAGCAGTGACAAAATGTTTTTGGTACTGAGAACTTGTTGAGACTTCTCTGTAAGAGTTGTAGTAGCTATTAAAATAATAGTCAATATTTTAGGACTGTAAGGAATAGCAATAGGTAACTGGAACTATATTTTAATGAACCAATTTATATTAGGAAATGATACGACGTCTGTCTAAAAAATAACTAGACTTATCTGTTCTTCAATGTGAGGGGCATTAAGTTTTTGCCACGAGACCAGGCAATGAAGCAGCATGTCTAAAAATACTGTGGCGTTTGCTTTTCTCAGTACACATGAAAAGATGAGCGCTGTGGCTGAACAAATCTTGGCTGCCTCACAACGACAATGCACCTGCTCATAATCCCATGAGTATTGGGTAGGTTTTAGCTGAAAAGTATATCAACGTAATGAAACTTCTTCCCTATTTATTTGTAACTTCCTCCATGTGACATTTTATTTTTCCCAAACTCAAGTGGATCATCAAGGGATGCGTTTTGAAGGTTTGGGTTCATCACGATGTCCTTAATTATAAAATTTTATTTTACTATGTTTCCCAAACGATGTTAGAGATGACTGCCTGCATTTAACATCAGTATAGGAAAGAAATGGGTTCATAAAATTCCCGCAGTATATTTGACACAAAAATCTATTTACATGCCGATAACAGCTGCGTTGTCTGTTTATCCGTATTTGAAATAAAGGAGCAACAAATATTATCCAGTTTCGTGTCACATTAGTACAAAAAATATTTCATGAAAATATTTATCGTATTCTACTTTCAGTCAATAAGTCTCGGTTGTACATCGTTCCCTTCTTTCAAAAAATCCTTATTTCATACAGTCAGTCAGTCAGTTATGTGTCATACGTGATACAGTTTTGAGCGATCGTGTCTCAAAAGAGACATGACTGACTGGGCAGTAGATTATTCCACAGTAGGTTGCCATTACTTTCTGCGGTAAACTGATTGCCAGCCAAGGCTATATAACCCTATCTGTCCTGTTTTTTAACTCATACTTGGAGGGTAGAGAAGGATTCATACCGTTCCTAAAGAGTATTTGCGCATAAGTGAATGCAACCAATACTTTAAATTCGTAAAAATCTTTCTTCAAAGATTTATTTTACAAATGAAATTCAAAGTGTTTATAAGATTGTCGCAGGTGGCATGCATTTTCAGGGACCTCCATTACATAAAAAAAATCCAGTATAGTATGATTTAAAAAGGTTCAAAACTTAAACGAACTTTTTCTATCAAAATGTTTATAATATTATGAAGAGGAAAGATCAAAGTAAATTTTATTTATCTTATAAATTTTTTTAATCCCTTTTAACATGTTCGAAATTTTGGCAGAAAATATTGTTTGGATGTGGCGTTAGCGTAGTCGAAAATGATACGACTATTTTACAATTGATTACGTAATTTTTTTTATGTAAGTCACTTTTTCGGTGACAAACACATTAACTTGGAAATTCTCGCAAAAATCAAATATTTGTTGGATTTTAATGAAACTTTCAGTAATCATTCACAAATAAATAACATTATTTTTGAAATTATTACTTTTTTAAAATATTGAGGAAAAAATTTTTTTAACTCTGTTACACCTACTTCACGTAAATTCATGAAATTTTAATAAATTTTAATTTTCTGCTATTTAATTTTTTATTAGTTAAACGCAGAACTTATCGGGAAATATAAATCATGTATTTTCTTTATTTAAAATTATGATTCACTATATGAAAATCTGCTCCGAACAGAAATATAAAAATGCAATAGAACTTTGATATAATTTAATTTGGTAAGCTTTAAATTACTGGAATAAATAATAAAAATTAAGGACATTATAGTCTGAAGAAAAAAATATTTTCGATTACTAATAAAATTTTAAAAGAATTGTTTTCATTTTTTTATTATAATAATTCATAAAATTTTAAAAGTATTTTAAAAATCTTTTAAAGAAATGTATGATTTTTTTATTAGTTAAGAATAAAAAATAAAAATTAATAATAAATTTTCTCACCCTATATTTTTACAAAATAATAATAATACTTTGTGCAAATATGTTCAAATTTATAAAGTACGATGTTCAAGCTTATAAAGTACGGCGTTCCATATGGGTAAAATTGATTTTATTAGTTAACAAGCGTTCTGGTTTGTTCCTCCTTACATAGCAAAACATAAGAACGCACTTTCATTATTCTCACGATATTTTATTCTCTACGTTTCTAAAATTTAACTGCCTGTTTTGCAAGTAATTCCTTCAACATTTAAAGTAAGTATTTTTTTTCAATTCCTCAATTTTAAAATTAATTCTGACTGTAGGTGCATTAACTAATTTATGATAATTAAAAAAATGTATTGTACAGTACAAGAAAATGTGAAAAAAATTGATATAAGTGCTGAAATTATGTTAAATTTTAATTTTACTCTTTAGTTAAAAACCAAAAAAAAAAAAAGTATTTTATCACGATTGTTCGCCATACATTGCATCCTTGTCAACATCTCTTATCAGTTATCTGTCATCGCTTCCATGACTGACATAAAAACAGGGTTACTGTAATTAATTTTTTTATTGTAAATTTCAGGTAGTAAGCAATTATTAATTGATTGATAACAGATAAATGTAAGTTTTAATATTAAAATTTGACTTAAATAACGTGCCAGCGCGGTATATATTTTTTGCAAGATTTTTAAAAACAGAAATTTGGCTACTGTTTACGTAATGTGTCAAGAAATCAAAAATGGCGGTATATTTAAAAAAATGTGTAAAATTTTAAAATTTTAGATTTCAATCAATATCATTTCAGTTAAAAATACACCGGTATGTTTTGCTAACTAGAATTATTAAATTTAATCTCTTAGCTTTCAATTAAAGCTAATTTTAAAGTTTGAAGTTAATTTAGTTACTTTGAAAATTTAAATTTAGGCAACGAAAATGAGTGCAGGTACTTACATTTAATTAAAAACTCCTGGCCTAACTATTGTGAGCGGATCAAATAAAATGTAGTGTTCTAAAAACAAAAAAACAATGGGTCATACGTACGGACGGGCAGAGGGACAAAATTTTCCCACTCCCCTCAACCGCCGGTTGAGCTAGCCCCGGTGACGAGCACCTGGTCCATCCCTCTGCTGCAATGGAGTGGCGCGGCCGCGGGACACTGTTCCACGAGACCGGGCATCTATTCAGTGTAATTTTTCTCAGAATCAATCCTGCCCTCGCTGACAGAGATACAACTGAGCCTCACTCTGTCTTTGAGGACAGAGACGCAACTGATAGATGATTTTGGTCTCTACTCGACACAAAAATGTGCCGGTAAGTAAGGAGGTAAGGTGCATATTTGCAAAGATATATGGGGAAGATAACGGTTAACTGTCAACATGAACAGGTTAATTTTTCAAGGACGCACACTACAGCGGGTCGTTGCCACAAAATGCTACAGTGTGGATGCATGTATAAAGTTGAACCTCCTATAATGTGAGGGCGACTACAAACGCATTAAGAGAAGCACTAAAGGTTTCTGCGAATGTGATCAGTTCAAGGAAAATTGAAACAAGAAAAGAAATGTCATCTTTGACAGATGTGGTTTTAAAAATTATGAAAATAGAGATAAGAAAAAATTAAATTAGAACAATAAGAACAACAAATTAAAACGACATAAAAGGAATGGCATAATAGTAAGTGCTCAGAAATAGAAAGGATGAGCACAATAGATAAATGTATTTTGCAAAAAAGATTAAAAGCATTAATTAGGAGCAATAAGGGCTCGTCAACAGGATACATAGTAAAAAAAAGGACCACGTATAATATAAAAAGAAAACAAAACCTCTAGTGATCGAACGATAACAATCAGCAAGCACTGGACAAAAAAATTAAAAAGTGACATAGCCCAGCTAATAATCTGAATTCTGATTATTACTAAGCGAAATTAGATTGTTCATGTACGATTCTGTAGGAAGGCATTGCAATCGTCTCCAGTTTTTTCACCATATATGGTCGCACGCCCATATCCCATAGAAACATCAGTTCTCATCTGATCACCGAAGTTAAACAACATCGAGGCTAGTCAGAGCATAGATTGGTGACCGCTCAGAAATATGATATATCGTATGTTTAGATATATTGATGGCGTAATTAATTACGTCCCGGAAATAGAAATCGGCAACACGACTTCCATTTCCAGTCGGGTTCAAATACTACTGAGAAATGTATCAATTCAACTCTATCCCCCATATATAAGTTAAACAGTAAGGCTTGTTTTAAGTAAATCATTATTATCTTCAAACACATTCTTACACTCTAAAAGTATTTCCTGGCTTAAAATGCAAAAATATGATTAGCCGTCAAAAAAGAATATCAAACATTATCTGTCGACAGTATCCAGCCTCGACTGTCATACGAAACGATTGATAGTACAATATAGTTTTGAAAGTTTTGTTTTTTCGCTTATGAAGAAATTTTCCTGTTTATTATTACTTTATATAGTGTTTCGCATGCATGTCTTGCTAATTCAATGCGCGTTCGGATTTCGTCCTCGCATTATCTAATACAGTAAAAACTCCGGCATCACGTACTTAAAGCCCTATGACACACCTGAACAAATAATATGGATTTGTTTTTAGCTATTTATTTCAATGGCAATGTCACCCGAAACCAGTTTCAATTAAACCGAGCGACTGATTAGATAAGTAACTACCTCCTTTCAATAAAGTGCCCAAATCAGACGAAATAATAAACAATGTATATAGAAACTAATAGGCACTTCAGGCCACTTAGACATTACTACAAGGAAAAACACAAGATTGATATATGTTTATGTACATGAACATGTATAACCGTGATATTGTGGATATTTTGACTTGTGTTCTGTTTGATGCGTGCATAGCCAGTAGTCAAACAGATATGTCTTGACGGGTTTAAAGCAAAATATTCTATGTAAGGACAAACATTTTATTTTCTGCAATTTAATCTATGCAGTGCTATAATCTCGTACCAGTTTTGTTGCGTTTGTAGAATCATTTTATGGAGTGTAAGTTCCTAAACACATTGTTAATCTAAAATCTGTAAATAAGACAGTATATCCGACAGAAATATTTTACATATTCGATAATATTAAGTACATCATAACGTTATATACATTTCGTTCGTGCAAACTGATTCCTCACTAGATTTTTCAGCGATGTGGTAAAACTAATAATTAAATTTATATTGTTATTGAAATTGATTAATCAATTGAATAATGTGAACAATCTATTAATATATTTATTTTTATTCGTGTTAGTTTTCTTTGGAAGTAATTACATTTAGTGTGTTACAACAGCGGACACTTAAATATGAACAATTATTTTATAGAAGAAAATCTTAATATAGATATACAGTCAATGTCGTTGCAATATTACCTAAATATTGCTGTAGTCTTTTGACAGTATGAGTAGACAAGATTATAAAAATGTATACAGAATTCTGACATATTTGGATCACTTTAAAACAAGGCAGAAATGTTGTTTATTTTTAATGAAATATAACAGTATGAAACCTGTCAAAATCTATGAATAAAAGAAAAAAATAGTTCGGTACAGCTGGAAAAGAAGAAAAGAATAACACTTACACTCCGAATGATAGCACGGAAATCAGATATAGATTTAGTATACGAAAGAATGTCCTACGTTAGCGAAGCAAGCGAACATCCGTAGCAACAGCTTGGATTGATTTGACAGAGAGCAAATCAATTTGGCCATGAAATTTGAATAACCGCTCCAACTGCTTTCGCTGATTCAAATGCAAGTGAATAAAACGGGGAGAAATGACACACAAATAATAACACCTAATGAGAAACATAAAGATTTTTGGCGGAGAAAAATATCCTGAATATTCAAACACCTGATAAAAGGCAGGATTTCTTTGAGAGTGCGATGCCCTGGCACGTTTCCAAAGTGGAAGAGGAATAGAGAAAAACTATTTAATCATAAACTTGCACCAAAAATATAGAGCAACATAAAACAAGATAAAAGTGAAAATCCACATTCACCAAGCAAAAACGGAACTGCTAAAATGAAAGAGAAATTACAGAAGTAAAAAAGTAATCTAGGAAAAAGTTGGAAATAAAATGAATTTATAGACGTAGAATGATGGTGATAACAGTTGTTTTGAATAGCATTGGAAATAAAACGAAATACAAGCGAAAAATATACGATTGACAAAATGTCATTTAATAACAATAGTTATATTTTTCAAAATAATACAAATACTATATATATATATATATATATATATAGAGAGAGAGAGAGAGAGAGTGTGTGTGTGTGTGTGTGTGTGTGTGTGTGTGTGTGTGTGTGTGTGTGTGTGCGCGCGAGTAGGAATCTCCGTGTGTGCATGTGCGTTTGTTTAGTTTTAGTTGTGTTATATGTATGGGTATCGGATGTGCGCTGTGCTGCATTGGCGATCAGATCAGAATGTGAAATCGAAGAGACGAGTTCGAATTCCAGTAAATTCGTTGCATTCACTTATGCACAAATACTCTTGGGAAAAGTATTAATCTGTCGCTTTTCCCTCCAGCTATGAGTTAAATAGCAGAGCAGTTTTGGTTCTCTAGCCAATCTAGGTCAGAAAGTAGTGGCAACTTAATGTGCGACAAGTCTCTACCCAGTCAACAGTTACCGAAGATTGAATCATAAATTGAATGACTGACTGATTTCTATTGGTAAATGTTCTCAATATGAGAAATAGTGCGTGTTTAGCATATGAGTGGACATTGAAAACAGGACATAGTAAGAATAGTATATTTAATGCTTATATATATATATATATATATATATATATATATATATATATATAGACACATCTTGTTCGCTGTATCGCAGCTCCTCAGTACGGTTAGATATTCGATTGATTTTAACCCAGGATTGAAAACCGACCGAATTCGCGTCAGTCGGCGATTCTAACTCTAAAATATTCATCATACCTATGAAAAGCGGATTTGTAACAACAAATAACCGAGTAGTACTTGCGAATTTTGTGGTTAATATGTTTATTTACTAGATACTTCACTTATACCATAAAGTATAACCAAAAATGTATCATGGTACATCAAGAAACCAGTATTATCCTACAACAATAACCATAAAACTCACTCTAAAGGAATAAATAGCTATGATTACATTACTAGACCGACAAAAATTACGAAATAAACAATCAGCATTTATCTTAAAATGCAGGCACGAAAACAACTTTTCAGTAATTACTAAAAAATTGAAACTAAAAATGGATACCTTATAAAATTCTAACATGGAGAGTATAATATATATACATAATATACACTTTCGACAATATAAAATAATTTAAAGAAATTCAATACTCGACTCAAACAAATAAAATAACTATCACCTGAAAAAATTAAAATAAAAACACTAAAAATATACATTAATTAAATAATAAACATGTAAAAAATTACAAGTACACACATAAACACAAGTAAATGTAATAATAATGACCAACCGCAAAAAATCACGTAACCAATAATAAATAGTATATATATATATATATATATATATATATATATATATATATATTACTATATATATATATATATATATATATATTGTAAGAAAGTGACAGAACGCGTAGGTTCTAAACCCACTGTCCAAGCATTTACATTTATAGAGAGAACTCGATACAAAGCAGAGCTTTATATTGTAATAGTTGTTACAATCGTTTATAAAAGAATAGTATCACTACACAAAACTTCTCGTGTTTCGGAGCACAACTCCTCTTCTTTGGTTGATATATATATATATATATATATATATATAGTAAAAGTTACTAAACACTACAGATTAGAAACAAATAAGTGAACAGTTGATTCACAATTGTTTCTACCCAATCTCTTCTAGATTCATTTTGACTATAAACTTTAAAATTTTGCAGCCAACCGAATAATAGTTAAGGCAATTATATTATACTTTGATACCAATAATGCACTACTGAGGGTGTGTTTAAATAGTCAAGCCAAAACACGACATATATGCCCTCAAACATAAAATAGATATTTGCCTCTCGGTGTTGCCCCAGTGTTCATTTCATCTTTATTTAAACTCTTTCCTTTATGCTGAGAACGTGTATCCATAAATATATTATAACTTAAAACTATTTTGTCACACACACACACACACACACACACACACACACACACACACACACACACACGCACACATACATAAATATATACACACACACGTATATATATATATGTGTGTGTGTGTGTGTGTGTGTGTGTGTGTGTGTGTGTGTGTGTGTGTGGTGCGTGTGCGTGTGTGTGTGTGTGTGTGTGTGTATGGCGAGCTTTTTTCTATGATATTATGTGTCATTTTATATAGTAGTTTTGCTAAGATTTTGTTGACAAAATCTTTAGGTCTTTATACTAAAAACACGTACTGTCAGATATATCTTTTTGGTGCTGACATGCAGTAGTCAATGCTATCAACACGGCTTCGTTCATTTTCTTATTTTCTTGCTGATTATTTCCCTTGGAATTTTCAAAATTGTTCTTTGTTACGATTACACATTCATGGGTTCTGTATTCTTCTGTCTGTTGGAAAGTACACGCACGCTTACATTTACCGAGTACGCAGCATTTATTTTTTAAAAAGAAAATTTCAACCAATCAGCACTCAGTATTTAAAGCATTCACACAAACAAATACAATAATGACAACAAATGAAGAAAACAAAAAATAAACTTCCATTTTCTTCCCAGTTGATGCATGCCGAATAGCGTTGTTGTCTCTTGTTTTTCTTTCTTCTTTTTCTTTTCTTTTATCTTTATTTAATGTTCGCGTATGGAAGCCGTAATGGACACCTATCTTTGATTTCCCAATCAAATAAGGACCCTGCCATTTTGTAAAATGGCAACTTCAAAAAACACGTTTCGTAATTAACATTTACTGCACAAATTCTTTTAGCATAGTTCTCTTTAAAACGGTCTGTACTTCTTTCGCTTTTCATCGTTTCTTTTATTTACGTATTAGAATATTTATTTTTTTTTTGTTGTTGTTGTCTTTCTTCTTTTACTTGCCAACTTAAAAAGCAGAAACCTCGCACATACACACGCAAAAGGAAGCGAGCAAAGAAATAAAAGTAAGCAACGCAAAAGACCACGTGTGCTTTTTATTTGGATTCATTGAGATGGGAAATGAAAGGGTTCACCAAGATTTCGCTTGCACAAAGGACACATGTCATACATGAAACAGAAGAAATAATGAACAAAGGAAATAATAGAGAAAACGTAGCCTATACAGACTGCCCAGAATATGTATACACAGTTTGTTTTTCAATAATTGGAAGAAACATTACAGCAAAGAAAATTAAATTAAGTCACAATTAAGAAGGAATATTGTAAACCCTTTGACAAACAAAACTTGCTTTTTTATTATAGCATAATGCTTGTGTAGTTGGTCATTCTTCTCGCCGTTGAGGAAGAGTGCTGTAAATTTTAGCAAAAATAAAATAACTGAAGTAAAATGGCATTGAATTCGTTAATTTTCATTACTCTTCTCTTACGTTTTCTTATAGAGCTCAGGATCATAGCCCTCTACAACTTCCTGCCTATTGTTACTCTAAGTAAGTTTTGATTCCCATTCATCATTGATCGTTTTGCCATACAAACAAGAAACGTTTAATCTCTTTTCTTTTTTTTTTGTCATACAAACTAAAGAGAATTAATCACTTTTGTTTTGCCATAGAAACTAAATACGTTCAAACGCTTTTGTTTGATTTTGCAATATTAACAAAAGACGTTTAATCGCTTTTGTTTTGTTTTGCCATACAAACTAAACACGTTCAATCGCTTTTGTTTGGTTTTGCAATGTTAACAAAAGACGTTTAATTGCTTTGTTTTGTGTTGTCATACTAACTTTTAATAGCTTTTGTTTGGTTTTGTTATAAAAACGAAATACTTTTAATATCCTTTGATTTGTTTTGACATCGAAACAAAATACGTTTAATCGCTTTTGTTTTTTATCATACAAACTGAAGACGTTTAATCGTTTTTTTTGTTTTTACCATACAAACGATAGAAGGTTAGTCTCTTTGTTGTAATTTAAAAACAATCTTGTTGTAATTTAAAAAATGTTACTGAATGAAAAATAACCAAAACGGAGGTTTGAAAATGACTAGCAATTTTTATTACATCAACAAAATACAATACTCGCCGGCTGTGTAAAATAAATAACAAGTGCTAGTGGTGAACTGCTAAATAAATGATTTTAGTCATTATTAGTGATACTGTTTTCTTGGTACGTTTTGCAATAATAATAATTATATATATATATATATATATATATATAACAGATTGGTCCTCAAGTTTTCGCTGCTCCGATATCATGCTTTGTTAGGCTGTCCTGAAAAGAACTACATAATAGCTGACTGCAAATAATCAAGAAACTATTTGGTAGTTTCCATTATTATTATTATTATTATTATTATTATTATTATTATTATTATTATTATTTAAGCGTTACACTTTGTTAATGAATCAACATTTGATTTTATATTTGAAGATGCTGTGTTTCAGCTCAAATTTAAGAATTATGCACATGCAAACTAACAAACAGACACACTTATATATAGTGAGAAAATCAACAATGCAATGTTAGACAACTGACTGCGATGTTTTGATTAAACTTTCATCGTACTGAAACATGGAACGTGATTTAACAAGGTATTTTCCTATGTCCACACTGTCTAATTATGTAAAAGCTCTATTTCAATACTAGCAGTATAGCCCGGCGTTGCTCAGGTGTAAGGAAAGCTTTAAAATAATCCATGGTCCTGGAGCTCAGACTATTTGAATGTGGGCACGAAAGACTAAAAAGCAATAGTTGCATCCAGTTAAAGCGAAACCGTAGACCGAAAGAAAAATGAATGGCTGTAAGTCAAATTTTGATTTCCTGGTATCGATATCAAATAAGCTTTTTTCGTCGTAAACTGAATTTTGAAGGCTAAATAAGTCCTCTGAGTAAATAGTATCATGGCTGAGACTAAGAACTACAATTATACCTGCTTAGAGCCAAACCCGAAGAAAAATTAAAATAAAAGGGCTGAAAAAAATACAGACATACAGGCAGATAAACACACACACACACACACACATCTTGCTTTTTTAATATGTCATCGATTTTCTGCACTATTGTAAGAACTATAACCTTGAAACTTCTGAATATCGTTTCTTATGTCTTTGTCTATGAGTGTATCAAATTTCTTTAAAATCGGAACATTCCTTCTATAACCCGATTGTTTCGATTATCGATTTTCGATATTTATCAGGGGTACCTCGACACAAAACCTAGCTAAGAACACTCGCATACGCTTATAATACAGCTGTGTAAATTTTCAAGAAAATTGGTTCAGCCGTTTCGAATTCTATAGCCAACGAACACACACACATACATAAACACACAGAGACAAAGTTTCATTTATAAATAAGTTTAGATATATTAATAACTGCATTTTTAGCTATAAACTGGGACTCTTGAAAATGTCTATTTTGGATAATGTGGGTTGTAGACTCTATAGTTCATCACGAACTATTCGTAGACGAGATTCATTTCAGATAATTTAATTGTCTAGGACTTATAAATGGGAAAATAAACTTGGATAAATTAACAATCTAACAATATACTGAAGACAAACGATACAGCTGAAATCAATCCATAACCTACCTTGTAAATGTTTGACAGTCTATTGAGTAGGCGATTTAGCAAAAAAAAAAAACAAAACTTGCTAATAGATACAATGCCATGTATCTGTAGAGTATCATTATCGACTAGATGCTTAACATCCCCAAAAATAAAACAAAATATTACCAGCATTAAGAACCATTAACCTTTCATCTATTGATGTTAAATTATTCCTTGATAATACATTTAAATCTTGATGTAGCAATGAAGACAAAGGTACTTTTGCTTTATTTAGTAATTACATGTGCTTGTGATATTTTCACTTGAATTATGCCTCTATGCCATATTGCGTTCGGATAAAATCTCTTTAATTTCTCTTGTCAATTGATGATCTTTTTAATTTCTTCGAGTTGCTCATTTTGGCATCATTGTTTCTCACTTAATCGACATTCTTCTTTCTGTCACCATTCATCTTTTCTTTCTTTTTTTTTCAGTCTCTGACAAGTTCTTTTCTTTTCTTATTTAATGCGGGAATTTTTTCTCTCACTTCCTTTTCTTTTTTTTCTAAAAAAACTCAGCTGGATGGCGTCACAATGCACGCCGTGAGATCTTCTTCCATATGTTGGGTTCTTTCGGGAAATTAGCAACTATGACTCTCCACATTTATCAGTCCGTATCACCTCGTAATAAATTTTCTTCTTGTAATTTCATCTTAAACGCCATCCATTTAATCAAGCTTGCTACGTAGGTTATGAGATTTTTTCCTCTGTCTCACTTGCTTTCCAGCTATCCTGTGAGTATAAATTTTCCAAGTTATTTTTCCTCATGACAGTTTAACTGTCTCTTCCTGAAGTTATGTATAGTTTTTGCTACCAACTTCTCTAAAATTATATCATTACTTACATGTTCTGTAGAATTTATTCTCACTAGTCTTCTACTGAAGTATATTTCAGCTGCTTGAAGTTGCTTCTATGTCATGTGACTTTTCAGTATTCACTCTCATAAATGAGAACTGATAACATAACAATTCAATTAGCTGTTCTTTTTGTAACGGAACTTTTCTATTTCTTAATAATTTGATTAGTTTTTTTTTTGGTACACATATATCGACAATATCTCATTTCTTGTTCGAATGTGTTTAAAGAAATCAAACATTTATCAACATATTTCAGTACTAATTCTTCTCTGCGCTTTATTCATCAGAAATAGGATAAGCTTTGTTATAGGGATCATTAGGCTTATAGATTAGAGGTTAGGTTCGAATACACCTGGCTTCTTAGGCAGCATTCTGAAAATACGTAGGTTATCAGGTATATCGCCACTGTTATACATTTCTATTATTGTGTCTGTAAATTTGTCAATGCCGAAATCATTTTTCCTTCTGATCCTGTTGTTTGTTTCTGTTTACTTTAGTCATTAATGTTTTTTTTCGTAATCGTTTCATCCCAATCAAGGCAGGACTGCCACTAGTGCACAGAGAGTATATTGAGTAAAAAAAAGCGTAAAAAGAAAAACGGTACATTCTGAACTTAATACAAAAATATCGTAATCCGTGTTATCTAATACCTTGTTAGAACGAATAATTTATCCATCACATAAATTTCATTAGAGCATAAATATAATAGGAGATGTCAAAGACAGATTAAGAGATGAACGGGAATGAAGTAGACAGAAGATGGCAATTGACATGTATTTAAAATTATTGAGATTGTAGCTATCGGAAAACCAAGCAAACGGAAAAGTATTCCACAAACGGGTATTGCGAGAGAAGGAGTTGCTAGAGTGACATTTAACTATTACGGCAGTAAAATGATGAGATCCTGATGCCAATATAGTAGCACGTAAAAATACATGTAGTCGGAGAGCCAGAAGAAAAACTCTCGTCAGTGCAGTTGCCATGGAAGTACTTGTGAAAAAGACAGAGGGAAACCACATCACGTTGGTGAGAAAGTGACTCAAGGCGAGCTGGTAAGTCAGAATTGATTATATTGCAGCTCTTCCTTTAGTGAAAATGGTGAAAACACTATGAACAGATATTAGGGTTACTATCTTTTATCAATATATAAACATCAAATAAATTGATACTGATGCATTTGAAAATTTCTGTGACATATAATGAGGAAAATGAATTGGGGAGTTTAACACTTACAGGATATCATCATCATCATTTATCCATCAATTTTGCTGTTTCTGTAACAAACTGTTTTTACGGGTCAGGGTTGTTAGCCTTGCATCCAACCCCCAAATTAGGAGGACTGGTGGACCATTCTTGGTCCTTACGTTCACAGCACCTAGTATTCCCAAATGGTCACCCATTTAAGTACTAACCAGGCTCGATGTTGCTTAACTTCGGTGATCGGTGTATTCAACACGATATAGCCGTAGACACTTACAGGATATACTGAAAACAAATTACGCAGAGGAAACTGCGAATAAATTGTCTGGGAATTTTATCTGTCAGTAGAAAATGGGCAAGACTTTTTGAAAGTCAGAATGTTTTTAGAGCCAAGATTGATGAAGATCAAAAAGTATACAGCATATAAAAAATGCATATCATAAAGAAGACGAAAACAAATAAGCAAAGCAGAAGAATAAAAGATGAAGAAAAATAGAAAAAGCAAAAGAATAAAAAGAAATAAGAAGAACAACTACAACAACATCATCAACAAAAACAACAACAATAACAACAACAACAAAAAGAAAAAAAAGATGTTTTGACAAACATTTCAATCCAAATGCAATTTCAAATTCAGGGTCTTCAGCCTCCTGTTCAAGGAAGCCCTCATTGGTTTTACATAGTGTCTATCTCTGGCCATATAGAGCTTTCTGTGGTAAAGGCTTAGGGTCAGAGCATCGCCCCATCTTACCTTTAGTCGCTTTCTTGTTCTTTTTCACCGCCTTGACCTCCATTCTGTCTCCGCAATGAGACTCATCTATCATTGTCTTTCATATGGTTTCGATTATATCCATCTCTGTAATCTAATCCAGGTGTTGCTCATCCTTTCACGTAATGTGATCTTGAGCTTGTCTATATTTAAGTTGGACAACTGAAAGTGCACTTGACCATGTCTCACTGCCATAAGTCATCACCGGGAGAACATATTCATTTAACTTGACGAAAACCAAACCGAAATTTAATAGCATTATTGTGAATTATGAATAGAATTTGCCATATACTTCGTTGATTTACGCATATGAAAGTTTGAATATAATTTTCTTTTCAATCAGAATATATTTGACTAATTTAGGGAATATAGCAAAAATCGTGTCCCTAACACACATCTAATCGTGTTTAGTTTGTAGTCATCATTCTATGGTACTAGCTGAGTGTTGAGAATGACTGCTTTATTGACATGAGGCACTGTTCAGAATTCCTCATTGAAAGATGTTAAGAATTTAATTTTAAGATGTCGTCGGCCAGGATAGTCGATCTTCATTTTTGGCCAATACCTGAGAAACTATACCGAAACATTGTGAATTAAAATTAGGTAAACGGACCTGTCCAGAAGCAGTCTATGGCTGTGCTTACGTCCTCGCTATCTCTCTTTCCCTCTCCCACTTTCTCTTGTCTTTCTCAAAGGCTGTTACAAATATTCGCTCAGAATTATTGTTGAGTAGGCATTTGTTACTGGGTTCGATTAGCCACCCTGTCAAACGGGTGAGATGGAAGTTTGTAGTCGCTTGAAATTAATATTATTTCTTCGCAGATATTTCATATATTTACTAAACGGGGGATAGTTTTGGAAAGTTTTCAAACTCCAAGGCATCACATGAAGAGCAAAATATCCATGGAAATTTGATAGACTACCTTAACATATGACAGACGTCAATATTGCTTTTAACCCGTATATATATCTTAGAACAACATTCATGCCTGAAAAGTGACATTATTGCGTAGTTCAGTTGGTATTTCGATTTGCTCTCAGATTCCTGACTATTCCAATTTTCTTTGCGTTTGTAAAATTTTATGGAAAGCTTCTGATGAAACAATTTGCTGCTTATCTTCCAGCAGCTTAACACACACGAAAACATTTTTACGTGAAAATTCCTTGCTAATGGATGAAACACAGAATAACAATAAATGTCATGTCTGCCTAGAAAAAAAAACACAAGACACAAGACTGTAAATCACGTCAGTGAATGCCGCAAGCCGATAAAAAGAAATACAAATGTAGGCGCGGTAAATTAGGGATATACATACATTTGGGATTCTGTAAGCCACATACATTTGACAAATCAAACAAATGCTATAAACAGAATTCACACGGTTTCACAGAAAATAAAGAAAAATATCCTAAACAATTTCAGTTTTAAACCAACTATATCGTCTTAGTGGAAAGACATAATTTGATAATCGGCCACATGGAATATAATATGTCCGAGATTGTTTATGTGTTTATTTAAGTGAAACCCAGAATAAAATATAAAACAAAAAACAAAATTTGGAAAATACCAAGAACTTGCATGTGAATTGAAAAAAATTATGGTACAGGAATGTAAGAAAGTTAAAAAATAGTAGATTAAACTTAAATTAAATTTATCCATACCAAATCACTTTGATTATACTGAGGAAGGTGCTGGTCAGTTGAGAAGACGTACCATTCAAATCAGTCAGTTAAGTGCCATACGTGATACACGTTTCGAAAGAGACATGACTGACTGGGCAGAAGATTATCCCGCAGTAGATTGCCATTTCTTTCTGCGGTAGACTGGTTGCCGACCAAGGCTATAAAACCCAATCTGTCCTGATATTTAACCCATAACTGGAAGGAATAGACGGATTAATACCTTTCCCAAGGGTATTTGCGCGTAAGTGAATGCAATGAATTCAGCTGGAATTCGAACTCGGCTCCCCAATTTCTCGTTCCGAACCGATATCCAATGCACCACAACAAATACAATATTAAAAACAAAACATATAAATTATTAGTCGATGCTCATAATATGTCCTTTGAACAGAAATGTAAGAAATATATATAGCGTACATTGTGTGCGTATATTACACAGATCCTTGAAAAGACAATTTTTGATGATTTTAACTTTAAGAAGCACAAGGCCCATGAACGCTGCATCGTCCTCTCTACACGTGCATTATACACTGCAACACTCCCTAACGTGATGCCAGCTGCTCCAGCTCTTGCTATCACATGCAAAATGCTAATCTGGGTTACATTTGCCATTCTGAAATATAAGCAGAAATTATTAAAAACTATTCTTTAGCAATACGAATCCCATTATATATGTATTTCATGCAAATTTAATAATACTGGAGAGGTGAATATACTTACTACTATTCAAATGCAATATTAAAAACAAGACATATGAATGAATAATCTAAGAATGATGATATTCTTTATGCGAGAAATATTGAAACAATTACAATGATTTTTTCTCTATATCTGGGGTAAATAGTTATCATTATTTGTTGCAATAGCAACAACAACGATCAAGATACTAATCTGTATGTAAATAATTAGAGTAAGTTTTAACATTGTACCTGTAATTATTGGAACTATGAAAACTGTCACATAAATCCTTTTGTTAAAGAAGAGAAAAATCAAAATCTAATTTATATCTTAAGCAACTCAGACATATCAATTAAAAAAGAATCCCTCAATGTGTTCATCCTTATTTATTTAAAAAAAAAAATTCATCAAAACTTTGTTTTTAATCCCATATAGGAAAACTTGTAAAACATTATTCTTTCAAAGCTTGTTATGTTGGCTTATTTGCTCAGATTTCGGAAAGTCCTTCTTTGATATATATATATATATATATATATATATTTGCGGATGACTACATATATAAATTATAGTTTAGAACGTGTACAAATTATTATCTACTACAAAGTGTACATTTGGATTCGACATTGAAAAGACAACGTTTAATCAGGTAGTGTAAAGCGAGATGGAAAACTATTTTTCTCATATTGGTAAATTTTGTGTGGGAGTTGAGTTAAGTAGGGTAAAGAAAATGAGAAATCAGAATTGGAAGTTGAAAATTAGCTGAGCGGCCTCGACATTATCGGGAAAGACATCAGAGTAATCAAGAATCTCTACTTGCAGCAAACGGCCTGCAGACGGACAGGTAATGATTTCAGCAGATTTACAACGATAGAAAAGGCTGAAAGACAAGCATATGTCTTTTCACCGCATCAGTTCAACTTATACACCGAAAATATTTTGAGGACCCTAGAGTCTAAGCCAGGATTAATATCGGAGGCCACAATTTATAACAACATAAGGTATGCAGATGATACAGTGCTGATTGCAGACACGGAAAGAAAACTACAAGACCTTCTACAGAAGGTAGATGGAGAGAGTGACAAAAAGACTACAAATGAACTGCAAGAAAACTGAATGCATCATCATCAGCAAAAAGAGCAAACCCAAATGCTAAATACAGGTGGTGGAAACTAGAATCAAGCAAGTACAAAAAATTTAATTACCTAGGAAGTGTTCTAACAGGAGATAGAAAATGCGACACAGAGATCCGAAGGCGAACTGGCATGGTGAAAGCGTTCCAGAAGCTTGCTAAAGTACTAAGACATAAGAAAATTTTACTAGAAACAAAGAAGAGAGTACTAGATTCTTATGTGATGTCAGTTCTTCAATACGGCAGTGAATGTTATACAATATCATCGAAGATGAAGGAAAAACTTCAAGCAGCAGAAAAGTGGTTCTACAGAAGGATGATGAGGATATCATGGACTGAGCATGTATCCAATGATGGGCTGTTGGAAAGAATGGCAATGAAAAGAAAATTAATCGTGAGCATCAGGAAGAGACAACTGAAGATCCTGTGACATGCAATGAGGAAGGAGGGCTTCAGGAATCTGATACTGACAGGCCAGATAGAAAAAAAAAGAGACAGCATATTTGAAGGGCCTGAGAAGGTGGATGACGGAATTTCTTTGTTTAGAAAACCTTAATTATATCACAATTTGTAGTATGAAATATTGATAGAATCAGAGGAAAAATATATAAGCGGAGAGATCATACAATTTATAGTGAATATCGCGGTACTAATATTTTAATACTATACAGGTTTATCGTTTCTAGAGACGAGGACTTTAGATTTTGTAATTTCAGCATGATTGTAAGGCTAGTTCTTTAATGTGTTTGCCAAAAAATAATTCCTTACATGTTTATTTGAAAGTTCCTCGTGCTATTCAGCTAAACATTTAGCTGTTTGAAAGGATGCATCTTCATCCTAAAAGATTGCATTTACACCCGGAAATATTCTCTGAGCAATGAATAGTGTTATCACATAAACTCCGTAAATAGACCTGACTGTTCATTTTAATCAACTTATTTAAATGATATCTGCAAAAAGACCAGAGTCTTAGCAAGAAAATGAAGAAATACTAATATTAAAACAACGAACATAAAAATAGACAAGCTTTTGACAGTTTAATCAAATGTTTCCTAATTATACTCTCATGGTACTAGATGTTTCCATTATTTGCTCATCCTCCCGTATATATATATATATATATATATATGTGTGTGTGTGTGTGTGTGTGTGTGTGTGTGTGTGTGTTAAATTAGAAAATAAATATTAAATTAATTACTTATTAAATAAATAACAAAACTATTGAATGATCCCTGTGCTGTCATAATTATCAACAAATCTGTCACAATGTTGAAGATTTTCTTAATTTTAATTTAATTAATACACGTTTGCTGAACGTAAACTCTTATTCAAAATGTATTGCTCTGAAAGAGAAATCGGAGAGCCGAGTTCGAATTCCACTTGAATACCCTGCATTCACTTAAGCACTGGTAACCTTGGGAAAGGAATTAATCCGCCCCTTCCCTCCAGTTATGGGTTAAATAACAGGGTAGGACTTGGGGACCCTGCCCTTAAAAACAAATTCGAATAAATCTTGATACTCGAAAAGAAAAAGTATATCTAGACACAAAACTTATATAAAAACAACAATAAATTGTTGAAAGAAAAAGGTATTACCAGCAATAAATAAATAAATAAATTTAGTTGGCAATAAATGACCCGCCGAGGTTGATATGCCATAAAACAATAACAACCAACCAAAAAATCAAAATTTATTAAAAGATTTATAAGATTTTAGTAGGTGCTCATTAAAAAATGTATTTTGAAATATTTTCATGGTAGAAGTAGAGTACATTTTTACGAATTAATATTTTGTAAATTGAGTGTGTATATAAAACACATTCCTGACACATCAGTTTAGAATGACAATTTCTAAGGATTTTAGCTTCAGTGATGCACGATTTATATGAAAGCTGCACAACCCTCTCTATACATGCATCATGCACTGCCATATTTCTCAACGGAATGCTAAGATATTATGCTCATGCATTCTCAAGGCCATATTGGGCTAAACCTTTCATTCTGAATTATAAGCAAAAATTGCCAATGAAATTCTATCTCTTTACGGATCACGGTATAAATGTGTTTGATGCAAATGGGGTGAGACAAACAATAATTAAAAGTAATTTCCAAGGGAGAAATAAATTTAATGTCCTAAGTATTGTCTTACAATTATATGTGTCAAGCTAATATTTCAAACAATATGTCAGGAATTCTTCATTCACCAAAACTTTGAGAAGAGCAGACACTTGCCATAATTTGTTTTATTATATTTTTGCTATTTGTCATGACAGATACCAGCCCGTAACAAGTGTTAGCATTAAATAGAACTGAAAGGTACTGCTGTCATAAAGTATAAAAACATAATCACCAAAAACAAAACAAAAAATAGTAGAATTTTTGCACAAACAGGCACGTGCCTACGGAATGAATGTATTTCATATGGTAATGCTTTACTTATTGTCACTGAGGCGAAGTAAGATTCCTGGATCGAGCTGTCGCGGCATTCCAATGGACCGTAACATCGTGGAGGCAGCATATGGCAAAGATATTACGTTTTTAAATGTAAAACAATTTGGACAACTCCGTGAGCACATTATGCGTTTCTCATTTCTTCAGACCTCACAAAACCCGTATAATTTTTCTCAGATGAAGGCGAACACCAATCATAAAATTACGTTTAAATTTAGAATAAATGTGATAATGGAATTTCATGAGAAACAAACTGCATAATATTTCAGACACTCCTGGATATAAATCAGACATTATATAAATATACTGAGAAGACAATAAGTATTCACTTGTGTGTGATTTTGATTTTATCTATGCCATAATATATCTTCCACGCATGTAGAAAAAAAACAACTGGAAACAGGTAACAACAACCATTATATATATATATATATATATATATATATATATATATATATATGTAAAAAGCCTGCCTTCTTCTACTGGACGCTCGTGGCCTAGGGGGAGAAGCGCCGACTGGCGCCAATTCGGTCGGGTTTTGATCTGGGGTTTGTAAGTGACCGGAGTCTAAGCCGTACTGATGCGCTGTAATACAGCGAAACAGATCTGTCTGCGGATGACTATATATATATATATATATATATATATATATATATATATAACACAGTGATGATCCACCTATACTGTCTTAATATGTATGGGAAAGAATATTAAAAAGTTTTGAATTTAAAAATGTATTTTTGGACAGTAATTGTTTATTTTTGTTATTGTATTTTATATTTCAGACCGCCCTCGGTCTGAAAATATATGATGTTTTCGCTGTCACAAGTGAGGCTTGGTGGGTGCAATTTGATTTTGGTGTTGTGTACAGAGAATGTTGTGTCGGTTACCAAATGTTTACAAATTAAACAGCGTGGTTTCCCACATTTTAAATTCCCTGATAGGTTTGTATTATTTAAATATTTTTTAGAAGTGAGGATAGTTGATAGGTTGGGGGTTTGTTTCATTGCATTTATGGGTGGTTTATCGAAAATGTCTTTGATTTTTTGCTTGATTGTAGGTTCTTGTACTCATTTTTTAAAATTTTTGATAAGTGTGTGGGAATGTTGGTTGTGTTTAAAGACCATTGGAATACGGTTGTTGTTTTACGTTTACTAATATATTTACGTTTACGTTTGCTAATATATATTTTTAATAAAATCTGTCGCTTTCAGCGTAACTTGGTGTAAAAGAAACTCTGTCAACTGGAACCTGCGGTATGCGACACACTTCGTCATCTACCATCCGTTGTTAACGATCGTTTTTCGATGCTCGGACGATTTGCTAATATCAATTAACCTTTAGTGCGCGACCACCTCAAGAACGTGACCAGCAACTAACATCAATTAGTGAAAATCACTGATCAAGCGACCGCTTAAAAAACATTTTGGTCGTACACTGCGAACTTCTAAATTAGGAGAAACTAAATGAGTAATCTATTTCATTTTTTGTAATGTTGTATCAACATGTTATTTTTTAAATGTACATTGCCTGAGTTTGCCTCAAGGTCAAAAATCGGCTGTTTTGTACAACATGTATTGCATTTGACATGTTCAAGAGATTTATCGCAGTCTTTGTACTGACTTTGGTATATTCAAGTATTTGGGAAAATCACAGTTATGTCCCTTTCTCCAATGTCAATCTCTTTCGTTCCTTTATTTTTTTGTCTATCCATCGACTTTTTTTCTATCCACCTATATCTATCGCTGTCTCTCTATTTCTCTACTCCCACCAACGATAAATGTCAGTTTTTTGTATGTTTTTTTTTCATGTATTATCGCAGATTCTCTTTTACTATCACTCACTTCTAAGAAAAAACTGAAACCGTATACCGTTTTTCTTAAGTCCACGTAATAGTTATTTCATGTGAATAAATATTTTGGTCTCATGTTGACCGTTGAAAATACGTTTTTAAAATTTTCGAATAAATTATGCTGAATAAATTACTTTAAAGTAGGGCTATTTTCTTATGTTCTCATTTATTTATTACGAGATTACATGGAAAAATTCTAATATGTACATTCTGATGGGTGGAATGTATGTTCCAGGCAAAAATAGGTCATGACTATGTGGGCGATTACCTGCCGTATGCGATTATCTGGTCGCCTACGACAGGTTCCACTGTATCTATATATATATTTGTTATATTCAAGAGAAAATTCTGTCAGCCTAATTTTAACTTTAGTTTTCTAATTTTGGATAAAGTTGTAATCCATTCAAAAAACAAAATAAAAAATTTATTCACAAAAAATCTAGAATATTATTAAAGGAGATTTAATAGGAGTGCACAATGCAAGAAAGCAGATTGTCAATAAAATAGCTATAGAATATCAAAAGAAATCCTCTACACTTTGTCATGCAAAAAGAAAACGTCAAGCAGCGAAGCACATCATACACTCCCTGACCTCTCTCTATCTATCTCTCTCTCTCTCTCTCTCTCTCTCTCTCTATATATATATATATATATATATATATATATATATATATATATATATATATATACGCATCGTTTATTCAGCAATGCATTAAAACACTCTCAACTATTGGGCGTGTATAATAATAATATACACGTTAAAACGTCTGTCTCCTTCTACCGATCGCCCGTAGCTTAGAGGTAGAATCGCCAACTAACTAACGCCAATTCGGTTGGGTTTTAATCCTGGGGATAAAAAGTAATCGTCGGCTGTCTAACAGTACTGATCAACTGTGATACAGCGAAACAGATCTATCTGCGGACGAATAATATATATATATATCAAAGTGATCCAAAGGTGAAAGGCCCTGTAAAATTTGAAGATGATATAGATGTAGGATCTGCTCTTGAAGTACCCTTCATTTAAGACATGATAAAGTCACTTGATGGGAACTGATATCTGGATATTCACCAACAGCCTGTAGAATGTGTTCCTCATAATCAGGCGAATGAGCGTAGTTTTTGGTGCCACTGTTCCTTGTTAAATATTCTTTGGGCAATAGTCTTGAGGAGCATGGAATTTTTGAGAATGAAATGCATTAGCACTTGTTGACACAAATATTTTAAAAATTAAATGAAATGTATTTTGTTGAAAAATGTCAGCTAGGTTCGCAAAAGGGAAAACATTTTCGGATTAGGAATTTTATTTTGTCTAAAGGGGTCAAGACCTCATGCTTGAGATAAGTTTGTACCAAAAGATAGCTATTAATGGCGTGGGTAAACAGAAAAATCTTTACTAGTAATTTTACGTATTGATTTTGCAGGCGTCAAACCACAACCGTCGAAGCATACCATACAGTAAATTTGTATATTTTGTATGATGCACGGAATCCAATGAATAATAATTGTTACTTTGATTATTATGCAAGATTTCTGTTAATTTTCAGTTATTTTTTTGGATTTACTACATATAGACGAACAGCTGCCTATCTTGAGCAATTATTGATGCCCCGCACCTGATATATATACAGGGTATATCAAAAATACTTGATAAACTATGGGGCGGTTCCTAACAACAAAATAAAGACAAAAGTCCATATAAACAAGGCAGTAAATTCTTTGTTTTTTAATCATTCATTTTTAAAATGTTTACGATAGATGGCGCTGTATTATCATATAGACTGGTTTGCATTTTTAATTCGTGTACATTTATAATTAGTTGGTCTTTAATATTTAATGTGTGTAGTGATTTACCTAAAAAGGTTACTGTTTAGCCATGACAGGGTATTCAACTCGTGAGCAGGCAGATATGATTTTGCATTCTACCGCGTGAATGTTAACTGATACGAGATTGAACGGATGCATCATATTGCTTTTCCATACCAAAGGAAGTTGTGTCATACAAATTTTGCTATTATTTATCGTCGCTTTGATGAGACCTGATGTAATTTTCAATATTTTAATATACTGGAAGCCATCTAAAATATTACGAATGGTGTGTAAACAAAGTGCGAATAACATAGTTGATAAAATAACATAGTTGATAAAATAATACATTGCCCAACATCATGATTTTTTTTTTTTTTTTTTAATCATTTCACCCCGAGCAAGGCAGAAACGCCACTGATGTGCAGGGGGTTACATAAATGTAAAAAGATTAATTAGAAAAGAGTGAGGAGTACAAGCTAGTTAGAAAGGAACAATAGAAAGCTGAGAAAGCGGGTGCAATGACAGGTACATGGGCGGAGAGAAAGGGAAGGTTATACAGGGGAGGGGAGAGAGTTAGAGGCCAGTGGTTAGTAGGTGAGTATTAACTTTGCTTTTAAATTTCTGGAGGTCGTAGCCGTCAGGAAAGCAAGAATACGGGAGTGAGTTCCACAGGCGGGAAGTGCGAGAGAGGAAGCTGCAGGAGTAGAATTGTCGTCTGCGTTTGGCTAACCTGACTGTGAATGGGTGGGACCCAGTTGCCAGTCTGGTTGAACGGGTAAACACCTGTTGAGGAGGCATCAGTGACTTAGGCTCATCCGAGCAGAAGCCATGAAAGTATTTATAGAAGAGACAGAGGGAGGCCACATTACGACGATGGGAAAGTGGCTGCAGACGAGTCGCCAGATCAGTACCTATCACATTACAGACTCTCCTTTGGAGCTTGTCAAGAACACTGAGGAGAACGGCAGGGGCACCTGACCATGATCGTTATCGAAGAGGCGTGTGAACCATATTGATGAACAATGTTAAAACTTGAAACGCTCATCGAGATGATAGCATTAGTGACATTGTACTAATTACATTTATGTATTTTTCTCTTTACTGTAAGCGACTTGAATATATATATATATATATATATATATATATATATATATATATGGGGGTACATCACATTTACTTTTAATCTAAGCTTCTTGGAAAGCGCCGTTTATCACGTCTAGGCGACCCTCTCTTTTTAAAACAAAGGGGCTGTTTCCCTGGGCTTGCTATGTTGTGTCTGTAACATATTCAGATGAAATAACTTTTGTTTTTCCCGGTCCATTCATTAATGTCATCCATGACACATTTTCTTTTCATAATTTTTTCCCCGTTTACAGTTTTGACGAGAGGACGCGAAACCGGTCGTCTGTTTTTGTTTTAAAATTTATCATGGCATTTTATAGTAAAAGTTTATTCTCTTCAACGCATATATATATATATATATATATATATATATATATATATATTAAAAAGACAAATAGGGTTTGTTACAACGAGAAAAATTGGTATAGAAGGAAAAAGTGTGAGAAGCCATAAACGTCTTGTTTAAAGTGCATATTCATTTTGTTATTATTATTAATATTGCTTGCTTTTTGTATGATATATTAAGTGTCCATAACGGTAGTTGTGTCGCTACACGTCTTTCGAATCGAAAGTTGATCTCGATATGTAAAGTGACAAGTTTATTCATTTGAATGGAGTAAACTTTGGACTCGACACACGTGTAGTCACACAAATACTATTATAGACACTTAATAGATCATACCAATTAATATTAACAATAAATCTAGACAAAACGTTCACGGCTTCTCGCAATTTTTTCTTACACAGTAGCGAGCATAAAGATCAGAACGATGTTAAAAAAAAGTTTAAATATGAAATAACGTTTTATTTTAAAGCTTCGAAGAACATTTTATCGAGGAAAATAAGGATAAAGTAAATCATTCCAAAATTTAAAACTCGATAAAATTATTTTGATAAAGTTATAAGAGTAATTTTATAATATTCGAAAAAATAGATGATCAAAAACATCAGAACGATTAATAGAATTATACTATTAAAATGAATACATCATATCCAAATAAAAATAGCGTTCATAATTCATGAGTACTTGATGTGAAAATCCTTTACTGTCAATAACAGCTTGACATCTTTTGCTACATGAGCGAATTAATGTATTGCATTCATTAACGGATATATTCTCTCATTCTCCTTTCAAATTAGTTCATAGTTCTTCGACGTTTGTTAGATTCTTTTCCATAGCTCCTTCATTTTGTAAATTCCAAATATTCTTAATAGGATGACAGGTGGTTTCTTGGCTTCACATGACCCAGTTTTCTCAAGTTTTCTTAAAATACTATGAATAACACTTTTAGAATTGTCCACATTCTTTGAAATATCCCCAACCGAGGATTTATAGTCATTACGTTACCTGATTATCAGATTTTTAAGTTCTAATGACCTCACGAATTCTTTTCGCAATGTTTACAATGCAAAAGCCAGTAAAGAGCCGGTGTAATTTAGTAAAATACTCGATTTTATATTATAACCGAAAAAAAATTTCAATAATGAAAATTATTATTAAATTTCATGGATTTATTTAATCGTTCTGATGTTTTCGATCATCCATTTTTTCGGATGTTATATATTTATTCTTATAACTATAAAAATAAGTTTATTGAGCTTTATATTTTCGAATTATATAATTTGACATTATACCCTAGTTTTTTCTTGATAAAATGTACTTTGAAGAGTTAAAATAAAACGTTATTTCATATTTAGACATTTTTAACACCGTTATGATCCTTATGCTCGCTACTATATATATATATATATATATATATATATATATATATATATATATATATATACATGTGTGCGTGCATGTGTATATGTGTATTTTTACCAGTGTAAATTTTAATTTAGGAGGAAAGTCATATTTTCAGAACCACCGTTTGACCCAACGCGATTTAATTCACTTAACCAGCGAGCAAGCAATCCGCTAAAAACAAACTGTTAAATTGATAAACAACTATCTGATTTATAAATCATCAAACCCCTTAAGATATATTCCTGTAACATCTATCTACTCATATGTAAATATATATATATATATATATATGTGTGTGTGTGTGTGTGTGTGTGTGTGTGTGTGTGTGTGTGTGTGTGTGTGTGTGTCTTTAAAAACGACCGACAAGCAAGTTTTATTAACTATTGTTTTAATTTTTGCAGTATTCTTACATGTTCCCTTCTGGAGATAAAGAATTTGAATTGTTCCATAATATTAGAGTTTCCAATCGCTTTCAACCTCTTTCCAGGCCCTTTTCACGGTTAAAGTGTGGTTAAAGTCTCAGACTGTAATGTAATTTTTCATTTTTGTGGTTTTTTTGTTTTGTTGTTTTGTTTTTTGGGGGTTTTTTGTTGTTGAAAAGGAGTTTTTTTTTTAAGCTCTCACGTGTTGTGCACGGCGTTTCTATCTTTTTAAAGACTTTCAAACTAAATTTCCAATGTTAAATATTGTATGGTTTGGTTGATGGTAGTCAAAAAGTGCTTGATATATTGTATCTCTCTCATAGTGCGGTACGTTTGATAATTAAATAGTATTTTTGTATTTTCAACCAAAGTTTGTCTTGTAAGTTATTTGTTGATAAATGTTATTTTTATTGCACTATAACTAGAGCGGTGGCATGTAAGGTGTCGACTTAGAGAAGTAGTTTGAACAATAATTAATTGATTTATGACAAGAAACACTGTCATTTAAATTCATACATTATATTAGTCATCGCTAGTTTTGATTCAACAGATTTATTATTATTAGAAATAACAAAGTTTGCTGTCGTTCACTTTCTAACATATATTATAAATTTTACAAGTTTTTTGTGGAATTACAGTAGAAATATGGTGTTTAATCATTTTTTGTATATAAAATTCATGCCTACAATTAATTTGCATTTGGCTGCAAAGAAATCTTGTTGATGCTTTCTTGTGTATTATTTTCAATGCTAGTTTCATATACTTCTGAAAGAATAATTTTATTTGTTTATCAATGATGCAGCTGGGAAAAATATTATTGGTTAGTGTTTGTTTTTCGTGTTCCATTTCGCTCAAAATATTATTTATGTGGAAGAGTTTTGATGTCCTCTATTTAAGAAGTTCGTTTTTACTGCTATTTTGTATCTTTCTGAACTTATAATTAAGACAATACTTTTACAGGTGTTTTTTCATACAGATAAATGATTTCTAAAAAAGTTATGCAGACGCTCACATGAAGCCCGTCGAGCGCATCACGCGACAGCTTAAAATAAAAAAAAACAAACTAAAATGAAGAATTGCATACAGTCAAACATGAGAACATAAGAGCGGAAAATCACAACCTTAAAATACCCTGTAAAGAGATTGATAGAACTTGGAAATTCGAAAATTGGGAACAGCTTTACTTTCTTTATTTCCAGCAAAAAGCAAACATGTATGAATACTGAAAAAAAATTAAATAAAAAATTAATAAAATCTTCCTTTTTGTTCGTTTTTAACGAAACATGTTTCAATGAAAGACTGCTGCCCAAATATATATATATATATATATATATATATATATTGTATTACCGTCTAAATAACCTCTCTGAAGATGGCTCATGTGAGCTGAAAACTCAGAAGCAAATTAATAAAAAATTATCCAAATGTTGGAGAATTTTTGTCTTTATTTTCAACTAAAATTAAAGCCAAAGTACGACGTTTACAACGCCTCATGATTAGACATAATAGACATTCATTGTCTCTTATATTTAACAGCATATGTTTAGAAAAAAAAGAAATATATATATATATATATATATGACAGATAGATAGATAGATGATTAGATAGATAGATAAAAAGAGAGACTGAGACTAACAAGGAATGTAAGATAACAAACAGTAAAGACACAAACACACATGTTTGTACATATTTTGTACATATTTTGTTGAATACGGCTGAAAATGGGAAATGTTAACGTTTTTATTTAGTTTTTCTAGTGTCTTCGCAATCATGCTTACTGTTTTTTGTCATTACCACTAAAAGTATATATATTGTGTGTGTGTCTTTTAGTGTTAGCTTGCGGATGTATTTTTATGTAATTGTATTTGTGTGTGTTCGGTCATAGTTACTCCAAGCAGTCCACATATCAACTACGTCATATATCTCCGATAGAATATAAAAGTCAGAAAACCATGATTATGTGAATGTTTGAACTCTTTTATGGTGGACCAGCAGACAAGATAAGTCAGTCTTACGACAAGAATTGATAACATGAACACCATAAATTTCGCTATTCTATCTGGTATTAGGGTCCATGAAGACGAAACTAAACTCTAAAGAATATTCAATGCTTTACAGTATTAAGAGGCAAATAATACTAACTTCAATGCCGAAGAATATCTGTCTAAAATATAAATAATACAAGTGAAGTTGTCAGTATTTTACAAGGTATCAAATGAAAGTCTTAAAATATTTTTACAATTTAAGCAGTATTTATATCGACTATATATATATATATATATATAAATATATATATATATATATATATATATATATATATTTACCTGATAACAATATATATATAGTATATATATATATATATATATATATATATATATACACAGAGAGAGAGAGAGAGAGAGAGAGAGAGAGAGAGAGAGAGAGTATAATCGACGTAAAATACCGTATCTGCGTTACTTTAAGATTTATTCTTTTGTTTCGTTTGTAAGTAAACAAGACATGATTTAGCTTTACTGCGTGTAGAAATTATACAAACCTTGGTTCATTTCCAGAGCTTTCCAATAATCTAGTTTGTATTTTCAATATTGTTTTATATGTAATTTTATGAGAGGTTGGCTAATTTTTAATTACCGGATACGACAAAACACAGTCATTTTTTTTTTAAGTTGTTAGCAATTTATATGAACATGTATCATAGACATATTGCAGTACAAATACACAACTCGTTCGCAATATGCACACATAGCCAGACACTCGTAAGTGTGTGTTTGTGTGTGTGAGTGTGTTTGTGCGTTGGTTAGTGTGTGTGTGTGTGTGTGTGTGTGTTATTAAAACAAAAGTGATGATTGACAAGAATTACGCAGATTAGGGTTAAAACTTTTTCAAAGTACAAAAACAATTAATTTAAAAATGAGACAAACATATCCGAACATTCCGAATTCAAAGTCTTTCTCTTTGTGATCCAAATTAGTCCAAAGATCTAATAATATATATCATTAATGTTATTGTAATATTGTTATCATTTTGTGACCACTGATCTAGGTAGATAGATAAGATGAATATATATATATATATATATATATATATATATATATATATATATATATATATATATATATATATATATATTATTCAATTACTTAGTTTTTGGTTATAATAAAATTAGACCACTACATAGATGTAATACAAAATGTTGAATAAAATTATATTTAAGAATTTTTGAATATTCTTCATTTGTAAACGAGTTATTATGCGACCTAGGTTTCTACCAATTGGTGTTTTCAGGCGATTTGCAATAACAGTTATAACAGTTATTGCAAATCGTCTGTGTGTGTGTGTGTGTGTGTGTGTGTGTGCATTGACAAATGCATTTAAACATTAAATAGATGTCGCCGATGGGTACTGATATTAATTTATGTATATATATATTTATTATAAATTATGTTTTAGAACATGCACATAATTTCTTCTATATATGTCCTCTTCTCTACAATCATATGGCTGTTTCAGTGTTTGGAACCCAAACATATCATCGGGAGAAATAAAGGTTTGGAATCATTCTCTGTTTATATTTGGTTCGCTGTTATCGTGGTGGTTGGTTGAGGTTAATGTGTCTCTCGTTCGACCCTCAAAGAATCCGATGTGTAAATGCGAAATTGTTGATTAATGGTATTATCTGTTGGAATGTACGTTCTATCGGTCGGTTCTACCTTCCGCTTAGAATTTCTAAAGTGGGCTTCGTGTTGAGTGGTCATTTTTATGGTTGGCTATTGTTTAATTGATTGATATCTGCTGTTAGTGGACCTAATTCATGTATTTCCTTTGATCCTGTGTCTATGTTTTCACTTCGGGGTTTCTTAGATAGATGTTTTAGGGGTGGGGTGTTTTTTCTTTCGCATTTTGATATTTTTGGTATGGAATATTTTTTTATATTATAGGGTTTTTTTTATATTATTTTTTTCTATATTTTATAGTCAAGTTTGGAGTATTATTGTATTTAGGCAAAGTTATTTCAAGAAATCTAAATTTATATTCTTTAGGAAGTAAATGCAAATTAGTGTTTTATCAGTTTTTTGTATAAAGTTGTATGTTTAATCTTAATTTTAAGTTTAGAAGGTCAGTTTTTCTCTTTTAATTTTTATATTCTTTTTTCTATAAATTATCGTTTGGAATTCTATTTATTTTTTAATTTTGTAAAGATTTATTGATTTAGATATTGTTGCGGGCATTAGATTTTGCTTTAAGGATTTATTACATCGATTTTTTCTATAGCATTTTTTATCTTTTATAATAATAAAAGTATCTATTCAAATTTCCAGGACATTTTAGTGTGATTGTAGGATTAGATCTTACGTGTGCTTACAGTTTATTTTTGTGCATGATATAATTATTCTGAAGTAGTATATTTAATCTTGATTTTGAATATATGAATTTTGATTCGTTTTCGAGTTTGGGAGCTATTTGTTTAATTTTGATTTTTCAAGTACGAAATATTTTTGTATTTAAGTAAGGTTATTGTGTTAAGTAAGGTTATTGTTGTAGGCTTTAGTGATAGACCTTGCTTTAAGGATTTATTGGATCGATTTTTTCCATAGCATTTTTTTATCTTTTATAATGAGAATATCTAATCAAACTCTTAGTATTTCTTAGCATGATTGTAGGGTTAGGGTCCTAATGTGCTTGCAGTTTACTGTGGTTTCGTGTCTCTGATTTAAGAGCTTTTTACTATTTATATAGTTAAGATTCTCTATTTTTTCTTGAAGGCAAAGAAGGGCATGGTTCTTTTATAGATTTTGCTGTTCTTGCTTTTTTGAGAATTTTCCATTTGACCTTAGGTGTTTTATTTTCGTTTTTTTTAATTTCCAAAAGTGTTTGGAGAGAGATGTTATGTTTTGTTGTTCTTTGTTATTGAAGGATGAGAGGTGATTGTAAAAGCGCTTTTTAAATACGTTCATGGTATTCCCAATATATATTTTTTCTTCTTTAGTATTTTTTGAGGATGAAATCGAACACATATATATCAGAGATTTCGTCAGACGTTTATTGGCCATGGGACATTGGTTGGGTTTTATACAGTTACAGAGGTTTTTATCATGGGACGGACTTGTATTAGTGTTGGATTTATTTTTGCTGTATATTTTTAATATTTTGGTGTTATGCATTTTCATTATTTTTTCTAGATTATTGGAACAGCTGTAGCTTAATTTTATGGTATTTTTATTAAAGATTTTGCTTAGAGGGTTATTTTTGGTGAAGTGTTTCTCTGCTAGTTTAAGAACTTTATGTCCCAGCTTGAAATTAACTGATTGTTTGAATGGAGGGTTATACCATATTATTTTCCTGCTTCTATATCTGCTTTTTGGATTTTTGAATTTTTCAACAAAACTTATCTTTGATGATTTATACGCGCTTTCATTAAGGATTCTATTATACCTTGTGCTTATCAAATATCTCTTTGTTGGATGAGTGTGTGTTAATGCGACGTTCAACTGATGATGGGATGTGTTTAATAATGGATGGTGGGTGATTAGAGTTGGGGTTTATATATATTGGGTTAGCGTTGTTTTTCATGTAAGGATGGAAAGTATACGATACTAGGTCACATGTTATGTCTAGGAAGTCTACTTGCTTGATATTGTGGTTAATTACTATGTTAAGGCCAAAGGATTTAAGGACTCTATGGATTAATTTTCTGGTTTTACCAACCTTCCCTCTAGTAGATTTATCACTTATCATCAGTCCGTCGTCCCTATACAGTCCTATCCTCCTCGTTTCTATTTCCTTATGTGCAGTTAAGTTGTACAGTAAGAATAATCCGGTAAGATCCGAAGCTTCTGTAGAATACACTGCACCCATGGATAAATCAAACTTTTCCTTTGAGTTGAACGGTCAAAACGAAAGACACGTTAACTTAATTACCAATAACCCCAACCTACACCCACAACAACAACGAACGAAATATAAACAGAGAATGATTCCAAACCTTTATTTCTCCCGATGATATGTTTGGGTTCCAAACACTGAAACAGCCATATGATTGTAGAGAAGAGGACATATATAGAAGAAGTTATGTGCATGTTCTAAAACATAATTTATAATAGATATACACAGGTCTATATATCATATATCGAGCACTGTTTTAAATTAATGTTTTGGACGGGAATCCTTTTTTTCTTTTTTCTCTCCTCACTCTATACTCACTCGGATATATATATATATATATATATATATATATATATATATATTGCTCGTATAAGTCAAGGTGTTAAAACTTCTAGGTCGGAAATTACCCAACACCTTATTAAATGCAGAAATTGTGTGGCTGACTTCAGTGTGAAATACTTTGTTTTTTTATTTACAATCTGCGTTTCACTTGTATGCATTAAAATCCTTGTACATTAGACCAGAGAGATTGCCTACTTATACTATACATTATTCCTATCTAGTGCTTGTACATCCCATTTTTTCCTTTCTCTTACTTTTTTCATCTTTATATATATTAACTGCGGTGTGGCGAGCTGCATGAGAGGAGAGTGGAAGGGAAGAAAAACATTATACAAGGGTTGTGAGGGAATGGATGCGAGTCTAAACAATAAAAAATGACACTTGACTTTATATTTAATTTGTTGGAGATTGTAGCTATCAGGGAAACAAGTATACGAAAGGGAATTCCACTGGTGGGAAGTACTTGAAAAGAAGCTGATGTAGTAGAAGTTGTGGTCATATTTGATTAGGTTCACTGTAAAAGTGTGGGACCTGGTTACTAGTCTAGTAGCCCAAGTCATGTAGAGGGGGCACTAGGGAGCAAAGCTCAATGGAGCAGAAGCTAAAAATATATATTTGTAGAAGAGACAGATGAAAACAATATTACGTCGGTTGAGGAAGTGACTGAAGGTGGGCTATCAGGTTGGGATCGATTATATTACAGATCCCTCGCTGGATGATTTCAAGAACCCCGAGATTAATAGTAGGGGCGCACTACTAGTTATATTCAATGTACGGGCTGATGGTGCATTTATATATGTGCAAGATGAATTCAGACGAGAGAAACTTATTCGCCCTACACAGTAATCTGAAATTCCTAACAGCAAATTTAGCAATATATTAAATTAAGTCATTCCACTTGAAGCCAACTGAGAGAGTTAGGCAAAGGAGTTGCAATGGTTTTTGGTTTTTGTGTTTTTTTTTTCAAGGAGACTAGCCTGATCTACGCTGATGGGGAATAGGAGTGATTGTCTATGGCGGGTAAAGGATAGCAGTTTCATTTTGGAAAGGTTAAAATTTATTTCTTACTCCTGTACACCGCAGATTGGAGGTCCTTTTCACAATCAGTAGCGCGAGGTTAACTTTGTCAGCCTCAGCAGATTTCTTTATCGAGACGGGAGCAAATGGTGGCGTCGTTAGCGTTGATGCCTACTTGTGATCTTGCTTATTCACGACGATCGTTGATGAAGATAAGAAAAGATGTAGGATCTAGAAGAGAGACTTGATGTACACCCGCGTTCGTATGATAATGTCTGGAAACATGTCCTTTCAATTCTACCTTCATTAGGCGATTTGAAAAGAATAACTGGATTAAATGAAACAAGCGTCCAGTTATACCACAGTGCAGCAGCTTGTGTAGTAGGCCAGCATGCCATACACTGTCAAATGATTTGGCAAAATCTGGGGCCACAGCTCGGGCATCGCCGTTCTTATCAAGAGTTTGTTATATATACTCTGTGATGGTCGTTAGCATATCAGTGGTAGACCTGATGAAACGGAAACCATATAGTTTATCGGAAACGATGCTGTGGGCTGTGAGATTTTGGACCATTTCAGCCTCGGACACTTTGCCAAAAATCAGTAGGGCGATAATTAGGTCTGAGTGTTGTCCAGTTTTCTTAAATACCAGAAGCAGAGCGGAGACCTTCCGGCAGACAGAAAAGCAAGAAGCAGAGAAGCAGTAGTTGTAAAGTTTGAAGAGGACAGAGCAGAGTTTAGGGGCATATTTCTTCAGCAAAATGATAAGAATTCAGTCACCTCCACTCGCATTACGGGGGTCAAGCTAACAACAGCTTAGTATTCTTTAGGATCCACTTGAACTCATTATGAGTAGAGGCAAATAGTCGTGTAATTTTGTCAGGCGCATGGCTTCGATAAAGCCCGAAGAGGTGATTCCTGTTGGCAACAGCAACCGAGGAAACAGGGAAAAACCAGGAAGAATAATGTTATTTAAGTCGTAACTTCCTGGCTGGTATGAAAGCATAGACGCCAGCTTTATTCCAAGAGGAAACATAGGATGAACATGCTGTGTAGGAAAAAAATTGGTGCAGACTGCAGCATAATGTAGACTCAGTGTTGCACACCGGAAGCACTTGCAAAGACACCCATTCATGCGTGACATGGCTCTAGAAAAAAACGATATTTTTCAACTGTTGATCAGAGCAGCCTCTCAAGACACTACGCAGTCGGAAACAGCAACCAGGAAACTGCCAACTCGGTACCTCAGAATGAAGAGACGTTGCCACTATCCACACACATTACAAAAACCTCGCGACATCGCCAGTATTAAGACCTAACAAGAGGAAATAAATCTGGAATCCCTTGCTAAACAGGAGACAAGGGATAAGCCCCTACTTCTGTTCAAAAGAAGAAGGGTTATGAATCGGGCGATAGTATTGTCTATCTACTCCAATTGAAAAATACTAAGTTTTAACTTAGTTCAAATTAAGAGATACCTTAGTAGTCACTAAAAGAGAATTTTAAGTTACCATTCCTTAGAAATTGAAAGGAAAATAAAAATATAAAGACAAACTTAGCTGCTAAGCCGATTAAAAGAGCAAAATGAAATCTTAACTGAGAAGCATGTTTTAAAATTTATCCAACGATACATGCAAGAAAAAAAATTGAAAATAAACGTTCAGAAAAAGGCTGAATTAAGCTTACCAGAGGCGAAATCTGCAGCCATCGGAATATTAACACGAGTTGAGTGAAAAGTAAAATACATTATGGTGAATTACATTTCATTTTTAATCAGTTGTTATTAATTCAGTCGACAGATAGCTTCATTAAACATAATACATTATATCTAAAATACACAAGACAGAGAAAGAGAGAGACAGACAGACAGACAGACAGACAGACAGACAGACAGAGGATGTTGGAGGATGTCAGAAAGTCGAAAATATCCTTAATCGGAATTCAGTTTTCTATAACTTCAAGTGAAATGTAAAATGAACCTTTGCTGCCAGGACGATTAAAAAAGTTACCTAAAATCTTAACTGACACAAATAAATTGTGATTTCTATCTATCTATCTATCTATCTATCTATCTATCTATCTATCTATCTATATATATATATATATATATATATATATATATATATATATTATAAAATACGCTAGAAAGTTTGCTTCCAGGAAAGAACCACACTGTCGCCACAAGTTATTGATCACAGTATTCCCTTTATATTTATGTACTTTCTATTCCTGATAGTGACAATTTTTACTCATAAATATAGAATACATTAAAACAATATATATATATATATATATATATATATATATATATATATATATATATATTGTTTTAATGTATTCTATTTTTATGAGTAAAAATTTTATATATACAAAATATATATAGACATTCGCTCCTACTCCCCATCAGCGTAAATCAGGCTAGTCTCCTTGAAAAAAAAAAACCCACAAAAACCAAAAACCATTGCAACTCCTATGCCTAAATCTCTCAGTTGACTTCAAGTGGAATGACTAAATTTAATATATTGCTAAATTGCTGTTAGGAATTTCATCCCTTGTCTCCTAAATATATATATATATAATGGGGGAGTCGGTGATTGTTAAATTATAGAGACTTATTTCAGATTTGCAAAAAATATATCAATTTCAGTGAATATGTTTTAATACTTTCCCTCCAAGCAAAATGAAAATGCAATTATTTTCAAGGAGGAGACACGGAATGAAAGAGAATGAAAGAACTTTAATGAGGAGTAATGAAAAAGAAGCAAAGGAACAGGAATCAGGAAAACAAAAATGGCGATAGTCATTTCCTTTAAATTTTTGAAAATTGTGGGTGATAGAAATGAAAGAAATGATAGCAATCTGTGCAAGTGAGAAGTGCAAGAAAAGCAACTCTTGAATTTATCTATGTCAACAGTAAAACTGTAAGAAAACGTTGGCAATCTAGTAGCGTGCTTAGGCTCAAATAGTTGAATTACTTGGATTAAAAGTTCATCCAATGAGTTGTCATGAAAATATTTGTAGAAACGACAGAGACAGTCCAATTCACATCAGTGAGAAAGTGACTGATGTCAAGATGCCAGATCACGATGGATTACATTACTCACAATTATTCGAATCTTGTCAAGAATACTGAGATATACGGTATAAGTAACAGACTGGATATGGATGCAATATTCAATGCACAGAGAAATATTGTATTAATATGCCATTGATTCTGATGAAGAAAATTATATGGTACCACGGTATGAACCAACTTTTCTAGCAATACGCGTAGCATTTCATTCACTTCTGTCACAACACTTCCGTCACCTCCACTCGCCTTATGGGGGGGGGCAAGCTTTGAGATTAAGTTAGAGACGTTCGAGGGGGTAATGTGAACGTCGTTAAATTGAGCCTCAGTTCAAGGTGGGAAGTCGAGTGTGGATACCCCAGACGAATCAAATGTTGAGTAGGTGGAGAATGTCGTAGAAAGTAGCTCTTCTGGTGTGTAACGTCAGGCTAACAAGTAGAAAGTTTATTCTGCGGTAACTAAATGAAAGAACTTTGGTTTGAAGGCGTTAACAGTTACTGATCATTTCCTGTCCTAGTTAACTTATGATTGACTTAAATTTTGAGAGTAGTTGCCAATTTTACTTTTTCCCATCTACTAAGACAGGGTGAATAGCTGTGTTATTTGCAAGAAAACATAATTGAGAACTGATGATATCGATAAAAACTAGTCTAATGGTGTAGAGTTATATAAAAATAACTTAGATAGATAGATAGATAGATAGATAGATAGATAGATAGATAGATTGATTGATTGATTGAACTGGGAGACAGAGAGAGAGAGAAAGTAAAAAGACAGATATATATATATATATATATATATATAGATAGATAGATAGATAGATAGATAGATAGATAGATTGAACTGGGAGAGAGAGAGAGAGAGAAAGAGTGAAAAGACATATATATATATATATATATATATATAGATAGATAGATAGATAGATAGATACTGATAAGAGTCGTCATTTAAGAATTAAAAGACCAGATAGTCATATGAAAATATATAAAAAATCCGCACTTGCGTAATTTTCGTACGGATGTAAAAGTTGTTTCCTCTATCGTAGACCATTTTAGTTCATTTATTTTTATAATTTAATTTGTTTCACGTCATTATAAATGTAAAAGCCAATTTGTAAGTCTCCATTTTCGGTATTTAAATTCTTAGTATCTCCTCATATATCAGTTCATTCACTGAATTATAATGTTAATCATTTGGTAAATAAAGTCAATTATATTCTCCAAAAAACTCTTTCTTCTCTTTTGATAATCCTCTAAAGAGATACACTTGTTGGGCTCTTCTGAATCTTCTACTTCTTATTTTTGTTGATGTCATTATTCCTATGTAATTTTCTCATAATTCTGTTTCTGTTATACTTACACTACTTTGCAAGTCTTCGGGAAGACATAAGACAAGTAACAGTGTTCTGTAATGTTTACATTTCATTGGATTTTCTACCTCACATGATATCACTAGCATTACATAGACAAAGTTTTCTTTAGTGTGTTTATTGAACCTAAAATGACATTTTTTTAAAATCACTTAAGCTAAGATTTCCAGGGTTTGTTTCAATGTATTGTTTTATTCCCCCTCCCTTTTTTATCATTCAAAGTGCAACTACTGTCACTGGTATTATTCTTGTTTTCAATTTCCACATTTTTTTCTTTTTCAATTTCTAGTTATTATTATTATTATTCCTGATTGATTTTTTACGTTTAATCAACCTTTTTACGGTTATTTAAAACCGAAATAAATTTTTAGATTCTAAGAATTGTTTTGAAATAATAACGATTTTCTGATCCAAGTTTTAGTATTTACTCCGTAGCTGGGAGGAGAAAATGTGGTTTCATACGTTTCCCATTGTTAGGTGTATGTAAATGTATATGACAACAATTCACACTCGACTCTCCTCTCTTAAATTCTGGAACTTTTTCCGTTGCCCCAGTCCTGCATACACGCATAAATACCCTGTGTTCAACATCTGTCTCCTTTCTATGTATTGAATTGGTTCATATTTGCTTAACTTCGGTATCGGATGAGAATATGTGCTTCAACTATCCAAATATTACACAGCCATTCTAGAAATTATAAACACACGCATGCAAACAAACAAACACACACACACACACACACACACACACACACATGCACACGCACATACACAGACATAGAGCAAGAGAGAGAGAGAGAGATTATATTTAGAATCTATGACCATCCAACTTCTAATCTATCTATTTAGAGGGTGTTGAAAATTCTCCGACCGAGCAAGGTAGATAAATAATTTTTAAGAGAGTCGAAGTTTATAAATATACTCAAATCTGGACATACACAAAAATAAATTGATGTTGAAAACTTGCACTAACCTTTATGGAATTCTAAAACATTTTAGCAATCTCAATTATAGTTACTTATATTATTATGATGTCATTTTCATCATAACTCGATTTCTGCCATGGTCACACTATCTACCAAGTCTGCGGAAATACATAAGACTGGTTGTGGTGTGTTGTTATGGCTATATTTATTATTTCTCCTCTCCCATATAATCACTATCGTTACATAGCACTGTACTTAAAAAGGCAATTTTCCGTAGATCTCTTAAGCTGGGATTTCCAGGGATTCTTTCAATGTGTTGTTTTGTTCCATGTTTTATCATGCCAACTGCACCTACTATCACTAGTACTAGTCTTGTTTTCAATTTCCACATTTTATCTATTGCAGTTTCCAGGTATTTATATTTTGACATTTTTTCCTTCGTTGGAATACGCTGGACAAGCCATATCAATTACTTGGCAATGTCTTTTCTTTTTCGCTTTTGACGATAACGTCCGGCCTATTTGCTTCAATTTTCCTATCTTTGTAGATGGTGTAATCCAATAGAATGGTGACATCTTCTGTTTCTGTAACCAGTGCTGGGTGATGTTCATACCAGCGTTTGTTTACATATTTTCCCAATTGTTTGATATTGTCCGGTGTAAGTATTGGCCTACTCTATCATGACGATTTTTATATTCATGTGGGGCAAGTATAAAATATCCTGAGATTAGATGGTCTATTTTTTACTAGTATTTGTCACAGAACCTGCATTTTGAAGCGCATTATTATGTCAGATATTTACCTGAAATTCCCTCGTGAAAAGACTCTGGCCTTGCGCTGCAAGAATAAAAGCCTTCAGTTTAAGAATTTCATACAGTTGTTTATAACCAGGAAAGAGTATTAACTTTATCAACATCGGATTTATTATCCCATTCTGAATATTGACCATGCAAAGGTTTATCATGCCAGCATGGTTTCATTTATCCAGGGACATTATGCTTGGCTTACTTTTTCATATATGTTTCTGCAATTGTTAATTCTTGGGTTCTGTGTTAATTTTCTTCTTAATCTACTAAATGTAAATCTTGTTCCTATTTACTACTTTCTTTCATTATTTAATATTTTTCTTTCTGTTTGCATGTTGTTTGATTAATTGTATCTTACAAACCTTTGTCGTTTTCATGTATCTTAGCAAACCAATAGTTGTTTTGTATGACAATTCTAAATGAATAAGACTTCTTCCACCTTCTTTATTGGGTATGTGTAGTCTATATCAGCCTTTTGATTATGCATCTTATGCTTAGAAAGAAGCTATCTTGCCTTGGAATCGATTCGTCTGATATAATTTAGTGTCAAGTTCAAGATATTGAAACTATATTGGACCACTGACATGGTAAGATTTTTTATGGCCATAATTCAGTTCTGAGAATTCAATTCAGTTTTTAATATCAATCGTAGCCTTCTATATTACACCTTACGCATTATTTCTTTATTATGGTAATTTTTTTCACTGCCATTTACACCTAGGTACTTATAAGCTTTTTCTTCCTCTAAATCTTTTATTACAGCAGGGTCTAAGATAATAGAGAATGTTTATTGTAGTGAACCTTGTAAAATTGCGGCTTTAGCACATTTAATAGAATTGAATTTCAGTCCAATGTTTTCCCTGAATTATTTTACAGTCTCCAGAAGACCTTCCAGAACATATTTAAATTGTCGATGTAAAATGGATGGATTTATTTTATAATCACATTCTGTGTTTTTAATTTGGCTGGTTAATGCTATTAGTGATATACAGAATAATAAGTGGGGCAAATAGTCACTTTTTAAATATTTCATTGTTGATGTTTTATTTCGCCAGGATTATAGGTTCTGTTTATTTGATTGAATTAAAATGTTGCTCTCCACATAGTGATATATTTTAATGAACATGATGACAACGAGTGATACATTGTGTATATTTCAAGATTATTATTATTATTATTATTATTATTATTATTATTATTGTGGTAAATGCATGATTAATCTCTTTCGAACTAAATATCAAAAGTCTAATACAGCAATCCCATTTACTATCAGGGAACATACATAATATGAAACTAATTCTTTTGATATATGAGCATCTAAACATTAAACTCACTAAAGAAAGGGAAATATTCATATCTACTCAACAAATCTACACAATAAATGTATGCTTTTTGTTAATAAAAAATATGCACACATACAAAATTCCACAGACGAAAGAGGATTGAATAAAAAAACAACTCTACTTTTCGTCAATTCGATATCGTAAATTTTATCCACCTATATCTAAAATTCTTTTCTGTATGGCTCTTGAATTCGCTGAATTTTATTCAGACATTTTTAAAGAGGAAATTAAAATAATTTTGAAGTGCAGAAAATCTGTTCTTATCCACGATAACGGACAATGGACTAAAAATTCAACTGATAATTTTGATTTATATATAGGAGCTTTGGATTCTGCAGAATCTTCAGATTTAATTGGATTATTTCTTCTGTACAAAATCACAGTTTTTAAAGCAATCGATTTAAATAATATAGACCTTTACAGAGATAGAATGATAGTATCATATGATAGTAAATAAATCAACTGGGGTATGGTTGACGGACTTGCAAAACTAATTCATAGTTTTTAAATCTTTTGGTCTTAGCGTAATCTTAATATAAAACGAGTTAACTTGTTAGACATATTTCTAGACTTAGTTTCTAATAATTTTCAACCTTACATGAAAAATAATGCTAAGCAAATTTATATAAACCCTAGTTCTAATTATCAACCATCGGTTATCATTGGTTGAACGTCGCATTAACATACACACTTTTAGCAAAGTAATATCAGAAAAAAATAAAACAAATTATGATAAAATTCTTAGGGATAGCGGTTACCAATCTTTTGAGATCATTATTGTGGGAAAATATAGTGGCTCCAGAAAGAAAAATAGAAGCAAAAAAATCATATGTTATTATTCTCCATGTTGACAAATATCTTCCTCAAAATAACCTTATCAGTGAAATTTTCAATAGGAATACACTAAAACTCAGTTATAGTTGCTCTAACAATTTATAAATTATAATTAAATTACATAACAATAAAATATTGAAATTATACAACAAAAGCAATTATATTACTCATTTTAACTTGCATCGTAACAATCAATTTTGTAATTGTAGAAACCCTAACCAATGCCACTTATCTAATAAGTGTTTAAATAAATCCCTGTTTTATATGTGCTCCATCGCATCTGTAGATAATCCTAGGATTATTGAAATTTTTATTGGTAATACAATGAATTTTTTTTAAAATAAGCGTTTTTCATTCATCTCTCATCTTTCACTAATAAGAACAAACAAAATATGACATTACTTACTAAATATTTTTGGAAGTTAAATCAAGAAAATAAAACACCTAAAATTAAATGGAAAATTTTCACACAGGCTAGAATATCTAGATCGGTAAATGAACCATGTTTCATTGTCTACAAGAAAAATGGAAATTATGAAATATATGAAGATTGACATATTACTGAATCAAAGGAATGAAACTACAGTAAATTGTGAACATATTAAAGAATGAACCTTACATTTTGCTAAAATTATAAAATCTAAGGTTTGACTCTCCTGTAATTATAAACATTTTACAGTATTAATCTTGCTATCTTAATAATTTACTTAAACTATATGATCTTTTTTCTTAAGTTATTTAATTTCTATATTTATTTCTATTTTCTATTACATAATCTGATATATGCAATGTTTTAAATTTAAATTTAATTTTTATTTTAACCTTATTTTTAACATTAATTTTTAGTTCAATTTTTCTTATTTTTATTTTTTTATTTAATTTTTCCAGTGTGATATATTAGCACTAATGAATTTATATATTCTTCTTGTATTTTTAAATGTCCTCTGAACTGTGCTTTTTGAATAATCCCTATGTTTGTGTGTGTGATTTCATCCTTTTTTTAAAATGCTAAAAGATTTAGTTTTTTACAACGTTGCGAAAATATTTAGATATTTACAACTAATTTTTGGCCATAATTTGAAATTATTATTTCTTTGCAGTTCATATTGTCTCTCCCACCACTACTTTACCCTGTTCATTTTCTCACTCTTTCCCACTTTCTTCTAACTTTGTTCATGTTTTCACTTTTTCCTCTATGTTAAGCTAAGCCGTCGCGTTACTGATGTCTCCATATGCTTATACTTTACTTCTTACCTAAAATTGTGGTCTATTTCTCATTGAGCTGTTTTTTATTGGCTATTTTCTCTTGTTTCTTTCTTTCTTACTCTCTTGTTTTTCTTTTTGTTTTTCTCTGTGTTTTTCTCTTTCCGCCTTTTTGGATTTTTGTTTTTGTTTTCTCATCTTTCCAATCCTATTTAGTTCGTACGAAAAATTTTGCCAATTAAAGGAAGTAAATTTACATAAATTTTCTTTTAAAAAATAACGTTTATAACCTTCATTACTAACTACCTGCTGAGACATTGTTCTTTCAATGTTGAAACAAAATGTACAATTTTGTAGTACATTGTAGTTTGTACATGTTCGTAAGTATAATTCATAATCAATATTCATTCTCTTTTTGTATATTGAGCCCCGTTCAAAATTCATGTCTTGAACGTTGCAAATATTTTCTTCTTTCCTTATTCATTTGGCTTATATATATATATATATATATATATATATATATATATAGATAGATAGATAGATAGATAGATAGATAGATAGATAGATAGATAGATATGCTGGTATTTGTGTCGTATTTATATCTCAGATGAACCTGAAAATAAGGAATTATAATAGAACAAGAATAATTATTTTTTGGTCCAAGCCTACTTTTAATTTGGAAGTAAAACTGATATAGCAAGTTTTTTTTTTATCTTGAACAAACGCTTCTTCAATTTGTGTGCATCACATAAAATCTTCAATAGAAACACGGTAAAATTAAGCTACAGTTGTACCGGTAACTTAGAGAGTGCCGTAGAGAAAAAAACAACATGAATTTCAAGGCTAACATGCAGAATGATAGCGATTTGTATAACTGCAGTGACAAAAGTAAATGTCCGTTGAAGAGAGCTCGTAAAACAAAATGAGCGGTGTATAAAGCAGAAGTAGAATATTCCTACGGTCAGAAATTTTTTACGTGGGACGCATGAAAGGCAATTTTTGAAACCAGATGGTGTTATCATAATTCATCATTCAAGTTAGAAAAAGTACAGGAATTTTATCAGATACACCAGAAACGCGTGAGAGTTAGAAGAAAGAGACAATAGAATGTCTAATTCGACATTGGATATATTAAACAAAGTCTGGCTTTCTAGTATTGTGGATAAATTTTGCAGGTTGTGTCATGGGAAGAAACTGGCTATTGTAACCCGCCCAGACCAGAACAATTTATTGAATAAGAGATCTGACGTAATGACGAGATGCAGACAAACAGAAGTTATGACTTGGAAAAGCATGAACCCGGTTGAGGGTGTATATATACCTGCTTTCATGTCGCGTCCGATTATCCGCACTCTTCCTCATTCCTTTTCCCCCGATGAGAATTTCAGCGTTCATGTTCATAAAGAGAAAGTCTACCAATTCGGTTGGTCATTACTGCTTCAATATATATATATATATATATATATATATATATATATATATATATATATATTTCAAAATGTGTGTAATTCGGCAGCAAATTCTCTTTTAGACATGTCAGATTAAATGAATTTCATACATTATGTCTGCTTATTTTTAATAAATTCCGTTCGTAATCATGGATAATCTTTTGTGTATTATAAATGAAAGATGTAAAAATGGCACCTAACATTTACAGTTGAATTTATTTACCATTTCTCAATGTCCCCAATCTTCTTCCCCGATCATCTTCTGGGGTGTGAGTTGTAGTAACAAAAAATAACTGCCAAAATTTATAGGTAAAAATTGCCAAATTTTTTGGAATGTCATGGTCATACATGTATTAAAGTCTGATAAATACGAAAGTATAACACAAAATTATTTGAACTCAAAAAAAGGAAAGGCTTTAGAAAAGGCCATTGAAAAAGACAATATTCAAGAAAACAAAACATTATTATACTAGTGAATTATATTTAAATAATACATTATATATTTGTTATATTTCGCATTTCTTTGTGCGTAGTTATAGTCGTAGCAAAGCTCTCCGGATTCCTTGTGACGACAGAGTTTTCTGTTTCGTACCTCTTCAGTTATTCCCTACTTATCATTACCTATTAATTTGCATATGACCTTACAGCTCCCTGAACCAGTTGGTCGCACACCCTTGTTATATCTTTTGCTACTTATGATTACTTTTGTATTTCATTGTATTTCCTCTTGTCTTCCTTGTTTTCTCTTTAATGGTGATATTGGTCTCTTCATTTTCTTCATATTCGTCTGTCGTTTCATTCTCACTTTCTTCCATTTCCTGCTCTGTTCCACTTTTGTAACGTTCTGCCTATTCTTCTGGCAGCCATTCCATTTCGTCATCATCCAGCACGTTTCTGCTTCTGAACTGATCTGCATATGACAGTATATCTTATCCCTTTTTCTCAAATATAGCAGTGTTGTGTTCTTTTTTATCAGGAAATTTGCTTTTTTTAGATTTGCCTCTTTATTATTTCTGTACCAAATCTTTTCTTTTGTTGCAAAGGATATACTTATGGAGGCTCTGATTTGTCTTTCCGTGAATGCCGAAGGGCTCATGTTTCTTCTTGCTTTTGGAATGAATCCGTAACTGAACTGAATGCTTGATAAATATGCTTCTATGTTTTCATTAAGTAATGAAAATTCATTCCATCCCATTTTCACGGTTTTTATAATTTTTTCCGCAATGTATTTCGATTTGGATAAGTTTGGATAAGATCCTTGAACTTATGTCTAAATTCGCACTTGTGTTTAAACTAAGAACGAACTTTAAACACTTCAAAGAGTCTGCAGTCATATAATTAAGTTCGAATTTTTCGCATTCTTTATATTTCCTGCGTATATGGTAAAGTCATCTTCCTCGACTTTCACTAAATTTAGACAATTCTACTGTGCATTGAATAATGATGTTCTTTCCTAAAATTATTCGTTAATATGTAAATAGTTTTTTAAATCTTATTTCTTCAGGCTGTTTAGCAAAATGTAATTAATATATTTTACTTGTTCACTCAAACCCAATTTTCATTAATAGTAGACGAACTATTTTTTAGTCTTTCCAGATAGCACAATCTTTATCGAACATATTTTTATCTCGCCAATACAACTTTAGTGATGAGAATTTGAACCCACATGGAAGAAAAAGAAAAACAATAATTCCACTTTCTTGTCGACATTACTACAGTTTAGTGACACAATTCGTACAAAGTAAAAAGCAAATATATTTATTTCTGGAACTATTATTAAAATTTTCATAACAATAGTAAGCTACAATTGAGCAATTGAAAACCATTATGCTATAAATGCTGGAATTGCAGAAACACCAACAAGAATTACGTTTTCAAGAGCAGAAGGACCAACAAGAATAAAACTTTCAGTTGAAGCACCAACAAATGTTATTGGATTACTTCAGAAAAAACTGCAGACAAAAATTCGACTGACTCGGTTGCTTCACACGCCATTGCAAACTCAATAAGCAAATTCAAATAAGAACCAGAGAATGGTATCATCTTCAAAACTTGTCTAAAATATTAGCGTTGTCTACAACTAATATCGTAGACTTTCTAAATTATATAGGAATAACAATATAGATAAAAATAACTAGGCAAAGATAAATTGACTAATAATAATAAGAAAATTAATATTTACGTTAAAATAGAAGTAAACCTAATAAATTTCATATTTACGTTTCTAATGAAAGAAATTACATTTTACATTCTCATTGTAATTCTGATCGCGTTATTAACATTATTATTATTAGAAAGAATAAAAATTATCGACAATGAGTGTTCCTGAAATAAGAATCACAACAACGTAAAAATACATGAACTGAAATTGCAACCGAAAACTAATTACGAGTAACCTGGTTAGAAAATGCAATATAAATGCTTGCATCCTCAGGAATAGAAGTGTTTGACCAGGAAGTTGGATTTAACGAATGAGTCAGACGTTCCCAGGAAGAGACGCGGAAACAGATACATTCCGACTCTATAGATCTTCATAAAGACAATGTGAGTAAGAGGGAATGGACAGAAAGTAGGTGGAAAAAGAAAAGCAGAGAAAGGGGTGAAAAAGAGAAGTAAAGAGAAAATAAAGCAACAGATGTCAGAGTTTATCAGCAAACTATAAACAATTACAGACATAGACGGACGTACATTCATTAATACATACACAGGCGGGTATTATCTGTAGTCACGGAGATCATCAAACGGAAATTGAAGACATTACAACGGAATAAATTGTCATTTAGAAGGAGACAAACATTGAGAAGAGAAGTGTGTTTGGTTGGGCGCTGTCAGAAGAGTCTAACAGAATAAAACGCTGAGTAGGAGCTTGGCGTTACGAGGAATGTAACGACAGGTGAATATTCAATTTCTCACGTTTGCCATGTATTGCAATTCATTGAATAGTGTATTCGCTTTAACATGAAGCTTTGCCGAATTGGATAATTGATATAAAGAGAAAAATAAGCGCGCTATATATATATATATATATATATATATATATATATATATATATATATATATATATATATATATTTGTGAGTGTGTTTGTGAATAAAGAAAGAAAGAAAAATCTGTAATGAAAGTCCTACAATAAGTTTTGGTTTTGTCTAATTAGTTTTATCCATTTACAGATATGTTTTAACTGAAATGTTTGCACACACACACACAGATACACACACACAAGCACACACATATATACATAAAATTGTTGGTTTGCGTGCGTAGGTGTGTGTATATATATATATATATATATATATATATATATACATATGTATATAGATATATATTGATATATATATATATTTAAAACAGAAATAGCTGTTATTTCAACGATAGAATATAGTATATTTGAAAATGCGAGAAGCCGTGAACGTTTTGCTTAAAATATAAATAAATTATTAGTAGTAGTAATATTGATTGCTTTTTGTATAGTATATTAAGTCATGATGTTTCTTGTGCAAATTTGACTCTCTTCAGGCGAATAAAATAATATTTTACATATTTAGATCCATTTGTCTTTCTGATAGCCCAAAATACTGTGTATATATAGACAAGGAGTCGGTGAGCAGGTCACAAATTTCATATGCCTGCATATTCGCTTGATGTGGTTTTTTAACATGGCTCGTTAAATATCTTCCATTCTGAAATTTATTCACGTTTCATTACCAGACAATTTCTTTTACAATAACTTTCGAAATTTTCTTCAAAATAGTTTTAAACGATTTTGATTCAATTCTAGGGGTCATCAAGTTCTGCTTGTTGTTTCTTGAACCAAGAATTACTATTTTTTACAATTGCTTGCAATTTCTTTTAGACCGCGTTTGAATTTAGTGTCTGTGCTTGGGTCATAGCTTGTTTTGTTGAATGAAGTCTTGTATTTGTTTTCACAAGCATTTCTTCATGCAACATCTATATATATATATATATATATATATATATATATATATATAAACATAAACCAACGCGCCCATAGAAACACAATCACACACACACACACACACACACATATATATGTGTGTGTGTCTGTATATGTGTCTATGTGTGTTTTCATGTGTATGCGTTTTTATGGTTCTGTGTATTTGTGCAAGATGTGGGGACTGCAACATAAAAATAAAACGAAAGCACTTCAAGTTCGAAGATACATCTATATTCGAAATAAAAACAAATATGAGCCGCAACACAGAAAAGGTAATTTATGCACTAAAATGAGATGACTGGGCAAAAATATACGTGGGGGCTACACAATGCCTGAATAAAAGATTAGCTCTTCACAGAAGTAACATTTAATTAGCCAATAACAAGAAATTGTACGCTTCCCAAAATGTAAACGAATGTAATGAAGGTAAATTCAGGGTAATGCCTATCTGCAAAAATTCAGACTATAACATGCTCATAATATAGTAAGAAAACATTATAAAAAATACAAACCTTTTCTTTACAAAACGTCATAAAAAATAAGAAGTACACACAGACTGCTAAATTCAAACACTATCTATAGAAAAAAATAAATTCGCCATTCATTGCGAAAATTGTAATTCTGGAGTCCAAAAATAACAAACAGAACATGATGTCCAGTCGAAGTGAATCAAAATGGCTGAAGATTTTGAAGAAAAAAGACGAAATCAAATTACGCAAGATAGTGTAAAAATATTTTTTGGCCAGTTAAAAGTGAAGGATTCCCAAAACGGAGAGATTTAACGAGTCACAGTAATATATATATATATATATATATATACATTAATTAATGGATACACATATTTCTGAATAAACTCCGTTTATTCATAAACAATATTTAACTTTGTCGACCAGTTTGCTGAACATTCGAGAAATCTTATTAAAGAAAATGCGGCCTCCGAAATGACGTCCATTATAATTACCGTTTCACTTAAAAATTTATCTTAGAATTAATATATATATATATATATATATATATATATATATATATATATATATATATATATATTGTGATTATGAGACGATATGTAAAAATTGGTTTAACTGAAAACGTATTTAACTAATCCAGTCGATTTTTTCAAATCGCCTAATTAATGTAGTATAAAATTGGCATGCTTCCAGATACTATCATACGGTAGCGGGTGTCCCTCAGTACTTTATTCTAAGCCCTACGCTTTTTCTGATCTTCATTCACGATCTTCCTGATGTAATCAGATCCCATATAGGCATCTACGTAGACGCCATCACCATTTACAAATCTGATCACAAATCGAAAATTCAATCTGTGGTGGACTTGGTTAAATTTTAATGCTTCCAAAACGAAGCTGCTATTATTTAGCCACAAAAAACAAGCGCTCTTATCCCCAATCAGAACAGATATGGCTAGTCTCCCTGAAATCAAAACACCGCGCCTCATCGGCCTAAATCTCTCAGCCGAACACAAGTGGAATGACTTCATTGAATCAAATGTTAAATCTGCTGCTCTGAAAGCTGGTTCCTTTTAGTAGGTCCAAGAAGTATTTCTAGTCTAAATCCATCAAGCACATACACCATCCACCCGTGATTTAGATACTGGTGTCATATCTGGTCGGGTGCCCCTGCTATTTATCTCGCGTTTCGTTACAAAATCTAACGAAGATTTTGAAATATAATTGATCCCGAGCTGGTATCTCAGCTGCAGTCATTTTCTCACCGACTTAATGAGGCTCCCTTCTGTCTCTTCTACAACTATTTTCACGGCTTCTGCTCAGATGAGTTTAGCTCTCTGCTGGCCGCTATGCATGAATTTAGTCGAGCTATTAGAGTAGCAGTTAGGTATCACCTTTTCACAGCGAAACTAATCAAATATAACCGCAAATTCTACTCCATTAGCTTCTTTGTCTGCACTTTCAGCCAGTTGCATTGCCTTCCGTATTGTTACTTCCCTGATAGTTACAATCTTCAAGAATTTAAATGCAAAGTCAATAGCCATCTTTGATCCTCTTGACTCATCATTAATCATGTTAGTATTCCTTTCTACTCCACTCCCATGCAGCCCTCTTCACACCTGTATTCTCATCCTTTTTTACCCATTCTCTTATTCCCTTGTAACTTGTTCCCCTTTCGCGACTCTTCTATAACCCGCTGCTCCACAGTATCATTTCTGCCTTGCTCGGGGTGAAATGATTATAAATATATATATATATATATATATATGTGTGTGTGTGTGTGTGTGTGTGTGTGTGTGTGTGTGTGTGTGTGTGTGTGTGTGTGTAGTTTTAAAGTATTCTCTATTCATGAGTAAATATTGTAAATAACAGTAATACAGCCAGTGCTCCGGAGGTAGTACGCACCAGCTCTGTATATATGAGCAGATAATGAACAAATAGTCTATTCTCATTTTATCTTCGGTATCTTATATATATATGTACGATCCATATATATATATATATATATATATATATATACACACACACACACACACACATATATATATATATATATATATAGTCATCCGCCGACAGATCTGTTTCGCTGTATCTCAGCTCATCAGTACGGTTAGGTATCCGATTGCTTTTACCCAGGATTGAAACCAGACCAAAATGACCTCAGTCGGCGATTCTGATCAATAGGCGCACGGTAAAAGGAGGCAGACCTTTAGCGTGTAATATACCATGTACACATATGCCAGTAGTTAGAGTGTTCTAATTCATTACTGAATGAACAATGCGTACATGCTAGAGTAGCTACTTTTTTTCAAAGTCTACCATTCTTCCAGAGTGCTCAATCAGGGTGTGAGAGCGGCAGAAAAAGTGCAAGACACCGTCTTTAATATATAGATTTATTGTTACTATTATTATAATTATTACTTGATTTTTGTACTATATATTAAGTGTCCATAATTGTATTTGTGTGGCTACAAGTGTTTCGAGTCTAAAGTTGACACTCTTCAGGTGAGTAAAATTGTGACTTCACATGTTGTGATCCATTATCTTTTCTGATGGCCAAGGTATCGTGCATAAATAGATAACTAGAAAACATATTTTAGCACCTTCTATCTGAAGGATAAAACAAATTTAAAAATACAGAACCTATTATTATTAATCTCTCCTCATATCCTTTAAAAGAAGAATTAATAAACCTTCTAAAGTTAGGTCTAAAATTATTTCCCACCGCGAAAAGTAATATTACAGACTTAAAAAAGACCTTAAAGCATTCAAACAGAAATTTTGATTTATAGAAATATTAAACAACAACAACACTACTACCTAATGCGCAATAGCATATACAATCTAAATATTCTCCAAATAAGTACCTCAATTCAAATGAAATGAACATATTCTTCGAAAAAGTCTGGGACACAGACTTTCAAAACAATCACAAGCCCCATAACAATCTCATACACAAACATAAACTAGCCTTAGAAAACATTCGTGAGAACAATTAAATTATAATTTAAGGAAGCAGATAAAAGCAGTAATGTAGTCATTATGGATAAAACTTACTACAAATATACAAGATATACTAGGAGATGAAAATAACTACAAAACATTCAACCATAATGTAGATAAGAACATCGCATCACAAATAAAAAAAAAACTGTACCTTTCTCATAGTAAACTGCTAACGAAAATAAAAAGATTTTCTTACAGAATTTCAAAAAAAAAAAAAACAAGCAATTTTTACGACCTCCCAAAGGTATACAAATCAAACACAATTAAAGCAGCTATTCAGGAACAAAATGTGGAATATATACACACGCCAAACCCTAGGGATCAAAGATTTAGACAACAATTCATTCCAGTTTAACAACCAAAATTATATACAAAGAACAGGTATCGCAATGGAGAAAAAATGGCACCGACATACGCAACACTCACTTAGCATATCTAGAAGAAAATCTATATAACCAGGTAGGACATGATTGTGGGGAAAACATAAAAACAGAATTCACTAAATCATGGAAGAGATATCTAGATGATTGTTTGATCTTTTAGAGATCAACATGGGGAGACAGAAACAAACTACCCAATTTACTACAAAACATGCATCCCAAAATTAAGGTCACGCTAGAATAAAGCTACAATGAATTGCCATTCCTTGACATACTAATAAACACAAAAACAATTGCATTATCACATACATATACCATAAAGCCACAGACTCCACGCAATACCTCCATTTTAAGTGTCAACACCTTGAAAGTTGTCTAACATCCATCTCCTGCTCCCTACCATTACGAATTTTCACAATAGCATATGACGAAACCCTCCGTAAAATAGGCCCACAGTAATTACGAAAAACATTGCAAATAAGAGGATACCCCACTCCACTAGTAATCAAGTATTTCTAACTGGCTAAAAAAATACCATTAGAACTTCTCCAGAAGAAAAAAATATGAAAAATAAGAAAACTTTCTAGCATACGATTCCACTCACAACAAAAACAATCCAGATTATTTGCAAAGATCAAAACACACATACAATTAATAAAAAATGATAAAATAAATGAAATCTTAAGGACAACTAATAAAATAAAAAACAAACGCTAAGCCAAAAAACCTTCTAAACTCATCAAAATTCGAGCATCACACAACACGCTGGGGTCACAAATTGCAACAAAAAAAATGTGGGGTAGGCAACATAGAAATAGAAGGGAAATATTTTAAGTTCGAAAACACATCTACATTCGAAATAAAAACAAATCTGAGCTGCAACATTAAAAACGTAATTTATTATCTAAAATACGATGAATGCGCAAAATTAACGTGGGGGCGACACAAGTACTGAATAAAGAAATAGCTCTGCAGAGAAGTAACATTAATCTAGCCAATAGCAGGATATTATATGTCTCCTAATGCAGTGAAGGTAAATTTAGAGTAATGTCTATCTACCAAAAATGCAGATTATAACACACTCATGATGGAGGATTAAATATTTATAAAAAATACAAGCCCTCCGTCAATAAAAATCATGAAAAACCTAACACACACACATAGACACGCTAAATTCAAATAGTATCACAAAAACAAGAAAAAAGAACTAGATGACCCGTACAGTTGAATGAAAATCGCTGAAAACTATTTAGAAGTATAAAGACGAAATCAAATTTCACGTGAGTGAAAAAAACATTTACGGTCAAAGAATGCGACAGAAGAAACTTCACACACACACACACACACACACACACACACACACACACACACACACACACACACACACACACACACACACACAGAGGCATGCCTATGACACTTCTGATGTACATACCACTTGACTTATCTATTTATACACGATATTTTGTTTTACTGCACGTATGCCTTCGCTAACGCTTTAATATTTGCATGGTCGGCTATGGTAGGCCGAGAGAATTAAAATTTAAGGATATCTATATATATATATATATATATATATATATATATATATATATATATATATATGTATATATAAGGCAATCTGTGAGTCTCTGTGTGACTGACCCTATGCACGCCTATACTTTTTAAGTTACGCCATTCAAAATTTCTAGGAACACATATCTACAAAGGAGCCAGGTCGACACGTACTTTTTTTATTTCAGCAATATTCCCTTTCACACTTTTTGTCCAATGGAGCCGATTGTTTACATTTTCTCCGTAAAATATGTAAGATCTAAGATGGGTGTTAAGTTACATCACAGAAACAAATCACACGTGTCAAACGCGACTAAAATATTTTTGTATCAAAAAATAAAATGAGCGTTTAAAATTAATTTTAATTCCGACGTTTTAAAAATTCGTTTGGACAACAGAAAATGTGAATTTTTTCCTGTAATTTTGAAACAAAATAAATATTATAAAAATGCTGTTTTCTTCAAACAAAAAACAAAATATGTAAAAAAAAAAAGTGCCAATGGTTAATTTAATGATGTAAGTCTTTTTTTTTTTCAGATTTAATCTTAAATACTTCAGAAAAAAACTTTTTTTCGTTAAATATTTCATACAGGAAATCCACTGTCTGTAATTCGTGTGGCATTAATGTAACTCTTTCCTCTAAAATTAAATGTCTACATTTTTAAATATTCTTCGAAATTTTCTGAACTGAGAGCGTAATAATTTTTATATTTCTAATTTCAGTAAAACAAAATAATAAATTTTTATTTTCATGTTAAATTCATTTAGTCAACAAAAAATGTAAATATTTTAACCCGTAATTTTGAAACAAAAACAAACGCAATGATGTTTACAATGTCACACAAAATATCAAATCAGGTTTACGCAAAACAAAAGAAAATAAATTTTAATGGAATTTTTTAACAATTTTTAAACAACAATTTATAAACAACAATTATTATATAATTATTTTTTTATATAACCGAGTCCTACTACTAAACTGTTCTGAGTTGCACGGGTAACGCCGTGCTATGATGCTAGTATAATATAAATGTTAAATTTCTTGGGCTTTATGATATACAATACGAAGCAGTATTTAAATTCTCTACTAGGCTGAACGACTGCCCGGAAAATATCCAAACATTTACTATTATCGTAAAGTGGTGTAACTAAGACTTCATATAAACTTTCACATTACTTTAAACTTTTGTTTAACTCACCCTTTCATGCATGGCCGTATCTGACTACCGGGCACACCGGGCACGGGTCCGGTCCGGGCCGATCCGTGCAATCATAGTGAAAATCCGGGCAAGGAAAAATGTCTACGTCAGAAAACAAACTAAGCAATTCACGAAGAAAGAAAGAAAGAAAGAAAGAAAGAAAGAAAGAAAGACGAAGAAAACATCCGAATGAACGCAGTAAAAGTCTGTTTATTAATTTTGGGACAAAAAACTGGTTATACTCAGACAGTCCGAACCCGATTTCCTGCTTTCGTTCACGTTCTGTGCCTAATTTCCATTGGAATAGCCACAAAAATCTGCAAAAAATCAAACTTTCTGGAAACGGATGACACTGATGATGTCATCACATTGTCAACTAATAAATCCGGGCAATTTTCTCTGTGCCCGGTGTTGTTTTAGCATCAGCTACGGCCCTGTATGAGTGTACACATAATATATTGCTATATTCTATTAATATTGGCTCTTGTCTGAATTTCTTCAAAAACGAGTTTAGATTTAGCTAGACGCAGACAAATATGGGACAATACTGCGAGTAGAGTAAGACGCCTAGCTTATTCGATCTCTTACAATTTATGCGTATGTTTGCATAACATCAAGAAACATTCTCTAATCAGTTGCTACGTTTCATCAACGCTTTGCTAACAGTTCTCCAAAATTAATTCCATTTAAAAACATGATTATCTTAATTACTTTTAGTTCTTAGTTCATATTCAGTCAGTTAAGTGCCATACGTGATACACGCTTGGGCGATCATGTCTCGAATGAGACATAACTGACTGGGCAGAAGATTATCCCACAGTAGGTTGGCATTTATTTCTGCGGTAGACTGGTGGTCAACCAACGCCAGAGAACCCAATCTGTCCTATTATTTAAAACATAACTAGGGGGAAGAGACGGATTAATACCTTTTCCAAGGATATTTGCGAGTAATTTAATGCGGGGAATTCAAGTGGAATTCAAACTCTCCTGCTAGATTTCTCGTTCCAAGCCGATATCCACTGCGCCACAATGCACAACCCAAGTTCATATTAAGGAAAGCAATAACCTGAAACGCTTTTTTCGGAAATTCTTTTTCTATTAAAGTGTTCAGAAATTAATGTATTATATCATCGTTATTGATTTCGAATTGACAAATGCAAAATCACTGCTGGATTGCGGGAACTAGCTCCAGTATACTTTTTCCGGCAGTGTTGTTTCTATTGCATGTCAGTGTTTACCTGTAAATAATAATAAAAAAAAAAACAGATTATATTTTTCCTCTTGCTTGAGAAGCAAACTCACAATTCTTCTAAAGAAACCAAAACACAGTATGTCAAGTATCATATTCGATTTGCATTGTTAAAGATTGTGGTTAATGTGTTTTGCATGTCAATAGAAAATGAAAAAAGACTTTTGTTAAAAACTGAAAAGGCAGTGACATCAACTTCCGTGATTATATGAGCGGTGACACACATTCTAATCAATTGTAGAATATTATATATCTTTGTTGCAGAAGTCTGTTGCTAGCCCCTTGATAGTGTAATTGAAGCAATGCGACAAAAGATTCTTGCTTTAGCAAAGAGAAACAGTGTTATAGTCCTGCCTGACAAATCTCTGCAAAACAACCCCATAAAAACAAAGATTAATAGGATAGGAGGTACATGTACATTGATATATTCCATACTTACCAGATTTTGCTCTTATAAATTTATTTTCATTTAAGTAAATTATAACATTACATAAATTAAGGAATATTTATAAACAAAGAAGAATTTGGGAAAATATTTCGACGGGCAAAAAAACAAAAAAAAACAAAAAAAAACAGAATACTTGAAAATGTCATCAGGTTAATCTGTGTTGATCTACAGAAATTTAACAGTAAGGTCATTATATTTTTGTTTATAAATAATATATTAACAATTTTAAGTTATATTTGATGGTATAACCATTCAGCTTAAATGCCATTTCTTTACTAACATCCTAATATTTTCCAGAAATAATTAATGTATATCTTGTCCGTAAAAGTAGAAGGTTTAGTTTCAAACAGTTTGTCTTCAGCAATGCAAGCTCAAGTGCTACTTTAACCAGACAAACTGTAAGTAAAATATGTTTCATACATATCTTTTGACATGACTAGGTACATAAAGTAATCTGCAGGCTTCGGGTTTCTATAATTATGGCCGTATCTTGTTCTGTATAATATTTTTGCTTCTTGTAAATAGCGAACAAATATTTCTTTAACGTTTTCTTATTCACTGTGAATGTTCATATGATTTTTTGTTTTTTCTTTCTTTTTTCATCTCCTTTTCGTTTAATTTCTCAGGAAAGCGTTGCAGGATTTACGATAGCAACATCATGAAATAATTACCAAAGCAATGGTTGCGTGCCTTTATCACAGTGTTCAGTGGAACGGGATTGAGTAGCATTATGTCCTATAGATGTCTTCATTACTTATATATATATTTGTTTACTTTTGTAATCTTAAGTATTTCTTCATTGTTTCTTTCAACTATTTTCGGTCTTCAGCTCACTGTTATTGAACATGACTTTTCATGTTTATGTCTTATTATATACGTTTTTTTTTCTTATTTTTTTTTTTTAAGCGTCGTCATTATTGACTCCCATAATTTATTTTTATTCTGTTTTCCCCTGTTTGTTAATCTTGCTTGTCAGGTTTCCATTTTTTAGCTGTTTGTTGTATTACGTTTTTTTTTAATTTTTTTACCTGTTGACTGTTTCATTTTTATCTGCATTTTCCTTATATTATATTTTATTTATCTATTTCTTCTTTTATTTTTGTTATTTCTATGTTCTATTTTCTCCCACGTCAATTGTTAATTCCATAATACTTTTTGTATTTTAAATCTTGGAATTTTCTTGTTTGGAGTTCTTTGTCCTTTACAAAAGAAAGAAACAAAGAAAGACAATTTGTGTTAAGGAAAGAAAGAAATATTTTTAAAATGAAATATATTTATTAATAACTCGATAGAAAGAAAGAGTCCACTGAAAATGATGTTGCTGAATGTTTTAGACGTTAAGTTTTTCCTTTGTTTACATGGTATTATTTTTCAGTTATTTCCATGTCTTATTTTTTGTAACTTCATTTGCATGCAATTTTGATGCATTGTTGTTTTTTAGGTCCCTTTGTTCCATTCAGTTTTTTCACATATGATCTTTATTTTCTCTTTCGTAACGACATCTCTTTCTCTTTAATATTTTGCTATCTCCCTGTCTTTATAGTTAATTTCATTTTTTATTTAATTCTCTTTCTTAGTAATATTATTTTTGGCCTAATGATTTCTCTTTCTGTTAAATATAGTTTTTTCTTTCCTAATAAATTATTTAATTTACTTTCTTTCTTTTTCTGTCTATCATTACAACGAGTTCTTTTTTCCATTCTTTATTTGTGATAACATCTCTTTTCTGCTAATATTATTTTCTTTAATTCGCAACGGTTACGCATTCACTTTAATATCCGGCCTTTTTTCTTTCTTTTTTTCTTTTTTGTATATTTTTCTAACGATAACTTTTTCTTTCTTTCTTCTTTTTTTCTGTCATTCTTGGTTATGACATCAATTTTTCTAGTGTAATATTATATAAAGCTTTCTTTTTCTTTTTCAACCGTATTTCTTTCTTTCTTTCGTCATTTCTCTCTGTCTCTCTTTCTTTCTTTCTTTCTTTCCAGAAAATTCTATCTTTATTTGTTTTTTTTCTAAAAAACATTTTTCTTTCTTTCTTTCTTTCTTTCTTTCCAGAAAATTCTATTTATTTTTAAGTACTTTTCTTTCGTTCTTTCTGGAAAATTATATAATTTTACCCATCTAGAAAAGGATATTTAGTTTTCTTTCTTTCTTTCTACAAATTATATTTATTAATTGCTTATTTATTTTTCCAACGAATTTTCATTCTTTCTTTCTTTCTTTCTTTCTTTCTTTCGTTCTGTATTTGTTTTTATTTTCTCATTTTTTCTTTTGTGTTTTTATAATATATTCCTAATTGCGCCAGTCTTTATCTTACCTTATTGTCTTTCTATTTTTTCTCAAATAGTGTTGCCATATTTGTTTTTTATTTTTGCTTTGGTTTAGAAAAATTCTTGTTTTCTGTTTACAAAATTTTATTTCATTATTTCTGCCTGTTTTTTCTCCCAATTATTTATTTCGATCTTTCTTCAGTTTTCTTTTCATCTACTGCGGTTTGGTTTTCATTTTTTTTAATTTTTTCTTTCTTTCTTTCTTTCTTTCTTTCTTTCTTTCTTTCTTCGCTTTCTTTAACGCTGCCCTGCATTTGCAATTTGCTTTCATCAACTTTCGCCCATTTTATTCTTCTGTCAACAACTGAGTCATCAACCACATCCTGCATCACTTCACTATTCGACCTCCTAAAAAGAAATGAAACAAAACAATTAATACTGACTCACTACTCTCAATTTTCCATAGATTCTCTTAACTCGAAAATTTGCCGCAATTTTATCCACCTTTCACGAAATATGTCTCGCGTACTTGATTCGCAGTCCTTTTCCTTTTGTCTTTAAATGGTGATTCCTCTCAACACCATGACTGATCGCGTCAACTGATCAGCGATAAAGCCTAGTTTCCCCATATCCATCCTCATTCTCCGTACAAATCTTAGGAGAGGGATTAATAGAAAATCGAGAGTATCATTGGAAGATTCAACAGGAAAAAAGAAGAGGAGGAGGAGAAGTTCAATTTGAGGTCGGTGATTGGAGATGATCGTTTGCTCGTCGTACGCGTGATTTACTGCCTAAATTTGCTTAAGGAAGTCCGATGAATCATCGACACCATCTTGTCAGTCATGAATCGATTGACGACAGATCGGCCAAGTAGTTATGCCTTGGTTATATAAAACTCGCCAAGCTGCGCATTGTAGATTTTACAAGCGTATAAAATTACATATTATATAGTATTTTATTCAGAACTAAAGCCGGGGTTTTTCCGTCTATACGTCTGTATTGAGTCGGTTATCTCTGGAGAAAAGAAAGCAATTATGCTAAAATTATTTTATTACAAAATATATTTGCAATTATATTTTCTATTTCTATACCTGTGATTCCATTGATAATTTTTGATATGCATTGTCTCTTTAAGAATTCTACTGTCAAGCCTCTCCAGAAACTCATAAACAATGTGGTATCTAAACTAGGCATGCTCAAACTTTATCAAACATCGAGGCGTATTTCCATTATTTACATTATTCGGACTGTTGTCCTTATCGTTATTGTCCTGTTCACGGCGTTTGAAAGAGAAAAAACAATAGAAGAAAATAATTAATAAGACATAATATAATGATTAACATTTCATGTAAAAACTTAAAGATCAAATTTGACTGGGAATCAAGAAACCACAAACAACAAGTGAGATAGAAGAGACTATTAACACTGCACTTACGGTTACATCTAGCCATTGCAACTGTAAATCTGCTACCAATCAATTATTGGCAATCAATCTGTATATTAGCACATCCAGAATCACATAGAAACGATTTAAGAATACTTCTAAAACGACTGAATTATTTATCTAAATAATGTAACTTATTAGGTTAATTGATAATATAACCAATATACTGCAAGCAATAAACGATTAGTAATCAACACAAGAGATCATAACAAAATTCTTGTATAGAAACGATCTGTTTAAATCAAACAATTGTCTAGAAACGATTAGGAATTCGGTTTTCATTATCTATATATTTTTCATTTAAGTTCGGTTTCTTATGTTGTCTTCTGTATTGTAATGTGGGTGCTGCATTACGTTTCTTCATTTTCCGTTGTTTTATTCTTGGTTTGCATTTACCCGGCAAATTGTCGCTTCCGCAGTCGGTACTTGAATAGGTTTTTCAGTAATTCGTATAAAACATCTCAACTTAACTGTACATCTGAGACTAAAAAAATGTTTGAGGACATTTGGCACAAAAATAAAATAGGTGAAAATTTTAATTGAAAGGAATTCTTTAAAAAGTCGATTAGTGAAATTATATTTTTCAGTTTCTACAGGAAAATTGTTGCATTATCTGCCATCATCATCATCATCATCATCATCATCATCATCATCATCATCAAGGGTTTTCTATTCTCCGATAGAGGAAGGAGATTTATATAAATAAATTTCATTTATTTCGATATCTTGTTAGACGTTCCAACGAAATTAAACGAACGTATAGCATAAACAATTTTCGGCAAACTTCCGAAAAAGAGATTGCAGAAAAAAGCATAATAATGCTTTAATAAAATTTATACTATTAGATATATTGCTTATCACAATGTAGGTTGATAAGTTTTTCGGCGTACACACACGCGCAAGCACGCGCGAACACACACACACACAATTACACAAATATATGTGCATACATACATACATATAGACAGATAGATTTTAAAAGAATAAGATAGATAGATAGATAGATAGATAGATAGATAGATAGATAGATAGATAGATTTTAAAATAATTAGGTGGAGAGATAGATAGGTAATGAACAGAACAATATCTCTATAAATGCCCAACAAACTACATATATATATATATATATATATATATATATATATATATATATATATATATATATAGAGAGAGAGAGAGAGAGAGAGAGAGAGAGAAAGAGAGTGAGAAATTATTTATGCTTTAGCATTATCGGTAACGACACCAAGTTTCTTTTTTTTTAGTCATAACATTTCAGGAATTTCCTAATGAGCCATTATCGAAAAATAACTACGAAACCTGGAGTCTATATCCATTATTATTGAATCTTAGAATATCTAATTACGTAATTATTTCTCTAGTTTAATGTCAACACTTTATCAAACATAGGTTTTTAAACTTTTTATTGACTAATTATATATTAAACTAATTAGCGAAGATAATTGATATAAAACCTAGTAATAACAACCAACAATAAATAAAAATTTAACTAAAACAATATAAATGTCCAACAAACTACATTCCAATCCAACTCAATAGCCCAATAAATTAACGGTTAGAATAATGTAATACACTAGCCACAAAAAATACAGTAGACTACCCACAATGCGTCACTGATCTGTATATATAAAGAGTCGAGCATAACCACAATACATATGACCTGACTATTACGGATAGCGTGAAACATGTTGTCGTCACTTGGCTTTGGTTTCACTGTTCACTTATTCCTGAAAGAATTAACCCAAAGGCATCAAAATAAATATTAAGCATATTTCCGATCCATAATTTGCTCCAAAATCCATTTTTTCATTGTTGTGTCAGGTTCTTCTCTCCAGAAAAAGTTTAGTTAAACATTTGAAGAACATGTTTACATGAAAGTTATATTTGTTCTCATTTCAGAAATATTACGAGCGTAGATATCGCAGATAAATTAGGCCGCATATATATTTGTTATAAAAACGAGGAAGCCATATTGAGTTCACATGAAGGCAACAAGCAACGGTTAATTTAAGAAAGTCGTCATGTTTATTACATTAATGAAAAACTACTAAGGTTTTTTAAATGTATTTTAAAACATAACAATTGCATGCATAAAAGAGTTTTCTATTTTGGAATTAAGAAGTTTTAAATTTTCTACTCATTAAGCATACATTCAGAAACTGTACATTTTAACAAGTCTAGAAAAAAAAACTTAAATGCTGGCATACAATAAAACCGCAATGTCAAACCTAACAAAACAACAATGCCACCATTTTCTTAATATTTAAGAGGGATTGCAGTTCAAATACACTCCTATATATCAGTATCTATCTATTGATAGATAGATGTAGAGAGAAAAAGAGAGAAAGACAGAGGTCTAGAAAAAGCAAACATTTAAATTGATATAACAGATTTCGTATCAGAACAAAAATGTAGAAGTTATGAAAAGAGTAATAGTTTCGCAGTCCATATAATAATCTATTCATTATATATATATATATATATATATATATATATATATATTGTGTATCTGGGCAACAATCTCTTTTATAAAGTTTCCAGTTCTTATATAACTTGAGTTCCGAAAATAAAAAAAGTCTACGAACGCATGAAAAATTACAAAAGAAATTTAATGATAATACATTCTCTGTCATATATATATATATATATATATATATATATTTATATATATGAGGAGCTTGTTACAAAAGTGTTGTATGTTAAAAAGTCATTTTAACATAGTACTCACGGTATATATTAGACAGATTTTTGGTATCCATAATAAATCATGTGTCCAGCTCAATAACCTTTACTTATTTTCAGACAGAACTATTCTTGAAGCATACACGCCCGAAATTGTGAACATGGCAAATGATGAACTTCGTTTGCTTTCTGTGCATACATTCAAACTTAGGCACTAAAACATCGGACAATATTAAGAGAGTCTGAAGTGATTGTTACACATGTGATTGGACAGTACGGAAGTGATACTGAAAATTACGTACAGATGATAAGAAACCTGAAGATGAAGAAGGTAGAAGACGGTTATGCAGTTTTTACAACAAACAAGTGCAAGCAGTTGTTGAGTTAAACCAACGACAAATGTCAGCGAAAACTCACAGACATCTGACATCAGCACTGCAATAGGCTAACGCCATTTGCAAAATATTGGCAAGGTGCAACATCTCGATAAATGGGTTCCTCGTGATCTTAAAGAAAATCAAAATGTAGACGTTTTGAAATAGGCTCAATGCTGCTTTTGCGTAAACCCAATGAGCCCTTTTTTGATCGAATGGTTATTTGTGATGACAAGTAGATCCTTTAAGATAACCGAAATCGATTAGATCAATGGTTTGATCCTGATGAATCCTCCAAACATTTTCCAAAGTCGAATTTTTATCAGTAAAAATTATTGTGACTGCCTGGTGGTCTGTAAGCGGTTTTATCCACACCAGCTTTCTGGAAGCCAATCAGGACATTAATGCAGAGCTTTAACGCAATCATCTTGCTGGAATGCTTGCATTTCTGCAAATATGAGACAAGCATTGTTAAATTGACGTTGTCTAATTCTGCTCCATCATAATGCGCGGAAACATGTTGGAAGTGATGTCACAAAAACTCAGAGACATGATATACGAAACTTTCTCATATCCTCAATATTCCCTTGATATTTTCCCAACTGGTCTTAATTTTTTATGACATTAAGCACAATTTAAATAGTACAACTTTTAATTTCAAAACAGAGATGGAATAAGCTTTGAATGATTTCGGTGCGTTAGAGCTAATGACTTTTTATGAATAATACTGTCGATCGTTGGCAGAGATGCATAGATGCTCAAGGCTCGTATTTTGATTAATTTCAACATTTCTACATTTAATTTTTCAAGAATAAAATATGTTTCTTAAATCGGCCATTTTTCAAGAATAAAATATGTTTCTTAAATCGGCCATTATTTTCGTAAGAATCGAATATATATATATATATATATATATATATATATATATATATCGAATATATATATATATATATAGTGAGAGCGATTGAGAAATAGAAAAAAGAACATTCTTTTTTTCAAATACATGAATAGTAACAAATAAAAGTCAAATAAAATTCACGCTGTCTGTTTGATGTCAGTCATTTCGATCGTGAATTAACACGAGTGAATTAATATTTTATAGACACGGAAACAGCAAAACAATGCCCGAACTATTTGAAAAGTATCTTGATTATAAACATAAGAAGTCGCAATCTTATATGGGAAAATTAAATGTTATGTTCCACTCAAGGAACTAACTGCCAATCACATCGGACCAGGGATAGTTCACCGACTGATAACTGACAGGTGGAGAGGTAGACATCAGGTCGCTTTATGAAGTTATCCACATTGATTTACAAAAATCTCACATCGTCTTTAATGAAAACCGCCAATTATTCGAATACTGTCTCTGGAACAATGTCACGTTGTACAGTAAACCAAATCTTGACTCCATTGTTTGGAAGTTAAAATCTGGACACATTGAATCATGGACTACTATATCTGGATTATGATCAAAACAGAAGTCTTCCAAGTACGCAAAATACCTTGCAGTTATTACAGGGCAAATAAACAAACAAACATGCAGTTACTTCCTTGGTGTCGAGTGTTGTTTCTTTGATTATTTCTTCGTTGAGACGAAGCCGAGCATGGATTTAAATATCAAATAAGAGTATACTGATTTTTTCTCTTATTCTTTGATTGTGTTTATATCATAATGTTTCTCAAATTCAAGGCGTACCATATATATCTACTCGAAGTGCTGAAATATATTTGGTCCAATATAGATGCCAAATTTTTAAAATACTTCTTAATATTTGATAAATAAAATTCGTTTTTTATCGGAGCGAAATATTATATATATATATATATATATATATATATATATGTGTGTGTGTGTGTGTGTGTGTGTGTGTGTGTCTGTGTGTGTGTGTGTGTGTGTGTGTGTGTGTGTGTGTGTGTGTGTGCGATCTGTCAGAAAACGGGACTGACTGTGTTGTGTGAGCTCAGAGTGAAAGAGGGATAAGTGAATTGTGATAATATCTAAGACGATATCTTGAGAATATATAATTCTAACATGAACATTCAGCAACCATTTAATTTTTTTAATATGCGAGAGTTGTGGCGGGAGAAAGTTTCGTTGCATAATCAAGGTAATGCACCAGATTACAACGCCTTGCGAATCAGGTACTTTCTGGCCGAGAAGAATATCTGCATGAACAAGTTCCCTATTCCTCCGATCTTGCTCTGTCTGACTTTTCTTCTGTTCCCTATGCCTAAGGGGATGCTCACGGGGACCAGATTTATAGGCAGGGAGGCCATCATGAGGGCCAAAAGATGGGGGCTCAGAGGCATACTAGAATAATTCTTGCAGGTGTTCATAGAAGCATGGCAAAAAAGGGAATTACTTTAAAGCATGTAGTTTATTGTTTGATATTGAAATAAATTATGACACCAGTATCAGTAATTTTTAGACAGACCTAGAATATACATTGTGCGATGGGTAAATTGTTGTCATTTTATATTTTTAATTTTGCGCATGGTGTTATTTTTTTTTTTTTTTGTTATCGATAGCACAGTGTAGAAGGATAGTTGGCCACCGTCTATGAGAAAAAGAGCACAATGTCACAATTCAGTCCGCAAGAAATTAGAAAATGGTATGCTGCACTGCTTGGCATTCGCACTGGAAGTTCCATTACAAATATTTCAGTGTATTTAGGAAGTCTAACTGAAAACAAAACAGAGGATTAAGAAAGAGTTGTAAGAGTTTAATAAGGATTGCGAAGAGGTTTCAAGTGATCACAAATGATGTCAAAATAATGCATCCATTCATCTCCTCCACAAGATCTCATAGTCATCACGGTGGTCTACATGAAGGGTATTGAGTAAGTAGTGCTGCCCTTCCTCAAGACGATGGCTGCTGAATAAGCCTATTTCTGGCAACAGAACACTGCACCATAACCCACAAGCAGATGGACCCAGTTATGCTGTCAGATAATCACTGTAACCATATTACCGAAGTTATTTGGCCACCTAAAACCACAGACTGCAAATCATATGTTTATTACGCGTTTGGGCTTAAATAAGTAGTGTTGCCCTTCCTTTCTTGAGTGAGAGAATAACCGAACATTTTAACACAAAAGACGAACAGAAGGCAAACATTTTGGAAGCATTCATAATATTAAACATGGTGAACGTCCAGATGAGTTACATAAAATCACGAAGTCGTCTTGAGGGCAGTGACGATTTTATTAAATAATTTAGTATAATTTTGGAAAATATATCTATTAAGATGAGATGTGAGTTATTTTCATTTTTGCATCATTTAGACAACAATTCCCCCATCGAATATATATATATTGTCAGATTGTTTTTCTCATTTTAATGTTATATTAACAGATTATAAACATTGCAATAGTAATCAATATATTCTGCAAAAAATGTAGCATCCTTAAAAACTTTTAAAACTACAACAGATTTTTTCCTTTAATATTTACATAGAGGTAATAAGAAAGAATATTTGACATCATTCTCAGATGGAAAATAACAATTCGATTAAGAAACTAGAAAACCTATGTTTTTCATTTGTTAATAGTCAAATGAAATTTGGTTATAAATAAATCCGTTAATTCATGAAGGAATTCATATGAATTTAAATCATAGTTTGAGAAACACTTTCACTCGATATCTGTGCAAATATCGTTTCCATGGCAAAGGAGAATCGGGCACATGACCAAGTTCAATCCGAATAAACCTAACCGATTTTCATTGATCGATATTGAGATTTTGACAATTCTTTTTGTGCAATAGCAAACTCACCGCATCGTCTTTGATGATTGCTTTCCGATTCCATTTATCAGAAGCTCGGCAATCTGTTTTGCTCTGGGATTTACCAGCGATTTGCCCGCTCAAGGAATCGGCTGAAACCGTCTTCGAATATTAAAGGTTGTTTCGGATCTCAGAATGCAGTGTTCTTAAAAGGATCCTTCCGCTACAATCTAGTGAAAGAGATCATTTCCATTCAAACACTTTGCACGAACTTATCGGAATGAAGATAGGGCCTTTGCAATTTAAGTTCTTCTTCGTTATATATATCTTCATCAATATAGATATCCTAACTCTATTTGTCTTTATGCTCTCGCTCTCTCTCTCTCTCTATATATATATATATATATACACACTTTAAAGTATGTTTTATTAAACACACACACACACACACATATGTATATATATATATATATATATAGAGAGAGAGAGAGAGAGAGAGAGAGAAAGTGGTTAAAATAGAGTATACTATATTTATAGGGTATACATGATCAGTGCCATGAATATAATGCTTGCATATATATACCTAAAAATATATTCATTACACACACACACACACACAAATATATATATATATATATGTGTGTGTGTGTGTGTGTGTGTGTGTGTGTGTGTGTGTGTGACTATTTATGCTCCCACACTGGTAGGCTTTAAAAACAGTGGCTACTCTGGCATCTACGCATCGTTCTTTCAGCAATGAATTAAAACGCTATCAGCTATTGGGAGTGTATAATAATAATATACATGCTAAAAATGTCTGCCTTCTTCTACCGAGCACCCAATGCTCAGAGGTAGAATCGCCGACTGACACCAGTTCGGTCGAGTTTTTAACCGTACTGATGAGCTGTGATACAGCGAGACAGATCTGTCTGCGAATGACTATATATATATATATATATATATATATAGAGAGAGAGAGAGATAGATAGATAGATAGATAGATAGATAGATAGATAGATAGATAGATAGATAGATAGATAGATAAAATATAGGGTAAACGGTAATATTATCACTAGCAATATAACATCTATCTATCTATACGTACGCTCGACTAGAATTTATAAACACTTTTTCAAAATTAGAAAGGAATGACTTAAGGATCATAAAGCACTTACATCCCTATTCTTAAGATCATATGTATTTATAGGTATGATTAAATCTTGTCATAATTTCTGATATTTATTTATAAACTATTTTTCAATTTGGGAACAACATAAGAATTAATGTTCATCCTAGCACAATCTGCATGCATTGCGATCGTTGTATGGTTTGGCTATTTTCATTATACTCCAAGTTATATCAGGATCCATTATTTTCCATTTATTTTTCCAGGTTTTCCACTTCAAATGTAGATTTCTGATTATTCCATCTGTTTTTTAAATTCCCTTTTGTAGACACCAAATATGTCTTTCTTTGCCCATTTTTGTCAACGGCCTTTGCTTTTTAAATAACCTCTTCTGTTTTATAAAGTCCCTGTATAATTGTATATACATAAAAATACAACATATACTTATGTGTGTGTGTGTGTGTGTGTGTGTGTGTGTGATAAGAAAAACATATACAGCGATTATAAATCCAATTTGTTTCACTAAATTAAAACTTCAACAGATCATTTTTAAAAGATTCAAAATGACGCAAATTTTGAGTTCAAAATTATTATTATTTTTAATTACCTCACTTAACATATCGAATGCACATGAAGACTGCTTAAGAAATAAAAGAAATGAACAACAACAAAACAAAAAATCTGTAATAAAGGCGAAACATGTTAAATTTCAAAATATTTCCAAATTATATATATATATATATATAATAAGAGTGAAAAGTAGTTACTAAAAATATTTTATATACAAGCTACTATATAACTTACAATATATTTAATATCGTTTTACTCATATATATATATATATGTAAGTAGTTCATTGAGTTAATATTTGACCTCAACAGAATGCAGAAAGCCCGTGGTAGAGTTGGTATGACGTTTGTCTGATGAGTGCCAAATATCGGTAAATGGTAACCTCTTAATATATATATATATATATATATATATATATATATATATAGAGAGAGAGAGAGAGAGAGAGAGAGAGATAGATAAATAGATAAAGATGTCAAGTCCTGAACGGCGAGAATAGATGCTATTGAGTTATTATTTGCTATTATTTTTCACTTTGTGTTTTTACACACACACACACACACACACACACACACACACACACACACACATATGTGTGTGTGTGCGTGTCTGTGCATGCATATATATATATATATATATATATATATAGAGAGAGAGAGAGAGAGAGAGTGAGAGTGAGATTGATAGATAGAGATATAATATTTGTATGTGTATGTCTGTGTATTCATATCGTATCATATCACTAAAAATCTGCCTCCTTCTACCGAGCGCTCATAGCTCAGAGGCAGAATCGCAGACTGACGCAAATTAGGTCAGGTTTCAATCCTGGGTTAAAAAGCAATCGGTGTCTAACATTACTGATTAGCTGTGATACAGCGAAATAGATCTGTCTGCGGATGACTATTTACGCTCTCACACCATGATTGAGCACTCTGATAGAATGGTAGATTTTGAAAAACAGTATCTACTCTGGCATCTACGCATCGTTCATTCAGCAATGAATTAGAACACCCTCAGCTATTGGGCGTGTATAATGATAATATACACGCTAAATGTCTGCCACCTTCTATCGAGCGCCAATAGCTCAGCGGTAGAATCGCCGACTGACGCCAGTTCGGTCGGCTTTAAATCCTGGGTTAAAAAGCAATTGGAATGTAACCGTACTGATGAGCTGTGATACAGGGAAACAGATCTGTCTGCGGATGACTATATATATATATATATCTATATATATATATATATATATATATATATATATATATATATATATTCAATTTTCATATTCTTCGTCCACAAAAAATCAACAAACACAACTAATTCTCATAAAATAATTTGCCTTTAACACTTTTTATTTTATTTAATTTTGTATTTTCATTTTTATTTTAAATTCTATACTTTTACTTTCTAATTCCATAACTAAGTTTCAGTCTAAAACTAATTAAATTACACCTTTAATAAATTAAAAAATGACACCCCTTTCTTATTTATCATTTATAACAAACTTAAACAACGCTAGGACCATAAATAAAAATAAAAATTCAAATCTTGAAACGGTCAGTTCGTACTATACACCTGATTATTGCATAGTGCATGAAATTCTGAGTCGTACTCAAGACGCATATTTATAATTATATACTTAATATCTCTGTTATATTAAACTGGGCATTGTTTTAACACCAGTAAATAATTTATATATGCGTGTGTACCAGCGTATATAACTATATGTATATTTATCGAAATCCTTACTGCTTCGTTAAAAATATTTATAAAAAATAATTCCTTGAGAAATTGGACAGCATAGGCGTAGATAGTTTCGTCTATCGTCCAGTTCACGCTGCTCTTCGATCTTTTGAACAAAAGTAAAGGTTTCTCTCTTTATCCGGGTTTAGGCCTGGGTTTCCAGTTTCGTCTACTCTTTTCAATCTATTTTACTCCCTTAGTGACAGTGTATTTTTGCATGGGATGAATTGAGTTAAAAAGAAAAACTAACAAGCAAAAAAACGGTAAAGCTATAACGATAAGTGTTCGTGTTCGCAGAAATATTCTTCCGTTACTCTTTCTGATGATGCTGTCACAAAACCTCTCACGACATCGAATATATATTTTCAAAGGCGAACTGGGTCTCCGGGTGTTGGCAGAATAAAAATCTTCTACATTTTCTTCCATTTTCCGACTGAGCTAATCACTGAAAAAATCATGAAACTATTACATTAACAATAAATGTAATTGAAAATCAAATACAACCAGGGCATCAAAAATATGTGAGAATCACTATATTTTCTTATATGTTGGGTATTGGTACTGTCACAAAACGCATCAGAAACAACTTCTAAAAGCAGGATCCCCAAAACCACTACTTCATCAATATGCAAATATTTTTCTTGACAGCAAATACATTGACGAAAGGCATATAAGATGCTTCAAATTTAATGTGCCTTGGGTTCTGCGAGAACCAATAAACAATATTGTGAAAAATTATAGCAGCATTGGAGTGAAGAAGAAACACTTATGTTTAAATCTTTCGTCCGAGATGAAAATAAAACTGAACATAATGTACATCTATGTTCAAACCACTCTCACAGATAGATAGATAGATAGATAGATAGATAGATAGATAGATAGATAGATAGATAGATAGTATGTGGTGTGTGTTGTCGATATTCTACATGTAATTAGACTTCAGGAAAATTGAAAATGGCAAAAAACAAACACATAATTTACGACAGTAGGATGGCGGGTCCAATTTCGACGAGGATTCGTTTCGGGATTATGCCTGACATTTATGACTGCGGAAAACTGCGATTACACCATAACGTCTGAAAGAATGGGAACATTTTCCGGCGAAAATCTGTGTTATAAATAAAGGAATTGGATAAAAATATAATTATGTTGAACTCAAAAATATGCAAAGATGAAGGACGGAAGAGAGCGTAAGAAAAAAAAACAGAAGGAAAAACAAAATGATATTAAAAAAAGACATAAAGAAAGAAAAAAGAGAGCAAACAAATATGAAAGAAAAATGAAAAGAACATATAAACAAATTACAAAAGAGGTGAAATATTCAAGCGCTAGTGAAAAATAAAGACCAGTAACGACTTCAAGTTGTAGTTCAAGACTTCATCTGTGTCACGAATGTAAATAACTAAATGAGAAAAATAATAAACAGAAGTGCATAATAAATAGATCCGCATAATAAATATTTCTGTCAGTATAAAAAAAAAGACACTTGGAAAACTTTGTTTTTTGGTTGTTTTCCAAATCAGTCATGTGATTTACGCATTTGCGTTACACGGATCAATTGATTTTTATTAAGTTATAAAACTACGAAATCATTTTCTGGGGTTTAAATATATCTAGGATATAGTACCTTTCTAGGAGAAGAAAGAAATTATATTAGATCTGTTATTATTATTATTATTAATTTTTGTCATATCATATTGCTAGAGAGCAATCATAAGTGGTTAATCATTATATATATATATATATATATATTTCATTAACAATTTCTTGCTGCACAGTATTTTTTCATTAAATAATTTTTCCTGCACATTAATTTTTAATTAAACAAAAGCGTTGGTATATTCACAAATCTACATTTCAGCTAGAAAGCCTTAAAATTGTACCAAACTTGCCAAAAACGTATAAAATTGAATGGAATTTAAAAAAGTGAAGATCTTGCAACGGTGGTGACACCTGCAGATTCTGTTCAAAAGTGAAGTTAACCTTAGTAACATTTCCAGGACGAGAAAGGGTACGAAATGAATGATCTGAAGTAATTTTCGTACACCTTAAACAATATTATTTACGATCGTGCAAACCCGGGTAAAGAGATTTACAATTCTTGACTAGATCCTTCCTTATTTTAAACTTCAGGACATGCGTTCTGAAAGTGTGTGTTATGCATTTGAAAAAGCGTTGGACGATTAGTAAATATAAGGGCCTGAAAATCCTTAAATTTATAAACCAAGATAGCGTATTCGGCTGACATCCGAATGAAAATAAAGCAATACATTATATATGTATTGATGAATTTTTAATACAACTGTGTACTTCTCTAATTTGATTCTGTCCAATAACTTTGTGTAGTCGGCATGACTATAGTTTTTTTAATGAATCAATCCAATTAAAAAGACCAGAGTCATGCTGACTACAGAAATTCGTGAAGGCACTATTATTATGCCCTCTTTTCTCACAGCTCTGTTTCAATTTTATATATATATATATATATATATATATATATATATATATATATATATATATATATATGTAGTCATTCGCATACAGATCTGTTTGGCTGTAGCAGTACGGTAAGACATCCGAATGATTTTGTATATACGTTAGAACTTATTGAATGCATAACAGGAATTTCGGATTATATCCAGTGCTAGATAATATTATGTACAATACACTTTACATATTTTTACTTTGTAGCATCATTTAGCTTAATCTTCAGTATATTGAGCACTGTATTCAATACAATTAACAATAACCATTTTATGGTTTGAAATGCATTTCATTTAAATACTTAATAGTCTATATTGTATAAACACCAGATAGATAGATAGATAGATAGATAGATAGATAGATAGATAGATAGATAGATATACCTTGTGTGTATAAGTGTGTGTTTTTAAGTTTAATAATGTGAAACGAGTATGGGAATAATATGAAAATAAATTATTGGCTAAAAATCTAGTCTAGCATTTTAAGAAGAGGTCGTTTTATAATGCTAATCTCGACAATCTTTGCTACTAAAAATTCCTGTAGGAATTTTTGAATTACTGCCTGTGAAAACGCTATTTTCTGATCAGTTTCCATGAGTCGTAAGAAGAATTAATTTCTTGTTTTTGAAATTAGATATTGTTTATGCAAGCAACAAAATTTATCTCTGAGATAATTTCGTAAATAGCTTCACATGGTGATAATAAAGTTCTTTATAATGAAGTTGTTATTTTTAATTATTTATCATTCCATATCCCCTCTGTACGTACGCGGACATAGCTCTCTACAGACATTTTCTTTTTGATATTTAAGAATTGCCATGTACACTTGAGTAGTTTTCTAGAGCTGTTTTTTATGTTCTGCTGAGTAGTTGTCTTTCTGGACCAGCTGCCAATCCTAGACATACTAATCTTTTCTGCAGTTTAGCCCATAACTGATGTAGCCCAAAACAAGTATCTGAAGACAGCGGGAGAACACAACCACAGAAATACTATGACAATAATAAAGGACAAACAAATAATTGATTCCAAAATCTAGAAATTTACACACAAATTTCACTAACATTCTTCTCTGTGAATGCTGAGAAATATATCAAGGTTTTGATACTAAATTTTCACTTTCCAGGAAATTCTAAAGAATTCATATATTTTCCTTACGTATAGAAAATTAAAATTAAAGATTCCTAGTTTTATATTGAACACTGTAGAAAAGAAAAACGAAAAAGAAACCGGATAAAAGTTATAACCGCAAATATAAATCCAGGAACGATTGCCGAAATAGAAGACCTAGATTTTGACAAGTATTGGATTTTCATCTCAAATAATAATAAAAAACATTATGAAAAAAAAGAACATGGTTGGATCTATTCTATTGAAAATCAACAGGCAAATATAAAAGAAATTAACAACACAAGTACATTCATGCTAAAAAGGAAAGCTCTTTACGAGCATCTGCATAAAATCTTCATATATATATATATATATATATATATATATATATATATATGTATGGATGTATGTATTTATGTTTTTTGTGCGCATGTGTGTGTGTATACCAAAGAGATAAATCTATTTCTGAATTACGAATATCTAAAAAGAATATTTTATGCACATAGCTCATAAAATATGGACAAAAAGCAGAAGTGTTGAGATGGTCGGTAAGATTTATTAGAAAAATGGTAATCATTGCATTAAGACATGAAAACTATCATGATATTTCTTTGAGAGAATCAACATTTAAAAGGACGATCGAATTAAATTTTGAAAAACTTAACTTTTCTGAACAGTATGCAGTGTAAAACTGTGTTAGCAGTATAAAGAAAATTATATATATCTTTCGCTCTCTCTTCTCTCTCTCTCTCTATAAATATATATATATATATATATATATACAGAGAGAGAGAGAGAGAGAGAGAGAGAGAAGAAAGAGAAAGGTAGAGAAGTGAGAAAGAGAACCTTGAGTATCGTCACATAGCACAGGCAGCAATAAAAGTTACATAATTCTGTTGGAGGGCAAATGGAACTGTTGTCTCTAATGTAGCAAAGCATTAATATTCGGATTTAAAAAATACAAGAATCGTTGAGTGCATTAATAAATAACGTAAATGACGTATAGTCTTACGCTGCGCAAATATTGTTTTTACAAACATCCGTAAGCTGGAATATATGTACAAATTAATGATTACATTTCTCTATATCTCTATTTCTCTCCGTTCTTCTTTCTTTTCTCTCGGTACACACACACACACAGAATGTGCGCAACAGATAAATTGTCGTCTAAATTACGCATAAAAATCACGTTGACATTTTAACATATATATTTACCAAAATAAAACCAAAACATTTTTAAATGCTAAAGAGACAATTTATTCAATAAAATCGCCTTCACCTTTAACAACAACCTCTCGTGGATTTTTGAATCTCCTGCAACTCTTTAGGACGATTTCCTTGTTTAATTTGGTAAATGCTGCCATAATCCTTGCATTCAGTTCATCTTTTGTGATTCAAGTTTTGATGTTCTCTCATTCAGATCGCCCCCTACATGATAATCAAGTGTGTTGCAGTCTGGATAATCAAGTGTGTTGCAGTAAGGCGTGACGTGGTTGCAGACATTGTCTGACAGCCATGAAGGGAATATTTTGTTTGTATGACATTGTGCAGTCCTGTTCTCTGATAAAAGGTCTTCTAGAAACCACCCTCTTTATACAGGGCAGCATTAGCTCCTCAAAGCGCGTGATGTAGAATCTAAGTCTCTTTGAGAAGATAAGTAGAGACATCAGGTCGCCATCACTAGCAATCACCGTCGTAAACATCAATAAAATCCTCTACACTCTCCTCAGATTGACGCTTAAACATGTTTGTATTGGAGCTTGCGGTTCGAATGGTAAGCAGTTGAATGAATTGCCCTTTGCTGTTTTATTTTTTCACTGACGTTGCCCAACTGACCCTAATATGCTTTGAAATAGAAAAAGAAGAAATAACTCGCATGCGTTTAACAAAAACATAATATTGCAACAAATTTCCCCCAAAACTCTTTCTCTTTCTTTTTATATATCTATATCTACATCTCTCTCTCTCTCTCTCTCTATATATATATATATATATATATATATATATATATATATATATGTGTGTGTGTGTGTGTGTTAGGTCCTTGAATATGTTCTCGCTGAACTTTCATGAAAAGTAATGCTTTATTTACATTCACTCAGCCAGTTAAGTGCCATACGTGATACACACTTGGGCGATCATGTCTCGAATGAAACATGACTAACAGGTTGGAAGATTATCTCGCATTAGGTTGCCATTGATTTCTGCGGTAGACTGGTTTCCAACCAAGGCGATAGTACCCAATCTGTCCAATTATTTAACACATAACTGGAAGGAAGTTACGGATTAATACCTTTCCATAGGGTATTTGTGTGTAAGTGAATGCAAAGAATTCAACTAAAATTCGAACTCAGCTCCCTGATTTGTCCTTCCGAGTCGATATCCACTGCACCACAACGCATATCCTATATTAATTAATTAGCAAGAAAAATGTCACTGGAAGAATTTTTGATTTTTCGCCACTAATTTTCTTGTCTTTCTAACAGCATTTGAATTCCACGTCAGAAAAACGACGCGTCTTTTGCGCCTAACGATTAGTCAGCCCATTTTATTTATTTAATTATTTTTGCATTTCATATGAATGAAAGTACTGCTCGGCCAGATTAAAACAAATAATATTCGGACGAGGCAATGTGTGGTGACAACGGCTGGTGGTGCAGGACTTCCATTTACGCATATTCCGTATGTTTTCACCCGTTTTGCAACATCTAGCACAGCGTTTTTATGTTGGAAAATCACTTTGTAGTGTATCTGCTTCTATATCAGCCATTTTTTCTTCAATAAAAACGCATCAGTTACAGTCGATAGCAATGTTTCGAGATGGTTTCGGTTTGATTGAACAGATCATACTAAACTATATCCAGATTATCCCCCCAAATGTAGAGAATAGGCTTCTATTAATGGATATTCAGCTTGGTCGCCGATATTGATGACATCACGATCTTCTACGCCTAGGTTTATCGTAGGGTATCCATTTTTCATCTCCGGTCACGATTCTTCTTCTTCTTCTTCTTCTTCTTCTTCTTCTTCTTCTTCTTCTTCTTCTTCTTCTATGTAACGTGTCCTTTCAGGATGAAGACAGTCATAGCTTTCCACATCTCCGCATCCCTTGTCACTCTTAAGCCTTCTGTTATTCCGCACATTCCGCAATCCACCATCCATTTGTTCAAGCCCATCATGTATCTTGTGCGTTGCTTTTCCTTGTCTTTTTCCACTCTCTCCGTCCCGTGAGCTTCAGATTCTCCAAGCCTTTTTTCTTATATGTCCTAAAAACTTCAGCTGACTTTGCTTGATGTTAAGTATCAGTTTCTTTTTTGTTTCCAAAACCTCGTCATTGGTCACGTGTTCCGTTCATGGTATCCTCAACATCCTTCTGTAGAACAACATTTCGCTTGCTTCAAGTCTTTTCTTCATTTTTGATGAGTTTGTCCAACATTCCCTGCCGCATTTAAGGACATACATCAGATAACAATCAAGTACCCTTTTCTTTGTTTCAAGGAAAATGTTAAAATATCTGTATCGCAATTTTTGTCCTCTGTTTGAAAACTTCCAAAGTATTTAAATTTCTGCACATGTTTGATTTTAGTATCAGAAAATTTTAGCTAGCATTTTTGAGCTCTATTTTACTGATTACCATGCGTTTAGTTTTCTGTAGTTTATATGTAGTTATTTCTTTCCATTTTTGTAACTACTTCTTGTAGGAGATCTTGTAGGTTTTTTTTCTCTATCTGCTATCAACACCGTATCATCTTATATTGTTCAGCTTGCGCCTATCATGTGTCTTCATGAAGTAATGCCTCCAATCCTTCATCTTTAAACATTTTTGGTGTTCCAGAGCATTATTTATCTTTAACATCAAAATCCTGCATGTTGTTCCCGACACAGCATTTTTGCTGTAAGATTCAAAAAAGAATTGTGCTTCAGTTGCAGGTTTCTTTTGAAGAAAGCAATACAGTAAAATTATCGGTAAATACACTTTGGAAATAAATCCAGCATGTTTAACGCTATGAAAAACAAAGTTGTTTATACGTCGCCGAAATGGCATACACTACATTTCAAGTTTGCTTATAGTACTTCTTTAGAGAAGTATTACCATGTAAAACAAACCACACACAGGTAGTCCTGGAAAAGCCATCAATTGGAAAACAGCAAGAATGTATTCAAGGTACTAATATATATATATATATATATATGAGAGGATAGGTTAGAGAACAAATTGCTGAGCTCGAAAAAGACCTCCAATCCGTGGTGGACTGGGGCAAGAAATGGATCGTGAATTTTAATGCTTCCAAAAGGAACCTGCAATTTATTAACCATCACAGAGCATCGCTTCTACAGCTCCTTAGCATTGGATAAGGCTAGTCTCCCTGAAAGCAAAACACTGCGCCTCCTCGGGTTAACTCTCACTAAAGACCCCAAGTGGAATTATTAAATCGAATCCATAGCTAAATCTACTGCAAAGAAGGTCGGTTCTCTTTGTAGTGCCAGGAAGTTTTTCCCGTCTGAAACCATCCTGCACATATATAAATCTGCTATCCGCCCGTGCATTGAATACTGCTGCCATATCTGGTCGGGTGCCCCTGCCATCCATCAGGAGCTTCTTGTCAAAATCGAACGGGGAATCTGTAATGTGATCGATCCCGACTTGGTAGCTCAGATAAAGTTACTTTCTCACCGGATTCCCTGTGTCTCTTCTACAAATACTTTCACGGCTTCTGCTCCGAGTAACTTAGCTCGTTGGTGTCCCCTATTTATGAAATTACTCGAACAACAAGATTAACAACTTTTTATTGTGACACCTATAAAATGTAAACGCAAATTCTACACAACAGTTTCTATTCTCGTACTTCCCGTCTGTGGAATTCCCTTCCGTTTACTTGCTTCCCCGACAGGTACAATCTCCAACAATTTAAATGAAAAGTCAATAATCAACTTCTATCTCATTAACTGCGTCCACTCCACTCTCATCAGTATTACAATCCTTCTCTTACCCACTTCCTGACAACCCCTGTAACCTGTCACTCTTTCTCATAATTTTTCTCTTATATAACCTCCTGCGCACCAGTGTCAGTAAACTACCTTGCTTGGCGCGATAGGATTATGAAAAAAAAGGTAACGAAGCGCGGCAAGAATGACGGCAGCCGTTCTTGCAACGGTGGCGCGTCTTCTTTTCTTCCCATTCCTGAGTCACGCAGCAAAACGACCGAACTTTTGTATACCCGCACGCGATGTGCTGCTCCGGTAACCTAACTCGCGATAGCCGAGACTTCCTGTGGGGAAACGCGACTACGGTAATAGGGAAAGGAAAACTCGAACGAATGAGCATCTGAGGGTAATGATCCTTCCGCGCATTCAACTACGTAAAACTTTTTATGAGTTTTACTTCATCTAAACAATCGAGTTAAGTCGTCTTCTCCAGGAATCGAACGCCAAAGCGAGGACGGCAGACGGGCGAACAGGCGGAGGTTTCCGCAACTGCACTATGTGCACGCTTAATTCGAAGATTACATATGCCGAAAAAAGAATATTCATGTATTTTTCTGTTAATTTTCGATTGCTCAAGCAAAAGACACAACATTAAAAAATATATATATATATATATACTCCCGATCAAAATTTTAAGACCACTTAAAAATCTTTAAAAAGAAATATTTTTTACGAATAGATTTTAAACTCCTCCAACTTAAGGTTACCAATACTACAATCTAAATGGTTATGGAAACAAAAAGCTACATTCCAAACATTTTATTTAGAAATTTACATTTTTATAAAATGAGGCGATTTACACATGATCAATAGACAAAAAATTCTACGAAATTGTACAAAAAGTGTATGAAAACATTCAACAACCAAATTTAATAATGAGTTCTACCTCCACTGTTTTTGATGACTTCAAAAATTATGTCGGGCATGCTAGAAATAAGCGTTTCCATTAAGGTGCGGGGTATGTTGCTCCAGCTTCTGAAGTTGGCTTCACGAAGTTCAGTTTTTGTTGAATATTGTTTGAACTTTCGATAAACATCTATTGTCATCCATCCTCAAACATTTTCAATTGGGTTTACCTCTGGTGAGCATGCAGGATGTCCCAAGAGATGGACCCCATTTTCTTGTAGAAAGGTCAAGGTCCGTCTTGCAGTGTGGATTGCAGCATTATTCTTTTGGAATAACTATCCATCCACACACAAACGATGACCCTCCATCATCAAAGATGCTTTATGAATCATGCTAACATAACCAGCCGCTGTTTGACGATCCTGCACCACCTTGAGCTCCATCGCCCCTCTGTAAGAAAAGGCACTCCAAACCATTAGGGATCCTCCACCACTATGAAAGGAGGCATTATTTTGTTATGCCAATATCGTTGGAAGCCATCAGGACCATCTAGATTGAATTTTCTCTCATCAGAAAACAGGACTTTTTTCCACTTCTCAACGTCCCATATTTGGTATTCACAACCAAACTTTAAGCGATCCACCTTGTGACGTTGAAGCAGCCGAGGAATTTGTTTACGCTTTTTATGTCGTATGTGTCGTCTGATGGTTACGGGATTGCAATCAGCATTGGTGACTACCTTAATTTGACTAGAAGAAAGTCCCCGTCTTTCATAACGACCAGTCCTATTCTCTTACTCAATGTAGGAGAAATTTTGGGGGGCCTACCAGAGGATTTTGCTTTTCCATAATTCTTACTGTTCTTTAGAAAGTTGCAAATCAGTTTTACTGCGATTTACCTTAGCTGCGATCGCCCACTGTGAAAAACCTTGCTTATGGAATTTTGGATTTCGAGAACGCTCAACTTTGGCAAGTTTGCTTGCTTTAGGCATGGTAACACCTTTACGCAGTGATTGCTAATCTCTAACTGAACTAAAAAACATTGGAATTACCAGAGATCTAACAATTTATACCCCCGGTCTTATAATTTTAATCATGCGTAAATCACCTCATTTTATAAAAATGTAAATTTCTAAATAAAATGTTTGGAATGTAGCTTTGTGTTTCCATAATCTTTTAGATTGTAGTATTGGTAACCTTAAGTTGGAGGAGTTTAAAATCTATCTGTAAAAACAATATTTCTTTTTAACGATTTTTAAGTGGTCTTAAATTTTTGATCGGGAGTGTATATATATATATATATATATATATATATATATATATATATATATATAGATAGATAGATAGATAGATAGATAGATATGATTATATCGCCGGTCGATTTAGCTTTCTGGGAAAATGATAGACTTAAAAAACAGTAGCTACTCACCACTATTAACGCATCGTTCATTCAGTAATGAATTTGAACCCTCATGGCTAATAGCGTTTGTTTACATTGTCTATAGCTTAGTGGTAGGACGATAGCTTAGTGGCAGGAGGATAGCTTAGTGGTAGAATTTCGGACTGATGTCAGAATTCGGTCGGTTTTCATTCCTGGCTGGAAGTAATTGAATGACTAACCGTAATTATAAGCCATGATACAGCAAAACTGGATTGTCAGCTGATGATTCAATATATGATTTGTCTTTTTTGTTCTGATCAAATTAGACCGGTAATCAGTTGTGTTAAAAATTGCTCAATACATTTATATTGTAAAGCTTTTGAATATTTTTCATTTGGAAATGAGTTATTTCTGCAACCAAGTATAATTTCAGTGTATTCAAGTGATTGAATTTTCATTATATTTCATACATACAGAGATTTTGACGAACGTGTGACTGGAATTAGAAAATAACCGAAGATTTTCAAAATTAAGAAGATACTGAAGGAAGTTAGAATACTTTCATCCAAGTTTGTGTGATGCTAATATGTATCTATAGGTGTGATTACATCTGGGCATTACTTCATATATGTATATTTGTCTCTCAACCTCTCTTTCGAACGTATTTCATTAAGACTTTTGACAAGGAAAATTTTATTAAATTTTATTAAGTTGTTTTCAACATTTTTACATTACCTGTTTGTAGAAGAAAGGGAGTGCAAAAATGTTCCATAATTTTTCTTTTCTGAAGGGTTTTCAGTCACTTTGATATTACTCACGTCTTGACTGTTACGTTGTAAATTTATTTTTGTATTGTTTCAAATAGAAGCATTCAAAATGAGACTTTACATGTTGCTCGCGGCTGGAAATCACATGAGCTTCTTTTAAGTTTTAAGAATATCTTAAAATATCATTTCTTCTGCTAAATAATGTGAGATTTATAGTGAGAGGGAAATGATTGATAAGCAGGGACTCTGTAATAGCGAGATGTTTCTGATAATGTTGATTATTAATAATTCACGTGAAAACGCAAAATGAACGCTTCTATTCAAAACCAACATTGCATCTCGTTTTGCTTTGAGAATCTACTGTATCCCAACAAAATCATATGTGCACGTCGGTGCTTATATGCATACATAAACATGTAAACACACGGACCCACACTTACCGTGCGCATAAACATACACATGTGTAAAGTTAGGTGTGTCGAGAATAAGAAACAGACTGCCACAAAATTCTATTACAATAAAAGACGCTAAATGTATCTATTTCCAATACGTACGTTGGTTTAAAAAATAACTTTATAATCATTGTATTGGTCTCCCGTCATACATAAAATTTATTGTAGATTGGCAAATATATTTCCAGCCCGATAATAACATTTACTTCAGCAAAAGTAAAAAAAAGCACACTAAGTTCCGAGTAAAAAGTAAAGTAATAAAATATATCCAACTCAAAAACGTCACTGATTTATTCACATAGACTACGGTTTAAAATAAATATAATCATGGCGGATGACAGATTTGATCCAGGCCGTCTGCAACAAAAACAAAAAAAAAGATTGAAGAAAGTGAGCAGATAAAAATCATAGAAACATAAATTTCTTCTGAATCAAGAGAATGTGTCACAAGCGCATCAGGTAATATATATTTTTTTGAAAAACATCTCTAGAAAGAATAACACCTTTCAAATTTTAGCTCTATCAGAATATATGTGCCTGGTGTGCGTGTAGATGCACGATTTTGAGAGTTGTGGCGTGTGCAGTGCGCATGATCTTGTACACATTGATATGTTTGCTGTTACAGGCGATAGACCCTGAAAAATGAAATCGCATGTGCGTAGTAACGTACTGGATTCAGAAGATTAATGAGAAAAAAGCGCAGATTGATTTCGCAACAAAATGTTCTTCCATATAAATTCGTATCACGAGATCAACGCATGAATTAAAATATTTAGAAATAAACATTTGTGAACAAATCTTTGTAAATATGTATCTACTTAACTAAAAATAGTGAACGTAGCTCGCTGGAGTGTTGTACGGAGTGGGATCGGGAGAGGGAAAATTATTTTACAATTTTTAGTTATTTTTAGATCATATATTTTAGTTTGTATTTAGGGTTAATGTTTGTTTAGTCTTTAGAGTAGTTATGTGGAAAAATACTTTTACAAATTACGCAAACTGAAAATAACACTGACATCACATTTCAACAAAAATATTTAGCAAAATTACAGACAATTTCAGAATATCCTGTAAATCTTCTAGAAGTTTTCATTAATAAAGTTGGTGCATATTGCCATAATACTCACCTTCATTTCATATTTGGTATTTAAAATAGTCTTGTTAAGCCATCGCAAGGCCCCAACCCCCCACATATAAAAATTAAGAGATTTTAGTCTGTGGTTCGATGTAAAGGAGAAATGTATTGGCAGAAGATGTTTGAATGCAGTGACTGAATTTTTCTGCTTGTATAGCATGGTGCAGAGTCATGTAGCCAACCGTATTCTCTTCCATCAGACACCATCTTGACTCAGAGCAGCACTATTTATTCAAGGCACGTATATTAAACCTCCATGTTGAGTCTGAGGTATTCACAAACACATTCGGGAGTTATTTTCTTATGAGAACAATCAGAATGAGTTATCTGAATTACTGTACCTTCGTAATCAACGTTAGACTCATCCAACTATTTTCGAAAATATATTGGCACACAAATATATTGGCACACAAAAAACCTGAAAGTTTCCTATTAGAGATTCGGGCGCAAATGTCAAGCAGTGCAGAAGCCTGTTTCAATATTTCTGGCAGAGTGAATTGCAATATGGTGTCCATATTTCGCACAAAAGGTGCCTAAGTGACTTTACACTTTTTTGCAGTCTATAAAATCAATAACATAGAAAACGCATGCTAGAAATTAAAAATATGATAGGCCAACAATTTACTCATCACATCCTGTATATATATATATATATGAACTGAAACGTTATAAATAACTTTTAAATTAAATTAGACCACTAAACAGTTGTATTAGAAAGTTATCAATGAACACATTTTATTAAAGATGAAGATTCAGCATATTTATATATTTATATAGGGAAAATTATCCGGTTATAAGACCATGATTTTGATATTTTATTTTTTTTCGCTCGATTGGTTTTATCAAACAAAGAAATCTTTGGACAAAACCGAAATTTTAGAAAGTAGCGTAACCGACTCATCTTCCACACACACACACACACACACACACACACACACACACATATATATATATATATAGATAGATAGATAGATAGATAGATAGATAGATAGATAGATAGATAGATAGGTAGGTGTCAGTTTGTAAACCTGGGTTTCACGCTTTTGCGATCCTCAGACAAACTGATTAATTTAAAAAAGAAAAGTTGTTTACATTCGTGTATTTTTGTGGAACTGGGGGAAAAATCTGTCGTCAGGACAGACGCAGACATATATATATATATATATATATATATATATATATATATATATATATACATTTGTACACCCATCAACGCACGCAAAGACACACACGCGCGCGCGGACTCGCGTTCGGTCACTGAGGCTTGCATAAACATACACATAAGAATCGTGCGGGGTTCGGTATATATATGTATATGTGTGCCGTTGCACACATACACACTCATTCGGTTGGCATATTCGTATATCAGGTGCTGTAAGCAGTGATGTGCGCATAGTGTAGTCGGTATTGGCTCGGAATGGTTAATTTGAATGCTCTTTGAAATGTCCAAGGCAAAGGTTTGAATTCGGCATTTCCCATCCCAGTATGGATTAATAAGTCAGATTTGTATCATTAAAATCATTATTATTTCTGAAAAAGTAATCACATTTTTCTAAAAATGATATCTGGCTTTCAAAAAGGTTGATAATCCAGAAAAAACGAATCAGTCAATATACGGAGAGCTGTGCTGGTGTTGTTTAACAGTTTATATTTACTGTTGCGACTGATGTAGCAACTGAAGTGCGAACAACATGCAATGCTGTCCATCGATGGGTAAATGTTGTCATTATGGTCATAAAAATGAGAGATAAGTCATGCAAGATATAGATATTTTCGCAAAATCGTTGGTTTATTATCAGGAACTGGAAGAAAGTGGAGATTATATGGGTTGGATATTACTACATCTTTTTGTAATGGGATATTAGTAGAATTTCAACTTCCGAATGAGTCAATGTTGACATTATTAGATTCATTTTCATGCAATATTTCTAGAAATATTTAATGAAATTTAACTAATAAGCATGACAGGGTCGGTTGGTTCAACCCCCCTCCTTTCTGTTTATCTGTATGTCTCGGTCTCTGTCTGTCTGTCTGTTTGTTTGTCTGTCTCTCTTATAGGTAGACAGTGAGAACATCAGCGAATCGGAAACGAGGAGAATCTGTTTCATGCTTGAACACAATCTTCAAATAGCCTGAAAGCTTGGAACGGACTGTCGCTAGTAGGTGTCGAATTCATTGACCACTTTTATACTTAAGCACTTTCTATCTCTGAAATTGAGCACTTTTACCCATAAGTATAACCTATCTTAAAATTTATAGTGCATCATGCTATTAAAAGTATCATGTTTGAATCAATAATCAAACATCTGGTTTTTATCTGAAGATTACTTTGTACATGAAACTTTATGTAATTCCGTTCCGTAATGAATAAATGTAGCGATACAAATAACATTATGGACACTTAATATATCATTCAAAAAACAAGTAATATTAATAATAATACCAACCATAAATTTACACTTTAAACAAACGTTCATGGCTTCACGCACTATTTCTTATATACTGTGATACTGAGAGCTTTTTAATTTAATTAGACTCGAGACCCACGGATTTGATTTGAATGTATCCCCAGGAAATTCTTGGAATCCACAGGAAGTTCTATCGGTCTAAACTATAGATTCTTAATAAATTGTAACGTTTAAGTGCAGGATTCTAGGTTTCCCTTTTTTTTTACCATCTTCCTGATAAACAATTTTAATCATTCGGAATTATTTAAATAGACAGAGCAACTTTTTTTCCTAAATTAAATTTTATATATTTAAACCAAAACAGTATTTATATTTAATTACGTTTCAATTAAAAACTATATTTTGAGAATTATGACAGAGCTATTTCTTCTTTGTTTTTAATATACATTAATAAATTCGCTCTTTTGTCTCTTATAATAAAAACAAATTAGATTAGGCGAATTTTCCTCTAACAAATGTAAGTAAACTTCCTTGAATTGACTTAGCAATAGGGGGCTCTAATTAATAAGAGATGTTCCCAAATTTTGTAGGATACCCAATTCAAAGAAAAAAGAACTTCTGTAATAATATAAATAAAACTGAAATAAATTATTAAATAAAACAGTGTAGTATGCATAATGTGAAGAAAATCTTTCACACATTCAAATAAAATCAAAATGGGGAATGTAGCACTAAATTAAATAAAAATAATAGTACTTCTTTTAGTACGTGAACAAAACATTCTCATCAGTATGACAGTATGCAAACTGTCAATATTATATTTTAGTCAGAAAATAATAAATGAAATCAAGTTTGATTTTAATTGATTAGAAAATTAATCAAGTCATTCACTATGAAACATTTTGCACACAATGAAACTTAACGAAAACAATCATATGTTGGAAAATAACAAATGATGTGGTTATGATTTTGATATATTTTGAGCAAATTAATGCGAAAAGAATTTGTCAATGATTAATTGTAATCCTTAGTGTGCAGCTTTTTCTGTTTTACTCTTTCTATTTGGCAAGTAAATCTTCAAAAGGAAGCACTGACCTTTTTGGTCCAAAGTTAACCTTAAGAAGCTTTTCTTGAAGTTCCAATGACAACCTGTTTCGGTGATGCGTGAGGATGAAATTCTAAGAAAAGAAATCTCGTTCACAATCAACTGTATGTAGAGCCAAAGTGGTGGCCCGTTGAGCAAAAATAATGAGTTTGGAAGGAAGTCTTTTAGGTGATATTTTGTTACCAACGCCCAAAGATTCCACTTGGTGTCTCAGGAGTAGTGGTGTGTTTTGAATACATTATTCGGCAGATCCCACAACATTCAAGGCTGAACAGTATTTATGAGGGACTTCGTAGCAATCTGGCAATCTTCTCCATCATGATCCATTTGTGATTTTGCTAATGTCTATAGTAGGAAATTTGAATTTTCAACTCCTTCTTTCCATAGATATTCAACTCATCCTCTCTCATGAAGCTAATAGGATGGAGACATAACACACCAAATGCACACAACAGAGAGATGTTTATAAACCTGGAGTGCATTTTATGTATTAAATTATTAATAAATGTGATGCACAGTTATCCCAGATTGAATGTGGCTTTTTACATATTGCCTTGGTTGTCTCTGGCAAATAATCTCAGATTGGGAGATGCCATTTCCTTGATTTTTTTCAGGTCCTTTATAATAGTATCTAATTTCACATGTTACCAAAAAGGCTATAGAATATAATATTTTCTGCTATTTCTCCCATAACTAGAGAGAGAAATCGTGGATTAATACCTTTCCCAACGATATTTGCGAGTAAGTGAATGCAACGTTTTCAGCTGGAAATCGAACTCGGCCCTCCGATTTCACGGTCGGAGCCGATATGCATTGAATCACAACGCACATTCACAATGGTACCATTTCAAATTTATGTTCTTAACAGTGATTATATCTTCTAATGGACTTTTATTGTCAAGGTGACAGTTACGTATTACGGACTTCAGCATTTAGCAGCATCCTATATTTACCATTCGGTCTAATGTAATAAAAGCAAATTGAATTTTTGACACATAATTCACAAAATTATGTCCGCATAATGATATGTGCTTTTAAGAAGATAAGCAAAGTTTGTTGAAATACCAAAATGCCTTTTTTCTAATATAGCTTGCCTAATCTCCAATATGGTGATCAATAATGGACAATTAGCTCATAGGTGAAGAGACCCGAAGCAAAAGAAATGTGACACTACCGGCAAATGTTGTAAATACTATATCTATAACGAGGAAGAGATAAATGAAATAAGAACTACAAGGAAAATTTTAATAAAAATAAGAAAAAGGTTGAGTTTCAAAAATATATCATGAGAAAAGTGGGCTTAGAGAATGTAACAAACACAGGACTTATCGAAGGCAAAAATAACAGATGGATATAATAAGCTGTATACTTAACGCGTTTAAGTGAAAGGATAAATTACAAAAACTAAGATAAATAAGTCATGAGAAACGTCAGCTAAAACAAAAATCCAATAAATTTTGGAGAGCTATTATTGACCAATACTCGAAAGAAAAATGCATGTATATGAAACTATATATTTTTCCTAATGTTTATATTTAAATTATCTATATATTGCAACTTATAATTACCATGATTTGAGCATAATGCAACTAGTATGAATGTAACTTCACTTGTAAGAGATTTATAATAATGCATTAGCAATTTCCTGTTTATTCATATAACAAGAAATGGTTATTTTAAACTAAATCATCTTTATTCCAGACGTGTAGTTATTTAATCATATAGACGTATTCGCTGATGTTTCTTTGAAAGAGTTGAGAATCCATATCTTCTGCCTTTGATTATAGGTTAAATAAAAAGGCTGACTAAGCTCTCTTTTGTGAGTGGGCAACTATCTTAGACAAACAATCTATCTCTTCAAAAACAAGCCTAACTTTGTCTGGCTAACTTTCACCATAACACACATCTACTGACAGCGGTTACAAAATGCTTCCCCCACGAACTTTGTGGATTACCGGACACTTGATGTAGACTTTTTCCAGTGTCTTATCATAAAAATAATTCAGTAATAAACCTGCACATTACGAAAAATCCGCTAAACACTGTTTCAGAACAAACGGGAACATTCAGATGCATTTTCATTTTTATAGCAAAGGAAATATGAACGTTTAGTTTCCTCACAAAAGAGGGGAGAAATCAAAGGCCTTTGATGTATGACGAATTTAGTTGTCTACTTATATCTACTTTACTTCTCTACTGTATAAAGCTATTAAAACATGTGCTCGATAGCATTCCATATAACCTTTTATAAGCTGATAAAGACATTTCATGTTAGATCTTACCTCGAAAGAAATCAGATAAAAATATATTTTCTCTTTTTAAACATTATCACTGATATATCAAACCTACTCAAAGTTGCTACAATGTCTGTATTTTATTCTTCTTCACATTAAAATCCAGCAATGGACACGAAGCTAAACAATGATGTCACTGTGGAATATTTGTGTATGTCGTCCTGACCTTAAGCTCTGTTTTATTAAAATAGACGTGCGTATAAATAAACAGTTACTTATAATTATACTGATGAGATATATGGATAAAAATTTGTCAATTATTGTTATTATAATTTCAACGCCAAATGGATGCTTACTTGGTTATCTTTAGCTATGCTTGCAATTGTAGTTTTGTAATGACCACATATAAAACAATTCTTGTAAACTTAAATATTTTTATGCAAATTGATGTTTGTTTTATGCAAGCAAGCCAAAAAGTTTCAGCGAAATTTTCGAAAAAAAAAAACTAACAAATATAAAAAATTTGAAAAAAATCGCGTCATCATCATCATCATCATCATCATTGACCGTATGGTCGTTGCGAAATTGTGCTCTTAATCGGTTTTCTCTACACATCTTTTTTGAAAGCTAGTTGGGTATTCATCGATACGTAATTTGTCCAGTGCACGTATATCTGGAGTAATCCCTCCCTCTGCCACAACAGATGTCCTACAGTTTGTAGACTCGTCTTGTTCACTTGGTCTTTGAATTCATTTAGGAAGCTGTCTGCTCGGTTATGTAGTTTATTCTACTCTTTGTGTTAGTTAGTCCATGATACTACAAAGCGTTCAGATGATTTTTATAGATGTCGTTTTCAATTCTGCTTGGTGTCTAGCAACTTTTTCTCTACAAGAGCGACTGGTAGACGAATAAATTTAGTCACTGATGACACAACCACGCGACAGTTAGTACTGGTTTACATGTGAAAAGTAGCAGAAGTAGTGTGACCTGTCAGAAATCACACGCTTACAGCGTATATTTTGGACGTACAGAGATATTGGCAGATCTGTACGACTTTACTACCACCTATAAATTTGTTGATTATCATTTTTAAATTTTTTTCAGTGCCTTCTTATCAATTAATATACAAAGTTTCCGATTTTTAAGAATTTAGAAAAGATTATATATTTAGAAATTTTTTAGGGGGTGCTCAGTTTCTCATACAAAATCAATCCTCCATTTTCGAATCACTCGCTTAGAAATGTTGCTATATTTCATTTTTTACCAAACCTTGTAAGAAATTAATGATGAATAAAAGCCTTTCCGGAAAGTCAAAATTTTGTAGAATAGGAATTATTTAAAATAAACTCTGTCCAAATTTTAAAATTTAACATATTTTTCATTAATATGAAGTTGTGATAATTAAAATTTTTCCATGGGTTTGTCAATCTTCAAATTGTAAGCTTCTCTATACATGGTCTCAGCGACATCAAAGCTATCCCAACGCGAGTGTTTTCAAAATGCAGGATCGAATTAATTTAAGATTCTATGAGAAACTGAGCACCCCCTACAGATCTTAAACAATGAATTTTTTTCAAAATTATTTTTGATAATCGGAAAGTTTAGGGTCTAAATCGATGATATTGAACTGAAAAATGTTCAAAAACATGATAAACAACATATTTATAGGTGGTAATATCGTACAGGTCTACCGAAATATTTTATATATACTGTTTTATTTGTAATATTTGACAAGAGTATTTCATTGAATGACTTAGTAGAAAAAACTCTACAGTTTTATAACAGCAAAAAATTAACTTTACTCTTAAAAAGATAGTTTTGGTATCTTATACACAACTCAGTCATGTTCCACCTTGATGGATGTGCTTTAAGTACTTTGGTCAACAAAAATATCATGTATAACCTCCTTGGATGTTAATACAATACTTTGATTCCGCATTCACACGACAGTACGGATTTAAAATACCATTCTGAGATGCATTATCACCCTCTATTGGATTTCATATGTTGTCTAAATAAATACTTTCGACACTGTACCATCATATCTATATATGTTTCTACTAGTCAATAAAAATTTGAACACCTGTAATACATATTGATAATCATAATTTTTTATTCTTGTTGATTTTGTTTTGCGGCATTTCAAACTATATTAGTGTGAAAAAAAATTATCTATCCAGCCGCCAGGTTTTCTTTAAGAAACCGAGCAGGCTTATTATGTAAAAAGGAGGAAAATCAGTATATATACTAAGGTGAGAGCGGATGCCAACAGAAAGATCGTTAATGAAAATTAAATCAAAATAGTGCCAAGGATGGAGGCCTGGGGGCAGCATCATTAGTATGAAATGATCTGGAAGAGTTGCCGTTTAGAACAATGAATAATGAAGAAGATCGATATGTAAAACCTTGTCCAACCTCCAAAGCAAGAACACGAGCTTCACCACTCTTATCTAACGCCTGATAGACTCCTTCTACAATACTATATCTGCAGTTGATCTAGAAAAACACAAGTTTGGATGAAAGAAAGCTCTGCAATATGAGATATTTAACTAATTCCGGATTGATTAGGAGGTAGAATGCTAATCGGTCGTTAGTCGGAAAGTTCGGACGGTTCTTAAAGTTCTTAAAAACCGGAACATCACTTAAAGATTTCCAACAAGCAGGAAAATAAGAGGCAGAAAATACAGTATTGGCACACCTTTAATTATATTTCCTTTGATCTTTGTTGTGGACGCTGCTCAGTACTTCACCAATCTCTCTACGCGAGATAGTTACTGCCGAGCCTCTGTACTACATAATAATCTTAAAACTAGAGATTGGTTTTATGAATGTTTATTTGAACGCAGTTTTGAGTATCGAAGCACCACCAAAGTATCACGCTCAACAGGCGTCACAATTCTTTGAAATAATTATCAACCTTTTCAAAGTCGTACAATCCGACTTATCCAAATTAATATAAAGTGCTTGTGATTACATTTACTTTAGTGGATTGTCTCAGACATTGAACCTTACTGTAAAGTGCGTTACTGTAAAACCCACATGGCTCAGTTGTATTAATATTAACTAACTTAAATGCCACAGTCTCGGAGGACATTTATACTACCTTCTGCTGTGAGATAATTAGGCTTCCAGTTCCAAACTAAATGGATTTCTTGTCCAGCTTAGAAAACAGCAATTATAATTCATTTCAGGAAAATTATATCCTTGCTACAACTATGATTCGGGCGATAAGTTTGATTCCGCCCAAAAGACTGATTTGGACAGAAACTTCGATTTGGGCCGAAACTCCAATAATGGCTGAAATTTCAATTGAGTTGAGTTCTCTAAAAGAAAGCCACTTTTCAATACCTCATGAAACCTCTTACTTTATTCATGTCATGAAACCTCTTACTTTAACATTGATTCATTGGCATTTTGAAGAAATAATATTTATTTCTTCAATTTTCAAACTTTTGGAGACATTTTAAAATGAATTTTTAAAAAAATTCATTAAGTTTTTGTATTATTTTAAACTCAATATAGATTAAAATGTTTTAAAATAACTAATGTTTTTTCAGTTATTTTATGAATTGAATTGTTAAAATTTCCTTTCTGATCCGATAACAAATCACAATTCTGGATTTTTAATTACCAGATAAATGGCATTTTCAATCTCGAGATGATTACACAATATATATGTAGATTTAGAGGTTCTCTATCACACGGACGGATAGACATAATTTCTCCTCTATTCATTTAAATAATTCAGAAAATATCAGAATTCATGGATATCTGTATAAGATTATCTATTAAACACTAAATTGAACATATTATATTCAGGTCATCTGATTTTACATTATAATATTGAAATGCATAAAAATCTCAAATTGATCATCTTCCACAATCTGAACGAACGTCCAAACAACATTTCTTTTTCAAGATTTAGTTTAAAAGTTTTTAGCACACTCTTTTTACTCATATTACACTGAATTCAGACTTATTGATTATTTATTCTGATAAAAGAATTGCACACCATCAAAATCAATTAGAAAACAACATCAAACGGTATGTTTTTTTTATTTTTACTAAGCAATGTTTTTCTTCCCAAAGTTTATAAAAATTAAAGCGAGTGAAATTTTACACCAGGATTATAACGTCTTTAATGGACATACCACATTCTTTAAAAAAATAAGATACATAATTGTCTTTGTATTAGTAAACTAAATAAAATATTTTGTACGAAATTTCCCATGAAATATTCGATTCATTACCATAGGGTCTCGAAAGCATCTATTAAATCATATTATCATTAACACAGTCAAAATCAGATTCGAGTATTGGTCATGGATTCAGTGAACCAGACGTCAATTCTCTGCAGCAGAATAAGGACCGCTGATACAAATTTGGTATGGATTTATTTTTAAGCAAATTGTTTTCACTATAATTTATAATTTCTTTGTATTTTTACTATCTTTTATTACATGGCCTTTCATAATGGTGATGTAATAACAAGCTACATCAATGTGAGCGTGAATATCAAGTAATTTTTATTATTACGATCATACTGTTTACTACCCAAGAATTTGTCCTATCAAGGCTATTTAAAAATATATGACTGTATCCCCGAATAGGATTAAAATGCATCACTAAATTTCTCAACTACAAATCTAGCCATAGTTTATCTCTTGACTAAGTTATAAAAACGGTTAACATTTTTTAAAATTATTTTCCCTCATGCAAGATCATAATGCTACTACAACGCAAATGATTGGTGGAAGCGAAAGAGAATGAAAAAATACTTTATTTATGTTAAAGAACAATAAATAACATAGGGCTTATGAAGACAGAAGATTAGGATTGTCGTTGCTTTTCAATTTTTAAGTTCGTAGGTGGCAAAGAAGCAAGAAACCTGGAAAAGCTTGTAATATACGAGAAATGTTAGAACGCAGACCATTAGAATAAATCTAACGGTTTAATATAGCCATTTCGACAATAAAACGATGAGGCCTAGTTGCTAGTATATTAAAAGGAATCAGTTCATGGGAAGATGGTAACAAGGAGAAATCATTAAAGGAATTATCTCAAAAATGTTTGTAGAAATGAAAAAGGGAGGCTATGTCATGGCGGACTGATGTTATTGAAGTCAATATGCCAGACCAGGAACGATAGCATTTCAGACATTAATTCGTCAAGGATCACAACATATACAAGAGGATCACCAAGCTAAATATAACAACAATATCTACTTCACAAATATATGGTATATTTATAAATGTGTAAGATAGATATTGGCGAGAAAAATTGTTTAAATCGACAGTTAAATGACTTTTCTGTCAAAAGACCTAGCAACAGATTCAATATAATCACTTTATTTAAGTTGATGGCAAAAATGGTTCTTCATGATGCTTAAAATAGTTTCTTTTTAGAAGCCTTAAAATTTACAAATCATTCCTTTCACCAGTTAACAGCCAATTGTATGTCATTTTCGAGAGCAGTTACTATTTTTACTTTATCAGACTTATCGCATATTGTATTATGTTTTAATCTCATCGATGTTACCAATAGACTCAAGTACAAACTCGATCATAATTTACTTACAGGCTCAGATATAAACCCTAATAATATTTATCTATATACTATAGTTAAAACCATTGAATATTTAATAACAACATCAATTATGAAACTTAATTCGATTCATATTTAGAGTCATTAAATTTCTTTAACCATATTCTCAAATACAATGAAAAATAGAATTCGATATTCAAGAATACCACAATTGTTTTCAGGTAAGAATCAGCAGCCATCGAAAATTACACGTTCACTAATATATACAAGTCAACCATCCGTCCGTGCATGGAGTACTGCTGCCATTTATGGCCAGGTGCCCCTGCTGTTCTCCTCAGTGTTCTTGACAAGCTCCAAAGGAGAGTCTGTAATGTGACAGGTACTGATGTGGCGACTTAACTGCAGCCACTTCCCCATCGTCGAAATGTGGCCTCCCTCTGTCTCTTCTATAAATACTTTCATGGCTTCTGCTCGGATGAGCTTAAGTCACTGATGCCTCCTCAACAGGTGTTTACCCGTGCAACCAGACTGGCAACTGGGTCCCACCCATTCACAGTCAGGTTAGCCGAATGCAGACGACAATTCTACTCCTGCAGCTTCCTCTCTCGCACTTCCCGCCTGTGGAACTCACTCCCGTATTCTTGCTTTCCTGACGGCTACAACCTCCAGAAATTTAAATGCAAAGTCAATATTCATCTACTAAACACTGGACTCTAGCTCTCTCCCCTCCCCTGTATAACCTTCCCTTTCTCTCCACCTATGTATCTGTCATCACACCTGCTTTCTCAGCTTTCTATTGTTCCTTTCTAACTAGTTGTACTCCTCACTCTTTTCTAATTAATCTTTTTACATTTATGTAACCCCCTGCACATCAGTGGCGTTTCCGCCATGCTCGGGGTGAAATGATTAAAAAAAAAATATATATATATATATATATATATATATATATATATATATATATATATATATATATTCTGAGGTAGACATTGGTTAGTTCCTGACTTGAATCTTAGAGTTGTGAATACCAAGCTACAGCAGTGGTAAAAAGTAACTTACAGGGTGAAAGTGAGATGACTCATGACTTTCAATCAAGATTTTACGCAAGGAATGAGGATGATATACTCCCGTGATAGTAATAAAGGTTTCGGTTCAAAATTCCTGGCACTTGAAGAAGGCCAGAGCGTACAACGGCTGAAACGTCGTACAAATTGCAACAAAGATGAGGACAAGAGTCCGAATAATGTAAATACTGTAAACATCTGAATTGTCAAGTATAAATAATGAAGAAAGAGCGATCGAATAAATTGATACACGTGGGATCGATTAAAGGCAATAGGCTCAGATGAATACATCGCGTAACCTTCTAAGCGAGGTTGAATAAATGGATGGTAGATCACAGTTTAGGAGAGATCACAAAAATAATTATTATGATCAAACAACAACACCAAAAAAATCAACAAGCCATTGTTGCCAATGGCTTGAAGGAACACGCCACTTAGAAGAAGAAACTTAAATCACGTATTGGGACGTCCGTTTTATTAAAACAACAACAAAAAAAAAAAAAACATAGATTCCATCTTCTTATGATATTTTATTCTTTACTTATTGCTTTCCCCGGAAAATGTTTAAAAATGTTTGCCATGAATCTGCCAACAAAACTGTATAGATATGTATCGTATTTTATAATTGTTACAAGCAGCGATAATAATTATTGATAGATATTAGAATTATCTCGCTTTTCAGGTTAAATTAATCATGTCAGAAAAATCCTTATCGGATCCATCTTTGTATTTTGCTGAACTCACATAATCCGTTGTAAATGCACATGACAGCTTTTTGATTCTAGTAGAGATTATGTAAACTAATAATGGCTGGCCACTCATATTCGAGGATACCCGTCTACCAAGACTGCTAGCTAGTCCCCACTGTAGACAACTGCTCAGGAACACTTTTGTTTGTTCAACACCTACAGAGCCCAAGTGGTGTTCATACTGCAACTATACTGACTAGGCCTTATTTAGTTTCTAGGAGAGAGCGAATTATCTAGCATGAACAGCCTGAACAAGACCAGGACGCTCAAACCCTCAGTCACGATGACTTGTGATTTCGATCTAGCACGACCAACGACGACTCATCAAAGGGAGCAGTCTACCCAATTTCACTCTCAACGCTTGCGTTAAATTATGGTCTAGTTTTCAGGTACTTTCCAAAGTTGTCGCATCCTGGGATCGATTCCTCGAGGCCGATAACATCAAAAAATCACCTTCTTGACAAATCGACCATGGTTAGATTCGGATTTTATGATGAGAAAACGAACGTTATAATCACTTGGACATTTTGAAACTCTTCATTATTTTAGTTGAAACGTTAGAATTCACTAAGATTGAAACCTATATTATTATAACAATTATTGTAATAGTTTTAACAAATACTTACGTAAAACAAAATACGTCGGCCATTGGAGTTTAACGCGTTTAAGTTAAGCATCTTTCAATGTAGTTACATCTATCAATGGATGTGCGTTGTGGTGCAGTGGATATCGACTAGGAACAACAAATCGAGTTCGAATTCCAGTTAAATTCTTCGCTTTCACTTACGCACAAATACCCTTGGGAAAGGTATTAATCCGTTTCTTTCTTCCAGTTATGGGCTAAGTTATAGGAGAGATTGGGTTATCTAGCCTTTGCTGGCAACCAGTCTACCGCATAAAGCAATGGCAACCTACTGCGGGATAATTTTCTGCCCAGTCAGTCATGTTTATTTCGAGACATGATCGCACAAACAAGCGTGTATCACGTATGGCACTTAATTGACATCTATCAATAAATACAAAAATAGAGTAAAAGCTGTTAACATATGAGAAAAAATGTTTCAATTATTTTTATACTTATAGTTTCCCAGAAATACAATCCTGATCATCAGAGTGAAATAAATACACTGAATTCGTGGGAAAAAGTTCATTATTTATAAACGATTCATTTTCATATCGTAAAATTATAGTTGAACAATTAAGGACTAAATGTACGTTTAACTTTTTCAATATTTTAATGCTGTCATCTATAACGTTTTTTAGTAAAGAAAAATGTTAAAGTTAATTTAAACTCAGTAATAACAATGAGGTTTCGTCTAGGACATTGAAACAAGAATGCTATATTAAGGCTTAGGATTCTATCAGAAAAGCCGATGAAAATGAAATGTACATATACCTGTATTATTGTAGACTATGCCAGAGCGTTTGACAAAATACGCCACGAAAAATGATAGAAATACTCAGCAATATTTGGCAAACAAAATCAGAGTAATCAAGAACCTATACTGGCAGTAAAGCGCCTGTATACAAACAGGAAACAAATTCAGCAGATATACGAAGTTAGAAAAGGGCGTAAGACAAGGATGTCTTTTCACCGGACCTATTCAAATTGTACAGCGTGACTATTATGAGTATTCTAGGAGTTATGCCCGGATTTATCATCAGCGGTCACAATCCGAACAACATACGATACGCATTTGATACACAGCTGAGAGCCCATACGAAAAAAAAAAACAACTAAAAGACCTAACAATGTAGATAGATCAAGTCGAAAGAGAGAACTACAAATAAACTACAAGACAACCGAATGTATGATCATTAGCAAACAGAGGAGCCAAAATGACAATTACAGGTCGGGGATGCTAAAATCAAACCCGTACAAAGATTTAAGTACTTGCTGATCGTTCACACGGAAAACGGAAAATGCAACATGAGATCTGAAGGCGAGCTAACATGGCCAAGAAGCATTCCAGAAGATGAACCGTGTATTAAGAGACAGAAAAAGTTTGCTAGAAATAACGAAGAGAGTACTGGAATGCTATATGATGTCTGTACTTCAATATGGCAGTATATCAAAGATGAAAGAAAAAACTGAAGCAACTGAAATGTGGTTCTACAAAAGGATGCTGTGGATATCATGGATCGAGCAGATGAGCAATATTGAAGTCTTAGAAAAGATGGAAACGAAAAGGAAGTTAATACTGATTATCAGGAAGAGACAGCTGAAGTTCCTGGGTCATGTAATGAGGTAGAAAGGCTTGGGAATTCTGATAATTACAAATCAAATAAAGGGAAAGAGAGACAGGGGAAAGCAGCGGATAACATATTTGAAGGGCCTGTATAGGTGGATTAAAGAGAAGCATTTGGTTGGACTAACAAGAAAAAACAAGAGATACTAGCGTTAGGGAGACATGGAAGGACATGATTGCCTACGTCCTGAAGGGACATGGCACATATGAAGGATAAAAAAATTTGTATAATATATTTAAAATAAATGATAATTCAGTAGATCTGTCATAAATATAGAAATATATACCAGAACATTAAATAAATCCTTGTTGATCTTTTGGGAAAAGTAATATTTTATTTACAAAAAATAGTAAGAAACATTTTACTTAATGTATTGTTCATTTCTAGCGAATACTTTTTTCCCATTTTCTTGCAGCATTTGAGTTCCACGTCAAAAAAGAAAAACTACCTACGAGTCCACATTTTAAGCATCGTAATAAGAATGAAAGTGCTGTTCAACAAAGCCATGTGCCATCGATCAAAAAAGTGATAATCGGACAGGACAATGCCTCATCCGTTTATCAACGTGGTCTAGCCATGTTGCAAAATAATTTTTTCTTGTCTCCGCTCGCGTAGCGACCAGCCTTTCTACAATGATCGACTCAAAAGCATCAACACAATTCGACACCGATCTCCCGAGATGGTTTCGGTTGATTTGAGCAGCTGATCACAAACTACACACAACTTATCCCACCAAATGAAGAGTGGAAGCTTCGAACTATAGATATTTGGCTTTGCAACCGATTCTGATGCATGGCCGGGGTTAATCCATGATCTTCTGCACTTAGGGTTATAGTATGGTATCCAGTTTTCATCGCCAAACAAGATACGATGCAAAATCTTTCCTTTTCTGCTGCTGAAGCAGCTGTTCAAAAGTGAAAAGACGCTGTTTCGAACCTTTCCAAACTGTTATGTGATCAACTCTTAATGGTTTTGGAAGTTCATCGGGCGACTGACATGAGTCTTTATGAAGTAACGCTTCCAAAGATTTGTTTTCAAACTTTTTCGGTGGGGTAGAGCATTCTTCATTCTCAACATCAAAATCGTTTTTTAAGCGTTTAAACCAATCTCTGAATGTTGTTTCCGCAAGTGCATAGTCGCCGTAAGTCTCAACAATAATTCTGCGTGCTTAAGCTGCAGGTTTCTTTGTATAAAGCAATGCAGTAAAATTTCCTGCAATTTAACTTTCTTTAATACGAAATCCGACATGTTTAACGCAGAGAAAAAACAACATTTTTTACACTTCGGTGAAATAACATATACTAAATTTCAAGCTTGCATATAACACTTCCTTATATATGAGATACTATATTAAATTATACGCACGCAGCTCTGGGAACGCTATCAGCAAGAAAATAGTGAGAACATATACGTACACACACACACACACACACACATAGACATATATATATAAGAGATTGTAGGAGGATTTGAAATATTAAGTAATTCATCGAGGTTTATTCAACCTCAACAGAATGCAGAAAGCACTGGACGGCCGTTTCGTCCTATATTTGGGACTCGTCAGCTGTGCGCATCCACTACCAGGAATTATAACCCAGACAATATCAGCATATATGTGAATGAGCGGCGCTATATCGAGTTTTATTTGTTACTTCTTCATCACCAGGGCCTGTAGTACATACAGTTGGTATGACATTTGCTTAATAACGCAACTGTCTGGGTTTGAATTCCTGATAGTGGATGCGCACTGCTGATGAGTCCCAATTATAGGAAGAAACGTCCGTCCAGTACTTTCTGCATTCTGTTGAGGTTGAATAAAACTCGATGAATTACTTAATTAATATTTCAGAACTTCCTACAATTTCTTATCTATATCGTTGATTGAACCGGCTTCTAATGTTCCAGTGTGAGCAGCTTGGTGATAAATGTCGTGGCTCTGGGAGGCACAGTCTTATGGTTAAAAGAAGCTCAGCAGTGTTCTACCACGGAATATGTGAATGAGCGGCGCTATATCGAGTTTAATTTGTTACCTCTTCGTTACTGGGGCCTGTGGTACAGTTGGTATGACATTCGTTTAATAACGCATCTGTCTGGGTTTCAATTCCTGGTAGTGGATGCGCACTGCTGATGAGTCACAAACAGCCATTCAGTGCTTTCTGCATTCTGCTGAGTTTGAATAAACTCACTATATATATATATATATATATATATATATATATATATATATATGGAACGAAATATGCATATGCATATGCATGTGTATAAACGCAGGTACGCACCGTTATATCAAAATTTATCAGGTGTTAATAGAACAGTGCTCAATGCAATATAACAGGACTATAAAGTGTACATTATTAAATATCGCCGTTATCATAAGTGCAAAGCACGACTTGGAGTTTCATGCAAAACGCAATAATCAGGTACACATTATGAACTGATATTATATTTGAATCTTGTTTTTTCCGTGTCTACTTATATATATATATATATATATATATATATATATATATATATATTAATCGTGTCCCCCAAAGCAAGGCATTCCACTGCCACTATAGCGCAGGGGGTTACATAGAGCGATTGGGTATAGGAAATATCAGAAGGACGGTGATAGGTGACTTAGGATGTACATAGGGAGAGAGTTGGAGCGAGTGGGTGTGAGTTAGTTTGTTAGGAGGTGTCTATTGACCTTACATTTAAACTCCTTGAGGTCGTAGTCGTCGGGGAAGCAAGCATGCGGTAGGGAATTCCACAGGCGGGAAGTGCGAGGAAAGAAGCTGGTGGAGTAGAAATTGCGGTTACATTTCATTGCTCTCACTGTATAAGGGAGGGACCTAATTGCCAATCTAATATCTCGTGCAAATTCACATCTAGGGGCACTAGTGATTTAAGTTCGTCTGAGCAGAAGCCATGAAAGTATTTATAGAAGAGGCACAGAGAAGACACGTCACACCGGTGAGAGAGTGACTGCAGGCGGTCAGCCAACTCGGTATCAGTCACATTACAGATTCTTCGCTGTATTCTGTCAAGAACCCCTAGGAGAATAGCAGGTGCACCCGGCCAGATGTGGCAGCAGTACTCAACACACGGGCGGATGGCAGATTTATATAAGTGCAGGATAGTTCAGACGGAAAGAATTTCCAGGCCCTGCACCGAGAGCCTACTTTCATAGCAGCGGATTTAGCAATCCACTTGAGGTCCGCTGAGAGTGTCAGGCCAAGCAGGCGTATGTTTTACTCTCTGGGAGGTAAGCCTGTTCCATGCTAATGGGAGGGAAGTGCGGTTGTCTGTGGTGGTTAATTGACAGCAGCTTCGTTTTGGAAGAATTGAATTTTACGAGCCATTTCTTACCTCAATCCACCACGGATTAGAGGTCATTTCCCAGCTCGGCAGCGAGGTTCGCCTTGTCACCAACACCAGATTTTTGATCGAGGAGAGAGTAAACTCTGGTATCATTGGCGCACATGCCTACTTGTGATCTTGTGGAATCGGGGAGATCATTGATATAGATTAGGAAGAGCGTAGGACCTAGGATAGAGCTTTGGGGGACACCCGCGTTTGTAGGGTAGTTCTGGGAGGTATGTCCGTTTATACCACCTTCAGTGTGCGGTTAGAGAGGAATGACTGGATTAAGTCCAACAAATTCCAGTTATGCCATAGCTTCGCAGTTTCCGTAGAAGGCCGGCATGCCATACTCTGTCGAATGCTTTAGAGATATCCAAGGCGACGGTTCGGGCTTCACCATTCTTGTCGAAAGCCTGGTGTATATACTTGGTGGTGGTCGTTAGCATATCAGCAGTAGACCTGGTGAAGCGGAAGCAATACTGTTTGTCCGAGAGGAACCCGTGGGCTGTGAGATGCTGAACGGCCTCGGCATTGATAATGGCTTCGAACACTTTGCCGAAGATTGGAAGAAGTCTGACAGGGCGGTAATTTGCTGGGTCCGGGGGCTCACCAGCGTTCTTGAATATTGAAATCACAGAAGAAGACTTCCAACAGGCAGGAAAGCAGGAGGAAGATAGGCAGATGTAGTAGAGCTTAGAAAGTATAGAGGAGAGTTCAGGGGCACAATTATAGTGTTTTAAGTCATCATATATTTATCGGTTGATGTTGTCTCTATCAGCGTTGAAACACATGTAGATATAAAAGCTTTCATTGAATACATAACTCAGACTGGAAAGCTGTTACATGTTAAAAGCAATCGTCAGCCCATAATATATATATATATATATATATATATATATATATATATATATATATATAGGGGTGTAAATATATATGCATTTTGTACGTGAGCAATAATTTTGCATAAAAAATGCAGGAGAAAATGGAAACGTTTTCGTGTGACGTGTTTTATTCATTAGCGCTTCATCAGACTAGGTTTGTTTACGCTGATTCTACTAAACATGCTCACGAACAAGAAACGCTGAGAATGTACAATATATATATATATATATATATATTTGTGTATGTTGGTGTTTTAGACTATAGGGAATTTTTTTCTTATACAATCTAGCAAATTTGTTATTAGATATTCCATACTGGGATGAAAGATTTGCCACGGACGGTGAAAAGCTTTAAGAACAGGAACGAAAATTTAATATGGTTGATCTAGCAATAAACCACTTCATAAACATCCTCGTCCCCTTTAATTGCTTGCTCTCTTAATCACTGTAGCATTCTTATTTGAAAATTATGGTCAGTCCCGTTACAGTGAGCAACTTATGTTTTTAGTTCCATGTTTTGTAAAATATTGCTTTTTTTATTCATATAATATTTTATTTTAAATTTCGTGAATTATCTCCGATGTATTTTTAGTGGCCAGTATTTCAGGTAATAGAGTAGATTCTTCCTTGAAGTTTTAGAGTTTTTTTATTGATTATTACTTTTACTGTTTTAAATTAGGCTTTGACAAAATATATGTAGATTTGGTATAAATCATTTTAATTGCATTTGTCATAGAGTTAGATGGTAGAGCAATATAGTTTTTTATCCGTTAGATTTGTCCGAAGTTGTTTGTGAGTGAACTGAAACAAAAACGTGCCCACGAGCAATATTTCTTAAAAAATAAGGATATCAAGTTTTCATTTTTATCGCATTTTTACATATAATGCCTTATTTTCATGTTAAACAGAAAGTAATATATCACAACATAAGAAACATATGTAAACACAAAAACAGGATTCCATCCACAGAATAGACTGTTTTCTGTTCGATAGATGAGAAAATATGTCGTTCATTACGATCTACTGAAATATGCGAGTAACACCATAGCAGACATTCATATTCAGTAACTTGATCGGGTAAGCAAAATATTACGTTGAACACGTCTTATTTGATAGAAAGAACAGGTGACAATTTTTTCCATGAAAATATATGTTAATACACTGCCACAAAAAACTCTAGGAAAGCGTTTATCATTAGGTTTGGTGCTTATTCCATATTCACTACAATAACTGTATTCTTAGGTGTACAAGGGAACTTTCTTTTTCGACGATCCTAAAATTTTCAAGTTAGAATTTAGCTTTCGGCCTATATTTGTCGTACAAGACATCCTACACACCAAAATTGAATGAAGAAACCATTACGTCGTTAGTGTTATATATCAGTAAAGAGAAAAGGGATTCCCGTACAGCGTTACCATGCAAGGACTCAGTCTACAAAAAATCCCTAAGAAAAATAACATAATTGTGATGGGATGCTCCTTCTTCTTCTTCTTCTTCTTCTTCTTCTATGTGCCCTGTCCCTTCAGGACGTAGGCGATCATGGCTCTCCACGTCTCCCTATCCCTTGTGTCTCTTAGTATGTTTGCTCCTGTTGCTCCTGGCAACCCCCGTTCCGTCATCCACCTGCTCAGGCCCTGCAAATATGTGATCCACTGCCTTCCTCTGTCTCTCCTTCCTTCTATCTGACCAGTCAGTATCAGGTTCTACAGGCTCTCCTTCCTCAATGCATGTCCCAGGAACTTCAGTTGTCTCTTCCTGATGCTCAGCATCAATTTCCTTTTTGTTGCCATTCTTTCTAACACCTCGTCGTTGCTTGTATGCTCAAGCGACCGAAATGTGGTTCTACAGAAGTGATGCTCCTACACATCCTAAAAAATCTCCTTTTTTTGGCTAACCGAATTCAATTTGTTTTGATTTAACATCTAATAATTAGCAGATCATTATGATATGATTAAAAACTGAAAACACTCATTCAAATATCATTTCCTTTAAACATACAGAAAAAACAAAACAGATTTCTTCAAACGAGAATTAGCTTTCACTAAAAAATGTAGGATATTAGATTTATAACAAATAAGTTTTAATTAAATTTAAATAGTTTTATAACTTCCTGTTGAAATATAATTCTAATACATCCCTTCAGTTTCATACAATCTTAATTTTTTTTAATACTACAACTAATACACTTAATATTTTACGACTTATATCAAGGAGCAATTGGGACAGTGAAAAGCAGCGAATACCCTGTCAGACGAGCTTGTGTAAATGATTGGCAAAACAAAGATTATAAAACAAAAGCCAACATCTAAACAAGGAGTCCATCCACAGTCACCATATTTATTACTACAAATTTTTATTCATTTTCACCAAGATAACATTTCATAAGTACAAGAACATAGAGAAATAAATTAGTTTATCGGTATTTCTGGTCAAATAATATAATTTTAATAGTAATTCGAATGATTTCTTTTTCGTTGATTTGGCATCGTCGACAATGAAATCAACTTTCATTTCAGTATATAATATTTGAATAAACTAAACTCACATTAATTTCTATACTTTTTCTAGTAATGCCTATTGAAAGAAGTACGCGTTATGAAACACATTAAGCTTGTAGACCTCCACATGTATCACAGCTCTAACAGAGGTAGTATCACCATGGCGGCAAGAACGCCTGACGGAAATCAAACCTTTCTAGGCTGGTTTTAATTCAGAGGTTTCCTTCCAAACACCAGTTGCTATCGCACTAAATCAGGTATATTTACCCATACCTGAAGGGTAAGTAATCGGTTCATACATTTCCAAAGGGTATGTAGCACATAAGTGAATTTAAATAAGTCCAACGTAATTCAAACTGTTTTCTGATTTCACAGTCCAAGACGCTATTCATCGCTCTACCTAAACGAATTTTCCGCTAACACCTAATATAATGATTTTCCTTTTACTAAGTCAACAGTATATATTAACCCAAATGAAGTATTCATCTGATATATTCAGATTAATTGGAAAACACAACGATTTACAATTTTTCTATTGAGGAAATATTTAAATAGAAATACAAATTTACAATCATTAGAAGTTTTTACTAAATTTTTAAATGTTTTTACTAAATTTTTAAATGTTTTTCTAAATTTTTATGTTTTTCTAAATTTTATAAAGGATCATTTTTGTAAAAAAGCAAAACATACGGAAAAATATAAACAATATATTGTTACATCAGTTTAACAATTTTAATATGTAATATTACAATTTTTGTTTTTTTGCGTATTAACTCAAGTAATCTTAATAAATGGTCGCAGATCGCTTGAGTTTCTTGGCAAAATAGATCTGGGATTACAGACATAATATAACGCAAAATATTAACACTTTGAATTTCCTTTTTTCATTCTAAACAAAAGTGTTATCGCAATAGGATTACCATCCTCACTGATATCTGCATTCATTTTTAACTGTCTGGCTTGCATCGCAGACAGCAACACACAGGTTATCGCCCAGACTTTAATTAAACCGCGGTCCTGCTGGTTGGGCCTCATAATTTTTGCATGGTGTTTACGAAGCTGCTCACATGATATGTCACTGGTGGGATACGAGTCATGCACAGTGAGCCTGTTAATATGACACCTGCCAAGCGTAAAACCACGCCCACTGTTTTGCGTGGCACTTTATAAATCTCTATGTACCTTTTTTTTGTGCGGTTTTGCAATCTGTTGGCGTGATCTTGAGCTATGTACCCGAACTGAGAATCAACACCCGACTTGCCTTCATTTTGTATTAGTTGGTGATCAGAAAATTTAGAAATAATGCGGAAAGAAAAATAGTAAATTCTTTTCAATGAAGGTGTTGTCAGGAAGTGATCCTTGAGTTATAAAATACCTTCTGAGAAAAGAGTCTCAGAAGAGATTAATGTCCATTCTTGTTATGTAGTGGCAAGATAAGAGAAAAATGAAAAGCAGTAATAAAAATAAAGTGATTGAAAAGCATACATTCATGTTTCTAACAAAAATTCATTTAGTCAAGAGATTTCGTCATACCATAGAAATGAACTCATTTAGTGGGATAATTTTCAAACCTAATGCAAAATGAAATTCCTGTGAAATATTTGTGAAATATAATAATATCTTTGTTTTTCATATGCTGCGTATATTCAGGGAGTGGTTGGTCATAGCTCTTCACAACTTCCTATCATTTGTATGGCTAACAAACTATCACAATTCTTGTTTTGACATCCTCTTCTACAAGCTTAACATTAAATATATTTCCCTATTGAATTCAATATGACATGTAACTGCCAGATTATCTAGGCCTTTTTCCTGTTAGATGTCCAAGTAATTCTTAACTGTATCTTTCTGGTTCTAAGTACAAGTTTAATTTTTGATTGAATAGTAATTAGAACGACCTCATTCTGACGCCTATGTTTTTCTTAGAATCCTTCTATCGAATAAAGTCTGCCTTGCTTCTTGTTTTCACCTCTTACGTGATGATATTGTCAAGAATTGACTGCCATATATGAAAACTGGTATTACAGACAACTTCATCACTTCTTTCTTTGTTTCTTATGACAGGTTTTTTAGCCAAAAACAAACAGTTATTATCTCATAAATAAGTCGCCCACAGCTTACATTAAAAAAAAGACTGTTCAAAACTTAAAATTTCATTTTAATGAACTTCCATAAACTATGCTATTTTTATGCTTACGATTAATTTATAAAAAATATAAAATTTTGTGTTTTACTAAAGATACTGTTACCTAAATAATTTTAGTCTTAACCTTAATCAAAAATAAAGATTTTGTTAATATGATGAAAATGTCATATCTTGATGAATATTTAAAACGATTATATCAGAATTGGTAAAGAGTTTTTATTGAATATATTTGACGTATTAGATTTTTTCTATTTTAAAAAAATTAAAATTTATCTATTCAAACGCAAAGAAAAACTTTTTAAATTTTGAAGCAATTACTGCAAATTGAACGCCTCAAAATTCGGCTTGAAAAATTGCTTCATCTAAAACCTATTTAGATGAAGGCGATATATTGAAGAACTTTACATAAGAACGATCAGCACGATTCGTCAAAATATAAGACCAAAATGGTCAAATAAAGCAACAGATATTTATATGTTAGATACATCGATTGTGCGTTGCACGAAACATAAACAAACAAATCTTCTTTGACAGAATATTAAATTTCGAAACAAATTTTAATGGACAATGGAAAATGAGGGAATTGCGACAATATCCACGGAAAAATATATTGCAGCACAATAATTTGCACAACACTAATTATAGCAATGGCTGATGGTATTTTTTAAAAGGTGATGTTGATTATGTGTAAGATATGAAGGGACCTACAAAGGAGCCGAATATATGGGACACCCATTGAGGATCAAACTCACTACTAATTTGTAATTGGTTCGACCGAGACAACCTCACTAACCATATAGGGTGAAGAAAGGAGTTGCTAGATGACAGCAATCCCGTGAAAAATCATTTGGTAACACAAACACGTATCTACAAGAAATAACCAGCATCAAGCCAACCCTTCAGAATAACAACTAACTAACAAACAGTGGTGATTGTAGAACTCTGAAAGTAGGGAGCGATCTAGGGGCCGATATTTTTCTGAGGAGGAAGGGTCAAACTCAATCAGCGACTTCATTTTCATATTACATCACTATTATGAAAAACAACTTTGGAATGAGTTTGTGTATATGTAGGTTACTTCAGTAAATTGAATGGAATAATTTCTTTTCATTCATATTAGGGGGGCTTCAATCTATTATTGCCCTCCTGTCCATTCTCTAGCCATTGGAACACAAGAGAGGTTTACTTTAAAAAAGTCAAAGGGTTAACATCAAACCAGCAGAAAAATGTGATTTGTCTGCTGTGTAGAGGTAAATTCTACACAGCCCTATACGTGTCCTTAAAAAGCTAAATGAAAAAGAAAATGCAAAGGAAAGAGTGCTGATGAACAAAATCGGAGACTGATTGCTTTTATAAAATATTGAAGTCGCAGGGCAACCGAGGACCAGCCAGAATTCGAAGAGAGCCTTGGCACTTTCTGTCTACCTCCCCCGTAGAATTGCCACTGCTGACAAATAATATCAGCGTATACGGGTGGAAATAAAAGGAGGAAAACCAGAAAGATATCATGGTCTCATTACCTTACGTCAAGCGCTAATTAGAAAATTTCGTAAGTTCTGTTGTCCATGGAACATCAGAACAATATTCAAAAGCATTTCCACTCTACGGAAAAATCTCTACAGAATAAAACATGATATGGTGAATGAAATGACCAAGAATTACCTGATTACTTGAAATTTTGGCAAATAATCGAAAGATGAAAAAAGTTAGCCCCTAAATATCAGGCTGGAGGAACATAGAAAACTAAAATGTGGGTGAGGTAAGGAAATTGTTCATGACTGATCGTGCATGAAGTGAAATGGGTTGTCACTAATCCATTCGGAATGACTTGAAATATTGACAAAGTTAGAAGACCGGAAACTTAGACAGCTGAAAGAATCAAAGTATTTCTTAGATTATGAGGACCTTCTTACTTGGCCTTGCATAGAACTAAATACAATGTAAAGCTGCTAATAAATGAAGACAGTTGGCAGCAAGTCTTTAACTTCAGCAGCAGCAATAGACAAAACATAACACGTATCAGTGGCAGAAGTAGTAGCAGTAGCAACAACAGCAACATTAGCAACACCAATCAGCAGGTTTTCACGTTACGGTCATTACTGAACAGTAGCATAGTGGATTAAAGCGTTTATTCGTGAATATAATAATATTTAAAACGTGAGTTCAATACCTGGGAGGGGCAGGGTTTACGCCCGAGCAATTATTGAGCTGTATTAAAAGAGTTTGAGCTGAACGATATCACATTGTCAGTGAAACAAGAACAGTCTAACCTACGTAGATTAAATGTAGAGTTCATGTCAGGAATCCTTGTAGGTTACAACAAAGATGAGGAAAATAATTTGATTATAAAAATATAAATAATCAACTTCTCATTCAAGAATTTCAGACAGTAAATTTACAGATATAGGAAACAGAAAAAAATTGTAATAAACAAAGGAATGTGTACAGAATTGCTAAGTATTTCTGGACAACATACATAAGACTTCTAGTTCCAGCCAGCCCCCCATCCTCGCCAGCAACAACCATATTTGGTATATTCTCTTTTTCTATGCAAAACATTTTGCCGACTACAAAACTATCCTTTTTAAGGCAAACTCACATCAACGAGAGAAGTAACTTTTCCATAACTATACGTTTCTGCTAGTACCAAAACTGTACCGCAGAACAATGCTCTACTATGACTCAGCAAGAATATACATATATATGTTTTAGCTTAGTGCGCCGTAACCTTTGTTTTGTCAGTGCATTTTATTTAATAAAAATAAATTTGGCAGTTTATATTTATTTGTTTACTCAAGTCTTCGTTTTGCTTCTTGTTATTTTCCGTCAGTCAATATCTGTTTGCACGCCAATATACAACAACAGTCTTTACATTTGCGTATATAACTTATATGCGTATAATTGATTGAAATACATGTGTTTAGGTCATTTATTGCATACACAAGCCCACACAAATATAGTTTGATTAAACTAAGAGTAATAATAATCGTCGTGTTAAAGAAAATATTTGAACCAAGCAGTCCGTGCTACAGCCGGTTGAAATTTATAATATATTTCTTTTAAAGCAATCTATTTAACAGGTTTTCTAGTCTCCAAATTGAAGATATTTTACTTATCCCAAGATAGGGTTATAAAGACAGATTTAGACGGCAATGTATTATGCTAACATCTTATATAGGTTTTAGCGAGTACAATGATTTTTCGAATTTTGTGGACTAGCGGTACATTATTAAAAACAAACAACTGTTGAAAATAACAGAAAGAAAAATCACGTTCGAACATACAACAGATGCAACCACTAAAACAGATATCCCATCGATGAAAAAATAATAGTATAACCAACATCTTGATGGGTCACTCAATTTTTTAAAAAGAATGTTAGGAATGAGTTCCCACGACCACAAAAAATCGGTAAAAAGGAATAACAATTATTGAACTTACGAGATCCATTTTGTGGCAGAAAATATTTCAAAAGAAAGATTTTATAAATGTCAATAAAAAGTAACACCGGCTGCTCGGCTAATGACAGCTGAATGTTTCCTTATACGAAACAAGTAAAATTGCCTTTACGCTGTAACATGAAATACAAAGTTATGTTTCATAAGTCTATTCTTGATACTTTCACATTGTTCCACTGAATGTTTGAACGTTTATATAAAGAAGGTTGGTTGAATAGGTTGACTATGAATTTATGCTAGAGCTGAAGAAATCTTGCATTCATTAATTTTATTTCTGATTATTAATAACTGCTTTTTTCCACATTGACTGACATCGGACAGTTTAAAAACGACTATTCATCTTTCTTGTTTAAAAAGTCATCTACAGGCGGTTTGACGTCATCATAACAGTGATACAATTTCCCAGCCAAGAAAGGGTTTTTGTTCTATGCTGGGGAGAAGATGAAAGTCAAGTTGTGTATAGGGTGAAAGGAGTAAACACCTTTACTTGTAGGATGACGTAAAAATATTGGACAAATAAAAACACTGGAGTTAGACGCCTGAAAGTTTTAGCGAATTTGCTAGTTTATGAGGACCTTCTTAGTAGGTCTAGCATAGAACGAAATAAAAAGTGGGATTCATTAATAAATAAAGATAGTTGAGAGTAAGTCTTTAAGTGCATCAGAAGCAGTCAAAACATGTCAGGTAGCAGCGATTGAATCAGTAACAACAATAGCTACAGTAGCATTGCAGCACTATCAGCAGTCTTTCACTCCATATGCATTACAATAACATCTGAAGGCATCACTTTCCCTGCATATGAAACGGCCTTGCCCTTCTTTGTAAAATGTGAGGAAAGGTTGTTTTTACTGCATAGATTGTCTGTTTTTTGCTCGAAGTGATGAACCTAACAATCTTCCTGGATTAGAAGACTTTCAAGGAAACTAGCTCGACCTCCCCACAAAATTACAGATTTTATCTTGATATAATTTGCCTTATGCAATTTTTATTAGGTATTACAAATGATACTCATTGAACAGATACTTTTGTCATAGTTTACTGTCCAGAATATTTTCAACTCTCTCACAGGATATGCTAATAGTATTGGCTTTCTGATATATTATGTATCGCCCGTCGTCCATCACCATGCGGTGAAAACGATCAGGCCTTCCTCAGATTTATCAGTTGTACGACACCCAGATATTAGACTGGCCGCCTGAATCCAGCTGCAAACATGTGTGTTGGTGAAGCATCATCCACTAATATGACAAGCATGTGAGCATGACTGTCCTTGCTAAACCATTTTTTCTGCAGATATTTGATAAAACTACGATTTGTTATTTTCAAGAGAAGTTATTAAAAGATATATCTAAAATTTTCTTTTAACAATCAGAAGTCAGAAAAACATTACAATCATTAATAAGAAGAGTTAAAATTAAACAATCACAAACATCACTCCTTTATAGTCAGCATATGAAATTTTCAGTCCACTTTCATGCGATGAAGATAATTCATTTATTATGATTTCATTCTAAATAACTTTTCACACAAAATCATACACAAATCATCGTCTATGACTGGCTGTGTGTTAGGATATGTGCTGGAAATGTTAAATTAAAAAAAAAGTAGAATTAGACAAAACAATATCAGTAGATAAAATATTAAAATCAAATAGAAAAAACATTTAAAAATTTAACAAACTTCCGATTACGCTTGAACTAAAGAATACATGCTAATATATTTTATTTATAAATTTTATTTAGCGGCATATCAATCACTATGTTTTATTTAATGCCGCACTCTAAATAATTTGAACACAATTTATGGCTTTAACTAAATATATTTTGAACGCAATTGCATACTCTGAACTAAAGATAAAATGTATTTTTGATATACTTATATATAAATAAGCATTACTGAATTTTTGCTATTAAAATGTATTTTTATATTTTCAGTGTATTTTTTGTGGATATAATTATTTGCTCATAGCTTGGACCCTAACAAATACTGTTAAGCAAGACAAAATAGAAAATGTATCCACAAAAAGTATTCAATACTAAACATTTACAGAATGCAAATTAATCTAGAAAAAAAACAAACAAAGGAATATTAAAGAAATGTAAAAAGGTGAACATAAAAAAGATAGATTAAGGGAATAATAAGGATGTAAGAAAAGAATAAGGGAATATGTAATGAAAAAATGAAGCTAATGTATAAAAACACAACATAAATAAGAGGAAGATAACTAACACGTATTAGTAAACAACGAACGATAAATTCTAGAGAATAGACAATGATGAATCCGAAGAACACTATAATGAAGAAATATCATTAGAAAAGCACGACTGGAAGAGGATGCGGTTGAATAATTATGAGAATTGTGGATTAATGAGAATAAAACAGGCATTGTTAGAGTAGATATTCTAAAAGAAGGAATAGAGAAACTTTAGAGATTAAAGACAAAGAAGAAAATAAAACGGCTTGTAAACTGAAATCAATTGAAAATAATTCGGAAAATAAGAATTAAAAAAATCTGTTTGTCCAAAGTCGGTTTATTTGTCTTTTTCCGTCGCCTTCGATCTCATCTATCTTAAATGATCTAACGGCCGCTAAACATGTCAAGAACAGAAGCAAGAGTTCATGAGAGGCTATGGCGTGTTGCTGACAGGCGAATAAACAGTCAGTCAAGATGATAGAGTTAGCGGTAGGTAGGAGAAAAGACATTTCTCGCTAGGTTGGTTGGCAAATGAATTGATTGGTTACTGTGTAGAATAAGAAAAAAACGGCGTTCCGTATTTAATAGTTTATTGCATCCACATGCATATAAACCTTACCCATTTGAGCAGGGAATATCAGGAAATATGTGGGATATTGCATAATATGTTAGTGAGAATGTGGCTTTGTTTCCGGTTTTGTGAGTGCAAAACAAATTTATTTTTGTGCATTACTTATATTTAATGTATCGTGTCGATTTAGAACCTGGACAATCATTGTTCATTACAAACCACAATACTTCGTAGTTTTGTTTCCTTAATACTCCTCACAGTCCGTGTTCTGTCATCTATTTACACATGATTGTTCGGTAGTTTACTTAATATTTCCTTCCGATTGTCTAGATATTCTTGAGTGTCAAATTCTCGAAATTAATGCTCTTATTTGTTGTCAAGAATGTTCAACTCTTTCAGATTCTTAGTAAATGTGCATTTATTGTTTCCTGTTTCATTAAAACGTCCTTGTTGTTATATGCTCCTTCCATAGAATCCTCAGCAATCTTTTGTACAAATGAATTAAAGTTTCTTTAAGTGAGCTTAGAGTTAAACTGTCATGAAATTGTCCAATATTCATCGCAATGTAGTAAAATTTGTTGTAGACTGAAATAAAAAATTGATAAAAATATTTGGGGAAATACATTAAAGTAAGGTATTTATTAAGTTTAACTTTCTGGTAATTAAGGAAACAGGATGAATATCAAATTTTCAAATCATTGTGAATGATATCTGGGAAACTTGAAATTAAAAATGATTCAGATTAAGATGAATTTATATTTTTGCCATTTTTCGTTTTCCAGATAAAAAAAAACATATATATATACATTTTTGGCTAAAATCAAAGTTAAATTATTAGAAATTAGTATTAAACCCATTAGTGAAGTTGTCAGCGAATCTAGTTTGGTAGACCATTGCTATTTAATTATTAAGAATCCTCAGAAAAAAAATCGAAACAAGAGTTGATATGCAAAATCAACCAAGGAACTACCATTATAAAACTAGTAAGATAGTCTTTTTTTTATTATAGTCCGATATTAAATAAACAGAGTATAATTCAATACAATGTTACAAGGTGAAGATAAAGTGATTGTATTGTTAACTTTAGAGATCAGGTGAGAATGAAAATTGGCATTCAAAAATTGAATCTCTTATTTCAGTTCGAATGATGAACTGTATTATCGATGGGAAATGCGAAACCATTTCACTCTCCAAGCACAGTAGAATAGGCTGTATGAAAAAATCAGAACACTAATAACAAAATGAGAATAGATTTGGAGAGATAAGGCTGGAGGAAAAGACAAGACAGACGAAGCCTCCTGGACATCTTCGAAAGGCTATCGAAGGAAATTACATTTTTTGGAGATGAAGCACCGCTGCGATAAAAAAGAGATCAAATTAAAGAAAAAAAATCAGTTAAATAAAGGACATGATAAAAATCAGTACGTTATACGTATAAGCAAGTAAATCAAGAACGTATGATATCAAAGGAGATAGAATACTAACGAGACGAAGAGAAAAATGCGAATAAAAAAGAAAAGAAGAGAAAAATATAAAAGAAGCCAAAAAAGGGAGGCAGTGCAATGAAGAGCAGAGGAAGAGGAAGAAGAATGTCAACATAAATGAAAATTTAGAAAGAAATAGAAAGATCAAATTCCTGATTGCAAAGGGAAAAGACGAAGTAAAAAAAACGAGAAAGTACACGATACAGAAAATGAGAAATATGAAAAAGAAGCAAATTTCCGCCTATGAGCAATCCATTTAGCTTCATTTAACAGCAATTTATGACAACTAATCACAATTTGGGCACATCCAATCACATTTGTTGGCTGTAAACGTAGCGTAGCTAGAGAAAATGGGATTAGCGCTTAAATTTAAAATGTCACCCAAGGCCGTTGCGTTCACTTTCACACAAACACACTTGGCACAGTATCAATCACTTTTCTTCCAATAGCTAAATGAAACAACTACTATAGCTGGTATTTAAAGATGGCTTTGAATTCGCACGGATTGAACGTAGAGATATAAAAAGTAGCCAGTAAAAAACTATTAGATACAAAAACAAAAACAGCAACACTTGCTAAAACTTTGGCTCTATATATTCAAAAAAATGATGTACAGAATGTATAGAGGGAATGAAACACAAGCATTTCCATATTTGGGGAAATCATTAGCTATAAAATACAAAAAATAACTACCAGTATGCAAAATATATTTCATACAATCTTAAATGACATATAACATAATAAACAGTGAATGATTTTAGCCTGAATGCCCAGTAATTAATGTAAGTAAAATATTTATCAATCATGTTCAAAATTCTTTTACACTGAAGAACATAAACTTTCAAAAATATTCTATTCTTCATGCATATAGGTTTCAGTAGGTTAAGATGGAATATTATTTCTTCCGTAGGTTGAAAGAATATTATTTTTCTGTATGTACAATATAATATGTTTTCTATATATTAGGGTTTAATATTATTTCCTTCGTAATTTAAAATACAGTTTTTTTTCGTAAGATAGAATATTATTTTTCCGTAATTTAAAATAAAATATTTTTTCTCGAAATGATGATAGTATATAATTTCTTCTATAAAGACAGAATATTATTTTTTGGCATAAGTTAACACAGAACATTTTTTCTAAATGTTAGGAGAGACTATTATGTTTTCAATATAACTTACTGAAAATAATATATTCTATCATAACTTTCAGAAAAAGGAATATTCCATTTTAATTTACTGAAAAATAATGAAAATTGAATATTTCTTTCAATAAGTTAAGATAGAATATTATTAATATTAAAACCTAATTGATACTTGAGAATATCTGACCACAGATGATAGAAGATATTTCTACTTTATAGTTATTTGCGAGGATGAATTTTCTATGCAATTGTTAAGATATTGACTTCTTCAAACTTGAAGTATAACGGGGTGTTAGCCACAAAATTTGGATGTTTGCCGTATCTGTTCGGTAAGCATTAATGATGGAATATTTTTAACAAATATATATCCCGGAAGGATTGGATTAAACTAGATATATTTTTTCTGTTTGCGATATGGGATTCTTGACAATGGCACATATTGAATTAGAAATGAAGTAATGTCTTTGCACGCATCGGCGATCAATGAAAGTCGATAAGCAAAGGAGTAAATGAATAATAAGCGATGACTAAAGTGGTTATGACTGCACAAGGAGACTATCTGATATTTAAAATGTTGGCTTTATTTCAGGACAGAAAAGATTTCCTTTAGTTAAGGATTCTCTTGGCTTTATTAAACATTTCAGAATTATATATAATATTAGTTTTTCTTTTAACCGTCTTTCAGATAATTATAGCTAACCTAAAGAAAGATTTCAGAATAGTACCTTAAACGCGAGGTACCATCTAAATGCATAGAGTATGATGTCAATATAAAACAGGACACCGATGTCATCAAGCAGTGGCCACAGTGTGATTTAATGCTGAAACGCAGTCTTCAGACCATGTGTTTTGTACTTTGGTAGACTATTTCTAAATACTGGACAATGGGATATTATCGGATGAAGATATATTGTATTATCCTAGTAGTTATTGCGTGGGTGGTAATTGTTATATTTACGATTATTATAGAGATTACTGAGTAGAAATAATTGTGTATCTGAGTGTAAATATTTGTACCTATGTTTTATAGTTGTATGTTAACTTTGTTGTACTAATTATTTTTGACGGTGTGTTTAGTAATTGTGCTTATGATCACTATATATAGTTATGTTTGTGTGCATTCATATTCTATTAATTTTATAACCTATTTATTGATTTAGATATTTTGTTAACTTATTTGCTTATTTTACTCATCGCACTGCAGATAAAAGCTAACAGGAAATGAAAAATCATATGCTTCAAGTTACCATACATAAAATTCAAAATAAATGTAGAACAAATATTCATTAAATTCATACACAAATACTTTCCTACATCAAGAAATTATTCAACAAAAAACAGTAAAAATTAACTACAGTTTTTAAAAATTTATAATCATTTCACCATAAACAAGGCAGTACTGCCACTGGTGCGAAGGTAATTTTATAGAAGGAGAGTGACTAGAAAGAGGAACAAGTTACAGGGAATATGAGAGAATGGATAACATAAGGATGAGAACACTGGTGTGAAGAGAGCTGCATGAGAGTAGAGTGGAGAAGAACATGATACAAGTGTTTTCAGGGAAAGGATGCGAGTCAAGGAGATAAGAGATGGCAATTGACACGGCATTTAAATTCTTGGAGATTGTACCTGGCTAGGAAGTGCGATCAAAGTAGAAGCAGAACTGAGAACATGGCACAAATAAATCCCATATAACTGCAGAACATCAGAATAATGTAATATACCATCCATTGTAACATCAGAACGAAGAACGAAGAATATATACACAAGATCAACGGAAGGAGCCTAGAAACGTAGCACACAAAACACTCTTTACAAATAGTAAATACGCAAACAGAGTTGTTTTTAGTCATATCAAACCAAATCACACAAATAGCATCATGGAAAATGAATGGAAGCGCATCAATCTACAAAAATAATTCTAAAAATTGTGAATTATACTGGAAGTGAAAATAGCTGCAATTTCCTTTCAAAATAAACTCAAATAACTAAATAAAGAAACAGAAATTATCTGAAAATGCAAACAGGTAAACTACGTTACTTAAAAATTGAAATCTAAACAAATACGAAAAAAAGCTCCTTTTTGTATAAAATAGAAACTGTTGCTTAATTTTATTGAGGTTTCTTCTTTATACTCTTTGACACAATTATTAAAACTTAGGAAATTAATTTCTCATTAAAGTTTTATCTTATGATTATTATTATTATGTCATTTTCATCATATGTCGATTTCTGCTTTGGTCTCACTCCCAACCAAGCCTGCGGGGAGACCTAAGGCAGGTCCTGGCCTGTTGTTATGACTCCATTTCATGTTTTTTCTATCTTCCCTATCATCCCTAGCCTTACATAGATAAATTTTTCCTTAGTGTGTGGGCTGTACTTTATTATTATTATTATTATTATTATTGTAATTTATTGTAATTGTACTTTATTATTATTATTATTATTATTATTATTATTATTATGTCATTTTTCATCATATTTCGATTTCTGCATTGGTCTCACTACCAACCAAGTCTGCGGGGAGACCTAAGGCAGGTAGTGGCGTGTTGTTATGACTCCATTTCATGTTTTTCTATCCTCCCTATCATCCCCAGCATTACATAGATAACGTTTTCCTTAGTGTGTGGGCTGTACTTAATAATACAATTTTTTGTATATCTCTTAAGCTGGGGTTTCCAGGGATTCTTTCAATGTGTTGTTTTGTTCCATTTTTTATCATTCCAAGTGCACCTACTATCACTGGCACAACTCTTGTTTTCAATTTCCACATTTTTTCTATTTCAATTTCCAGGTCTTTATATTTTGACAGTTTTTCAAATTCCTTGATTGCTATGTTACAATCCGCTGGACAAGCCATATCAATTAATAGACAAGTTTTCTCCTTCTGGTTTTTAACAATAATGTCTGGCCTGTTTGCTTCAATTTTTCTGTCTGTGTAGATGGTGTAATCCCATAGAATGGTTACATCTTCTATTTCTGTAACCGGTGCTGGATGATGTTCATACCAGTGTTTGTTTACAGCTTTTCCATAATGTTTGCACATTGCCCAATGTAAATATTGCCCAACTCTATCGTGGCGATTTTTATATTCGTTTGGGGCAAGCACAGAACAGCCTGAGATTAGGTGGTCTATTGTTTCTTGGTGTTTATCACAAAACCTGCATTTTGGATCCATATTATTATGCATAATATTTGCCTGAAAGTTTCTCGTGAAAAGACTTTGGTCTTGTGCTGCAAGTATAAATCCTTCAGTTTCAGACTTTAATCCAGATGCACGTAACCATCGATGAGTATTAACTTTGTCAACATTGGATTTATTGGCACGTACTGGATATTGGCCATGCAGAGGTTTGTCTTGCCAGCGCTGTTTCATCTTTTCAAGAGCTTTATCTTTGGCTTTCATTTTCATATTTTTTGCCGCAATAGTTGGTTCTTGGCTACTGTTTTGCTTTTCTACAGAATCTACTAACTGTAATTCTTGTTTGTATTTACTGCCTTCTTTTATTATTGAATATTTTTTCTTTCTTTCTTCATGTTGCCTTACTAATTGTATCATCCAATCCTTTGTTGTTTCTATGTATGTTAGTAAGCCAATAGTTGTTGTCTTGTATGACAATTCCAGCTGAATAAGACCCCTTCCACCTTCTTTACGGGGTATGTATAGACGGTCTACATCAGCCTTTGGGTGATGCATCCTATGCTTAGAAAGAAGCTTTCTTGTTTTAGCATCCATTCGCCTGATGTCGTTTAGAGTCCAGTTTAAGATGTTGAAGCTATATTGGACAACTGGGATTGCAAGGCTATTAATGGCCATAACTCTATTCTGTGAATTTAATTCAGTTTTTAATATCATTCGTAGCCTTCTATAGTACTCTTTACGCACTATTTCTTTCATTTTTTTATGGTGAATGTTTTCGCTCTCATTTACACCTAGGTATTTATAAGCTTCTTCTGGTTTCAATTCTTTTATTGTTACAGCAGGGTCTAGGCTAATTGAGGATGTTTCTTGTATTGATCCACGTAAAACTGTAGCTTTAGCACATTTATTCAAATTAAATTTCATTCCAATGTCTTCGCTGAAGCATTTTACAGTTTGCAGAAGACCTTCCAGCTCATTATCATTCTTAGCATATAACTTTAAGTCATCCATGTAAAATAGATGGCTTATTTTCTTTTGGCCTATTTTATAACCACATTCTGTCTTATTAAGTTGACTGGTTAGTGCTATTAATGATATGCAGAATAGTAAGGGAGATAAAGAATCACCTTGAAATATACCTCTTTTGATGTTTATTTCATCAGACTTATAGGTTCCATTTATATGATTGAGGTAAAGGGTTGTTTTCCATATAGACATGCACTGTTTGATGAAATTGATGATGACGGGCGATATCTTGTATATATTTAAAGTCTTTAAAATCCATTCATGTGGCACACTATCGAATGCCTTTCGGTAGTCTATCCAGGCAGTACTAAGATTTTTCTTTGTCTTGTAGCAGTTTTCCAGGATCATTTTGTTAATTAGCAATTGGTCTTTACAGCCATAACAGCCACGTTTGCACCCTTTTTGTTCAAGCGGTATCATGTCATTTCTTTCTAAGAATAAATATGTTTGTTTTGTTAAAATAGATGTTAGTAGTTTATATGTTGTCGGAAGACATGTAATTGGTCTGTAGTTTTTCGGGTTGTTTGTGTCACCATTCTTGGGTAGAAGAAATGTAATTCCTTTTGTCATCCATGCAGGAATTTTAGTGGGATCGTCAACCATTTCTTGGAGTTCTTTGGCTAATTTTTTATGTGCTGCATTTAAATAATATAGCCAAAAGTTAGGAATTTTATCTATACCTGGAGTTTTCCAATTGTGTGCTTTTTTTAGTGCAAATTTAATATCATCTTCTGTAATTCCAGACCATGTCTGTTCGGGTTTATTCTTCATTCGTTCTATCTCCTGCGTAATCCAATGTACTTCCTTGCTAGGTTCTTTAGGGCAAGCCCATATCTTTTCCCAGAACTATTGTTATTATTATTATTATTATTATTATTATTATTATTATTATTTCGTTTCGTATTAATTAAGTCTATTTTTGGTTTTGAATATTGTAATACATTTTATGTTACGCTTACATTAATTAGTTTCAATTATAGCTGTGTTGGTTGTTAGGTAAAGTAGTATATCCAGATGCATAGAATTCGCTTGAACATTTCACTCTTTTGTTTAAAATATTCGATGAGCATAAGTCTTTCCGTCGAATATTAAATAATCAAGATTAGACTTTTCCTGCTTAGTCAGCAAACAGTGAAAGGGATACAGAATTGTTACCGTAATAATTTTAAAAGCTATTATTATTGTTATTAATATTATATTCATTAGATTAATCCACAAAATTACTAACTACGACTTCTGTCTATATATTTGTATCATTTTTTCTTCATGAGCCGTATCCGTTCATGACGTAGGCTAGTATGCCCTTTTACCAGGCCCTATCTCTTGTCACTTTCAATATGTCTTCCTGTTCTTATCTTTCCCAAACCCCGCTCACCATCTATTTGCTCAGGCCTATTAAATATGTTACGTGCTGCTTTCTCCTCTTTTTTTCTTTTTCAGATCTGTCCTGTGAGTATTAAATTCTTTCAGTCACACTTCCTCATTACGTGTCCCAGGAAATTTAGTTGCCTCTTCTTGGTGTTAAGTGTGAGTTTTTTCTCGTTTGCATCCTCACCAACACATCATTGTAGCTCACTTGCTCAGTCCATGGTATCCCAGCATTCTTCTGTAAAGCCCTATTTCTTTTACCTCAAGCCTCTCCTTTATCTTTGAGGTGATCGTCTTACATCCACTGTCACACAGAACGAAAGCTATAAGATAGCAATCCAGCTCTCATTTCTTTGTTTACAATATGATTTTCCTATCTCCTAGTACTCTGGTTAACTTGAAATGCTAACTTGGCCATGCAAATGCCTCTTCGGATTTCAATGTCGCAATTTCCATCCTTTTTGAGAAAACTTCCCAGGTATTGAAATTTATTTACTTGTTTTATTTTATTTTCTCCGACCTGCATCTTCTTCTTCTATGTGCCTTGTCCTTTCAGGACGTAGGCGATCATGGTCCTCCACGTCTCCTTATCCCTTGTGGCTCCTAGTATGTTTGTTCCCGTTACTCCTGTCAACCCCCGTTCCGTCAACCACCTGATTAGGCCCTGCAAATATGTTATCCGCTGCCTTCCTCTGTCCCTCTTTCCTTCTATCTGGCCAGTCAGTATCATGTTCTCCAGGCTCTCCTTCCTCATTGCGTGTCCCAGGAACTTCAGTTGTCTCTTCCTGATGCTCAGTATTAATTTCCTTTTTGTTGCCATTTCCGCTGCTTCCAGTTTTGTCCTCATTTTTTATTATATTGTCCAGCATTCGCTGCATTATTAAAGAACTGACATCACGTAGCAGTCCAGCACTCTTTTCTTTGTTTCCAGTGAGATTTTGTTGTGTGCTAGTATTTTGTTCATTTTCTGGAACGTGTCCTTTGCCATGCCAATTCGCCTTCGGATCTCCGTGTCGCACTTTCCATCTTCAGTTAGCACACTTCCTAGGTATTTAAATTTTTGTACTTGCTTGATTCTGGTATCTCACACATTTATTTGGCATTTTGGGTTGTACCTTTTGCTGATGACTATGCACTCAGTTTTCTTAAAGTTTATTTGTAGTCTTTTTTGTCGCTCTCCAGCGCTACCTTCTGTGTGAGGTCTTCTAGTTTACTTTTCGTGTCCGCAATCAGCACTGTATCGTCTGCGTACCTTATGTTGCGTAAGACAAGGATGTGTCTTTTCACCGGATTTGTTCAACCTTTACAGCGAGAATATCTTGAGGACCCTAGATGATACAACCTGCATCAATAAACTGAATTCTATGTTAGTAATTTTGGGAATTTATATCCAAATAAAACCAGAAGATGAATGCAATAAAATTGTTCAAAGAAACAAGAAGCATATATTTTAATCTGATCAGGTCAGCCAAAGTATAACAACCCACAAATCAAAGTAAGACAGTTTCCTCTATGTGACTTTGCCATTACAACTTGAAGAAAAAACTCAAAAATAAAACTTCCTATTTCAGCATTCTTAGTCCATAGCAAATGAAGATCGTGTTTAAAGAATGGTGTTAATGCACAAAATTCATAAACCATTGTAGCACTCGTCATTTTTCTTCTTTTTTTTGTTAATTATAATTCTTTAAATATCGACTGTTTTATATATATATATATATATATATATATATATATAAGGAATCATAAAACATTTACTTTTAAATGAAAGTAACGAGTTGATTAACAAGTGTCGTCATAGAAGTAGATGTAAACTCCGTTAAAAAGATATTTACTATTCCCTTCTTTTCAGGTTATTCGTCATATTATCTTTTTGCCATGAATTTTATGATACCCGTTAGAATTCATTCTTTATACACTAGATACCCTTAAGTTTATTCCTAATGGCTACATTTGACATACGCTGGCGTAATATGGCTTCCCTCAGTCTCTTGTACGAATACTTTCACGGCTTCTGCTCCGATGAGCTTAGCTCAATAGTAACCCCTGCATGAATTTACTCGAAATACTAGACTAGCAACTAGGTCCCACCTTTTTACAATGAAACCAATGTAAAAAATAAATGTAGCCGGAATTTCTACTTGAGCAGCTTTCTTTCTCGTAATTCCCGCCCGTGGAATTTCCTTCCATATGCTTGCTTCCCCGGCAGCTACAATCTCCAAGGATTTAAATGTAAGGTCAGTTGCCATCTCTTAAGTAACTGACATGCATCCTTTCTCTCGTATTGTTTACTCCGTCCACTCTACGCTCATTAGCTCTCTTTAAACCAGTATTGCTCATCCTCTATTTCTCCATTCTCTGACACCCCTGGTACTTGTTCCCCTTTCTCACCCCTCTCCCTCTATGTAACCCCCTGTACATCAGTGGCAGTAAAATTACCTTGCTTGGAATGACATGATTATCGAGTTTTGATCCCGGCCGGAAGCAATTGGATGTGTCTTGTAACAATGTTGAGCTGTGATACAGCGAAACAGGGATATATGTGGATGACATATATATATTTTCGTATTATTAATATATTCGTATTAATTTCTTTTCATAGATTTCGACCGGTTAGTTTTTTCTCTAAATGCATTCTAGCTCTCCTGGTGTATTAATTTATAATTTGCATTTTGCTTTTTTATAGTTCTCTCGTTTTATTGAATCCTATCATGTATTTTGGAGAAATAATTGCAATCTTTTGTGTCTAATATTGAAACTTATGTGACATTATATTTTCATCCAACTCAACTGATTTTTTTTAGTGAATGCACTAACTTTGCACACGGTTATCTACCATTTCTAACTAATAGGTAAGTTTGAGTCAAGTTTTCAGTGTCTTTCTTCTGTATGAAATATTTGTAATCGTTCATATTCCTTTAGCGAAATTATCTTTTTTTGCTGCTTTCATTAAAATTACTACTGGCAATTTCATAGTTTTATATTAAATGCTATAAGAGACATGATGAGTTAGCTGTAAAATAGATGGTACAAAATGTGAACCAAGCAGACAAAATTGTATATATTTTGGGTACTGTAGTAACATACTTTCGAAGATATCAGACAGAAATAAAACTGGCCAGTACAAAATCGAATGATGCTATTCAGGAAATAGGCATAGAGATTAAAATTGCTACTGGAACAGTAACAGAAACTCGACATGAAGCAAGCGGACAACATAAGATGCTGTGTTTGAAAGAAACAGCTTACCTTGTTGTTTTGTAGATTTTCAGCTGTTTTTGAAGTATTTCATTTCCAGATAATGTCAAGTCATCAGGAGAGAATACGCACCGTTTCGGGACCTTTCTCTCAACGGTTTCACTTGCACACCCCCTCACTAATGTGAGGCCCCATTATAACGATATACAGGGTGTAAACGATAAATTGGCAGTTTGAGATCTCAGACTTTAAACCTTGATAAAGAAGGGACATTTAAAGACATTTAAGATTTGCGTATGTTTATTTAACTGTTTTATTAAATACAAACATTTTATTCTATGCGTCCACCTTCTGCGTCCACAACTTGCTGAATGCGAGCCCTAAAAGCACGACAGGCCTTGACAGCTAACTCTTTCTTGATATCGCGGAATGCTCGCCTTACGGAGGTCTTCAGTGAGGCCACACTGTTATGGGGGCGAGTATTAGAGACTTTCTCAACATCGCCCCATAACCAATAGTCGCAGGGGTTCAAATCTGGCGAACTAGAGGGCCAGATATTTGAGGGCACAAAAAACGGCAACTCTCTCTTCAAGAAGGTCTGCACTGTTTTTGACCCATGAGCAGGTGCAGAGTCCAGGATGAATATCATTTTGTTGGGATCATCGTTCTTCTTAATCCAGGGTAAGAGAACTTCCTCCAGAATCTTCAGATATTCCGCCATATTGATCTTCAGGCCAACTTCAATGAAGTGACGGGGCATGACTTTCCCATCGCTGGCAATAGCTCCAAACACCATGACAGAGACAGGGTGTTTACTCTGCATGACTGGAGGAACACAAGAAGGGTCAATGGCGATAACTCTTGAGTTTCTGCAGTTGGCGACTTCGTCTACCACGAACTTTTTCTCTCCACAAAAATGCGAACGGTACCACCATGGTGTTTCGGGTGATTGAGTAGCAAGTGGCTTCTCTCTTTACGAATGGTCTTAGATTTCGCGGTAAGAATGTTACGACATCGTCTGCAGTATGACTTCATCCCAAGATCTTTCCGTACTGCATTAGAAATGGTCATTTTGGCTACATTCCACTTTTTCGCCTGGTCAACCATTGACTGTGATGGATTTGCTGCAATGGATCATTTCAAACCTTTTGGTGGTGATTTTATCACTTCTCGGGCTGTGAACCTTTCTTTGCATGTCTTTACCTTCCCTTAAGTTTGCTACAATACGATAAACAGTCCTAGGAGCATAGCCAGTGTCTCTGATAATGTCAGATGTCTTATGCCCGGCGCGGAACAATTCAGCAATAACCATTCTATGGTTAAATTCTACACTGGCACTCATTTTGTTAGTATTTTTAGGTAGCTAATCTGGACTTCAGACTCTAAAGAGTACAGAAACTAACATTTCAGACTGATAATGCCCCTTTAAAAAACCTAAATTGCGGATTGAAATTACTGCCAATTTATTGTTTACACCCTGTACAAGTGTGTCGTTGATGTTCAAACTCAAATGTCTAATGGCGAAATGAGATTTACGAAAAATTTCGAAAAACGGCAAACCTTGCTTTCTGAGAATGCAACTTGAAACTCATTACGCATTAACCATCAGTCATGATATTTCTTTCTTCTCAGCTCTTTACGTAACGCTAGTGGAAATTTGATTCTTGGCAGTTTGGGTTGCGTCCCATCCTTTAATTCAACAGCTTGGATATCCTCAGCACTGTGGTATGCATCCAGGCATTGGTTTTCCGATGTCTTATCTGCGTTGGCAGAGCGCTGCTCCTGAACCGTTTTCAGAGAAGCACAACCCATTTTTGTAAGGTGAATATTAAGTAATATAATATAGTATTAAGTAATAGAACAATACAATTAGATGCAGAGCAAGGAATTTTAACCTGCTATGCCATATCTATCATCCTATATTTCAGAGTTTTGGAGAGTTGCTTTACAGCTTAAGGACTTGAAGCAAGTGATATTCTGTTCTGGCAAGATATGGTGAGAATATTATATGATAAATAGAGAATAGTATACGATCAATGGGGAATTGTGAAGTAAAATAGAAACTAAAAAAATGTATAAAAACAATCAAAGAGAGATAGACGAAATTTCCGAATACATAATGAAGAAGGGCTTCGTAGAGAATTTAATGCCAGAAGAACATACTGAAAGTAAGAGAAATGGCGGAAAAGCAGCAGATTATCCAATTCAGTTGAATGGTTGCCAAAAGCGTGTTATATTTGTAGGATAAAAGCTCCCCCCAAAAAAACTGGTAACATCTTTTTACTTTGCCGCTAATTTCATGGTAGATATTTAGGAAAACTAAATTCTTTGATTCCACCATTCCAAATCTTTTGACATGCCACTTCTACTGAGTCAACTCAACCTATTTCCTTCATATTATATTAGGGAAGAAGAAGTTATATTTGGGTCGTTTCTTTCCCTGATAGATTGCAGCGTAGACGGACTCACGTGAAGGTGCTTCCCTGGTTACTACAATCCTAAACACTTCAAATCGAGTGTCAGCTCTTATGTATGATGCTTACCCTCAAAACATGCAACTCTTTCTCCCACTCTATACGCAATCCCATTCAAGAACCGTCTAACGTGAATGACTCTTAGAACTTGTATTGAGTGAAAAATTGAAAGCATACTTTGAATAATTTCTCGTGTTGCGAAAGAATTATCTGTTCTTCCTACATTTAAGAATTTGTTGCTATTCAAGTAGCTATAATCATTTCCAGGAAGTCAACTAGGAAGTTTTAATGAATCACATGGAATTACTATTGCTAATTCAATCGAAATCATTCTGTTTACCTATTTTTATACGATCGTAAATCATTTTGTTAATAGAGATAGGATTATTCAGATTTCTCGTATTTTCTTCTGCTTTTATAAAGTAAAGGGCAAATAGTGAAAAATAATAAAAAGTTTTTTTATCATTCTAATCCTTCAAGTTTTAACCTTTGTTCTTCACTCGGAAGTCACTATTTAAAATTATTTCTTTTAAAGAATAATTCTGAGAGTATCATGGACTGAAAATGTTAGAAACGATGCGGTCCTAAAAATAGAAAAAAGGTGTGCTCTTTACAACTGGGTTTCGGTCTCCTTCCTTATTCTACTGTAACATTATGTCTGCCTATACTTCTGACATGAGAATATCTTCTACTTCACCCCATAGGGGTCGGTGATTCCATTTCTTTCTCCATATCTGATCAGCTGTGCCTGATTTTTCTATCTCCGCTCGTGTTACGTCCTTGCGATATTCTTGAAGTTATATTTTAAAAAGAGTACCGTTTTCCCTTCATATTTCGTTAAACAGCTATATGGAATGGCGTACATCCAGTCCTTAGTCATGTACTCTTCTATTAAAGAACTTACCCAGGAGAGGTATCTGCAAGATATAGAAAACTTTTGAAGGTCGTCCTGATGTAATATGAAGCACAGATCTTTTGTATTTTCTCTGATAACCCCTTCATATAGAGTGAGCAGACCGAATCTGTTTTCTGAGAGTTGTTATCCTTATGTACCCTCTCTTCCATATTCGTTTGAACTGTTGTCATGTACACTGAGCTGTTGTTACATTGTAGGGTAACGCTTATACCGACCATTTTCTGTTCATATCTCTTTGACTCTCCGCTTATGACTTTTACTCGATATTGCAGGCAGCAGACTATCTTTTTCTATACATTGAATGGGTTGTGAGAGTTGAGGTTGTGGTATTGTCCGGGGCATTGTAGCTTACGATATACGGATGTCTTGAAACTTCTTAGCCCTCGAGATATTAGTACATACACGAATGCTAGTTATCGTTCTCTTTATCTATGTGGAACTGCATCAATGATCTTATAGAGTTCTCATGGATTAATAGCGTCTGTATTTCTTTGTGGGGTCAGAGTATAAAAATGTCATCAAATGGGAGGAATCAGAGGCTGGTCTGTCTCTGACTAAAGCTAGTGCCTCCACCGTGGGCTTTTTAGTAAACAGAATTGCCATGTCCGTGCTAACCATCTCATTGCATTGGATGGGAAAACGTTTTATTAGTTCCACGAAAAGATTGAAGTTTCCGACATATAATGGTGACTTTTCTATCAGTTGGTCAGTTATATACACAAAGACGTGACTAGTGAGTATCACACAGAGCCTTGAGTTAAGTTAAATGGGGGGTAACTATATGGCTACTGGAAGTGATATCGCATATGAGATGAAAATGATATGCTCCAGTGATTGGAATAAGGATTCGGTTTAAAATCTCTAGCACCTAGAGAAGACCGGAGAGTACAATGGCTGAAATATCGCAAACATGGCAATAAAGATGAGGACAACAGTCCAAACAATGTAAATAAATTTTTATCATTATATTTCTAAACTCTGAAATACTTGATAATATTATTCGGTTCCCTTCTCTTTCACATCCAGGAAACACTTGCATCTTAGTGGCGTCATGATCTTGTTTGCGAATTATTTAGAAAAAACTTAAAATTCAAATCAGAAAGAGACAGTAGAAATTTTATGGGCGCAAATGATGAAAGACTGTTTGGGAAAAAATTAAATCATGAGGTATATTGAAGATACGAACACACGAACACAGCTAATAAAGTAACAGACTTGTGTGAATAATTCTCAGAAAGATAAAGAGATAAGAAAAATATAATCCTTACTTAGAACTACAAAGGACAGGTCTGTGTGGAGAGCTATGATCGCCTATGTCACAAAGGTACACGTTCCAAAGAACTAATTGCACTTAAGCAAACGGCAATGGTTTGCCTTACATTTTTTGTCTTTCTTATATTGAATGAAAATCATTTTGTACTAGAAGATAGCGAATAAACAAATTAATTTTTGATCTGAATTGACATATTTTATCAAGATTATACTTACCATACTTTCTCTTTAAAGTAACCATCAATTTGCTAATTTTTTATCACTCCGGCATATAATAGTTTCTATGCAAGGATACAATATCCAATTTAACGCCTTCACAATTAATTTTCCCTCTAAAAATTTACAGTGATATAAAAACATGATACATTTAACGTGGTCAGCGAATAATTTAGTTCAATATTCTTTTGCAAGTGACTCACTCAATATGCTCAATTTATTATAAATAGAAAAATAAGTCTTAACGGTGCAACAATGTTGGTAATTTTTTTGTATTTTTGTGCAATGCTTCTGTATGAAAACCATACATCTCCGTATTAACTGTTTCGATTTAGTTTGGTCAACATTCCTTATCGCATCAAACAATGCATAAGATTTTTGTTGTCCAGTTTTGGGACAGATACACTCTTTACGATAAATGGAAACAATTATCGTTTTCGTTGGATATAATTAGAGAAATCTAACTTTTCATCACTAGTGAAAATATTATATACTAATTATTTGGTAGCAATCTTACGCTTTTCGACACAAGTTATAATTTTATATACATTCCTCAGATAATAAATGTGTTTTACGATCGCTTTTTTCTAATTATGGTAAACATTACATATAAGTTTTCTCATCTAAAGTTCCTAGAGGTTAGTATAGATAAAAATGGGACGTCCAGATCGAGAGGAGTTTTTGAGAACAATTTCAAGATTGAATGTGGCAAAAATATCGATGGCATGTCCGTACTAGTAAATTTTCATTTCCATAGATATAATCTTGTCATTTTCCCTCCTCGAAGTGCTATTTTTGAGTTCAGAGATCATACAGAGTATTTGATCTCAATTTATTTTAAAAAGTTCAAACTATTCCAAATCAACCCAATATGTTATTAAATAATATGAAAAGAAGGTAATAAACACTAGAACATAAAATATAATTATCTTTTTTGCTATCATCACTGATATTAGTACATTCAAATCGATCATGTAAAAAATGGGACAGTAGTTTTGTGCTAACTCGATTTGAACTCATTTTTAACTGTTTACTCTTTCATTTTATTATATTCTTATCATATATCTTGTTAGAATATGCGTTATTCTTTTCGGCTTCTCATTCCTGTTTCCTTTTACACTTCCACCATTTTATTTTATAACAATTTCTATTGATTTTTATCATATATATTCTACGCTATTCTTTTTCGTGTGATTTCCTTCTTTAAAGTCTGCTTTTGGGTTTCTTCTTTCATATTCGTCATTCTTTCACCTCCTCCATCTCTTCTTTCAAGAAATCGTTTTGCTTGCCATATATTTTATTCCATCTTCTAATTTCGTATAATTTCCTCGCCTACTTTTACTCTGACTACCAACATACAGTTTGTCGCATTGATATTCACTATATATTAGACAGATTTGAGAGACGAAGACCACCCAACCCCTTGCTTGTTCTTTTCGAATTCCTAATAGTTTTTGTCTCATTGCCGACTTTTCTAAAGATGTTAACAATGAAAACATCAGTTTAATTTGGCGTCAGCTGAAACACTAGAAAGCGTACTTTCTTTAAAACACTATGGTAATTCTTAACAGAAAAAAAGAAAGTTACTAAAAGCATTTGACTTTCTATTATTTCTTTTGCTTACGTGACCATATTGCTTTCTGTGTACGTCGACTGTTTTGCTCGAAAATTTTAAGAACTGCGATAGTAATAATAATTTCGTTTCTGAATCCAAGTGGGAATGTATGAGAATTTTTTAAAATGCTCTTCACGAAAACTAAAATTGTATGGATGTAGATTTAGATAAGTTTTGTAAACAGATGTATAGAAGTAAATGCTTATTTGTGTAAGAAATGAAGAAAAGCAATTTAACTCATATAACGGCTAAATAAAAACACACGTCCTCCTAAACACACATGTTCATATTTGTATGTAAAATGTTTTCTGAGTGTTTGTGTCTGAGTGATAAGAATCCAACAAAATAAGTAATATATTAAATAATTGATAAAATAAATTAAATTTAATGCAGCGTCATATAAAAAAACGATTTCCTTGCACAGGAAAAATTCTGCTTATACAAATCGTGACTCAGTTTATACGTCTGAACGTTTGATTTAATTTAACTTCATAGATTTTAACAAATTTCTACTCTTCTTATGGTTTGAATTACCCACGGAATTTCAACAATTATTTTATAGGGAAAAGGCCTACATAGACATAAACAAACAATACATTCAGTGCACTTTTGTGCGAGTAAAAACATCTTAATTCTTATTTATGTTGGAAAGCATTTCTAATTCACGAAGATGAAGCAGTATCGACAGATCCAAAATCTACGAAGACTTTACGGTTAATATTTGATCATGATACATCAAAATGCGCACATTGCTTTTTAAATTAGTACTGAAAATATTTAGGATATTGAACTAGGAGAAAAGATTTGAGGTGAGTTAAAATGTAATTTCTAAAACGATGCCGCTAATTAAAAAATAGAATAATCAGACGCTTAATAAGAATCACGTTTCTTCTCGCAAAGATAAATTTAGTTCTTGCGCAATAAGATTATTTTTCTGAAGACGCCTGATTAATGGCAAAACAGATCAATGGTATTTTTTCTAGTCTAATAATGCGAGATGGTGATGCTGGGAATTTTATATACGAATGAGTAATAGTGATGATTAGTTTATTAGTTTCCATACAGGAAGCATTCAACATTCACCGCCCGATTTAGCATTATTTTTAGTGAAATTTACTGAAACTTTCTCTTAATACTGCTTTTCAAGACAATAAGATTTCAAGTGTACTCTTAACACTCTTTCTTTCATTGAAATGAATTTCCTTTCAATCATTTTGTCTATTGTTATGTTGAAGGTCAAGTTCTTAATCATAGCCTTCATCTGAATTGACTCTTCTTGTTACATGTACCAATCATTTTAATTTTACTGTTGTTGGAAGTATTCAAGTGTTTGAACTTTATTTGGTAATGTTCTTTGTATTTCTGAAAGTAAATGTCCATGTAATCTGTAGAAAAACTATTCTTTCATATCTTTCATATATTTGAAGCCATATTTAATCATCGATTTTAAAAGTAATTTTACCGCTGATTGTTAGGGCGATTCAAACATATCGAAATCTAAATTTGACGAGGATATATAAGCTCATAGGTTAATGCTTTAGTTTTGCAGAATTTAGGACAAAACTATCGATAGCGCAAATCACTCTGAGATTAATTTCTTTGTCTCAGTTTTCGTTTAATTATTCCATCAAACGTAATTATGTCACTATGACAGAAGATGGTTACTACGTTTGAGGAAATCACCATGACGTGGAAAGAAAAATTAAAGGACATGAATTAAGAAGAACGAAAATAACGACTAACATTGTATTTAAATTTTTGAATATCAAGTTGACTGGGAAGCAAGAAGTTGGAAGAACCCACACAAGAGAAATGAG